>CM073592.1:16038128-16630628 GCA_037074705.1 Zhengitettix transpicula | reverse complement strand
CGAACACGCGTTTTATTATCGCGTTGCGGCGGCGGCTTTGCCTCCAACATGGGAAAATGCCTTTGAAGGGAGGCACAGCAAAGGACATTTATGAAATATGCGAGCCAGCACAAGCAAGCGACCACGAGGGCCGGATAGTTTTATGGTAATACTGTTTTCCTGGCGGGTAACGCTAGTGGAAGTTTCTTCTGATACAGTTCTTTGATCCGGCTCCTTTTTTTCTCGTTCTCCCAAACCCCCCCCCCCCACCTCCCCCCACCAGTGCGGAGGGATTCGAAGCTTTGAAGGGATTCCAGAGCAAAGGGAAATATATTAGGTGCACGGGACCTCGCGACACGCGATATGTGGTCGACCTCTGTCGAACGAACACACACACACACACACACACACACACACACGGGAAAGGGGACCGAAAAACATTTACATCACAAGCCGACTCCGTCGTGTAATTTATAGTTGAGCGAGTGTCTGCAGAGATGTGCGAGAAAAATAATGGTAACGGCCAGGAAGTGACGACATTGATGGAGTCTGTGAGGAGGGGGGCTGGGAAAGGTGCGCTCAACTGTTTCCATTTCGCCTATTATTGGGGGGGGAGGGGGGGAGAGGATAGGGAACGTGATTTAAGCGTTCTACACACACTGGAGTCAGGTTTCATGAGGTGTTAATCCTATTCTCCGAAAATCGCTTCACGACATCGGGTCTGTTTCATTTATTATTTTCACAAGTATCTTTTCCCAGCTCCTATTTAAACCCGCCGCTGTTTAAGGACCTTCACTTCTCCTCTCCTGCCATAAACTTACGTCTTCGTCACAATTCCTCATCTAGTTCTCTCGACGTTTTCTTACCTTAGCTCCGAATATTCAGAATGAAATTTTTAAAGGGACCGGAACTATTTATTTGGCTTGACCGACCCGGGGGGGGGGGGGGGAGGAAAAATCGCGTAATCCAATGGGATATTTAACTAAATTATTCTCACCATATTCAAACTTTTTTTGAGTAACTTATTAATTGTTACTATTAATATTGCATGAATGATATACTATTAATATCGATAGATATCGAGTCTGTGATAAAAGTAGTCCGCCTACTCGTCCTCAGATGTCGCGTTCGTCAGCGCAATAATTGTGACATGACTGATACTTTTTTTTAATCGACGCCAAACTAAAAAAATTAATTTCATATTACCAAACTTAACTAGTTAAATAATACCGTCTCTCCCATTTATATATAGCCTCTTCCGATGAATTTTAAAATATTTGGGTTGACGGTAAAGTTACGAAAATAATTATTAATAGTTATATCATTCGTTTTAAATGTAAATTGTCTATTGTATATGGAAACTTATTTTTTTATCTATGTACTTTTGTAACCATAGCCCGGGGGTCCTAGTTAACCCTTGGATGCCTTGCTGTACTTTTAACTCCCTTTCCTATGCTATAAGAGGGGCGTTTGTAGCATATATATAGTATGACACGTATTGTAATATATTTATTACATTTATAAGTTGATAATAATAATAATAAGGAGGCGGATTTTATATCTTTGGGTTTGTTTTGAGGTTTTTTTTAGGTGTAGCCAGGCTATGTATAGGGTAATCCACATGGTGGTAACTCCCCCTCTTATAGCATAGGAAAAGTAGTTAAAGGTACAGCAAGGTAGCCAAGGGTTAACTAGGGTCCCCTGGGGCTATGGTTTAAGGATCCTACTCGGCAATTCGCCTTAAAGTGATGCAGGGAAAACCCTAGAAAAACCGGCATCAGGTAGGCCGGGCATTTGGTACTTGTCCCACGCCCTTCCCTGGATGGCGGGAGAGTTTATTATTAACTTGTTAATATTATACTCGTTTTAAAACTCGTAGAAGGACTTAATTAGCAAAGCCACCAGTCCTCAGTTACACAATAAATAGCCGGAAGCTGCTTTACCTCGTCAACTGTGACGTCACGAGAGTATTTTGTGATTCTAAAAAAAACACCTCGTAGGTTTTACAATTCAATATTTATTTTTTACAACCCTCTGAAGAGATCCCCCCCCAAAAAAATAAGGCATGAAACGTTGTATTTTATTATTTAAAGTTATATATTGTTAATTGTAATATTTAAGCTATTAATTAGATAATTTTTTCACACTTAATTGACCAGACAATTTGATCAATTAATAATAATAGTAGTAATAATAATAAAAATAACCAAAATTGAGACGGGAGAAGTGATGATATAAATCCCAACACGTCGTCGTTTCTGGAAACCTTGTCCTTATCACCTGAAGAAAGGAACAGGGAAGTTTTTATACATCATCACTTCTCATGCATGCTATAGTTCAATTATATATATATATATATATATATATATATATATATATATATATATATATATATATAAAACCTGTAAAGTCATTTGGCAAAAAGTTGTAATAATTCTCTTGTCTGTATTTGGCTATTTTTTTATGGTTAATTTTCAAAAACAGACGTATATTTTTCAATTCAATCTCATTAATTTCCTAATGGTTTGCTGCCTACTAAATATCTTAAAATTAAATGGGAAAGAGGCTATATAAAAATGGGAGCGTTAGTATTATTTAACTAGTTAAGTTGGTAACATAAATATAATTTTTTTTTAGTTTGGCGTCGATTTTAAAAAAATATATATCAGTCACGTCATAATTACTGCGCTGACGGAACGCGACATCTGAGAACGAGTACGCGGACTACTTTGAAGACACAAGAGGATGTGAAATACTTCAACGACAGTCTTGCCAAACCTTTAATAAACCTTTGTAAGCTTCTTAAATGAGGTAATAAATGTATAATTCGAATCGCAGTCGAATTTCTTGTCCTCGGGGGGGGGGGGGGAGAACTGAATTTCTTGTCCTCGGGGGGGGGGAGAACTGAATTTCTTGTCCTCGGGGGGGGGGAGAACTGAATTTCTTGTCCTCGGGGGGGGGGGGCAGAACTGAATTTCTTGTCCTTGGGGGGGGAGAACCGAATTTCTTGACCTCGCGGGGAGGGAGAACCGAATTTCTTGACCTCGCGGGGAGGGAGTACCGAATTTCTTGACCTCGCGGGGAGGGAGTACCGAATTTTTTGACCTCGCGGGGAGGGAGTACCGAATTTTTTGACCTCGCGGGGAGGGAGTACCGAATTTCTTGACCTCGCGGGGAGGGAGAACCGAATTTCTTGACCTCGCGGGGAGGGAGAACCGAATTTCTTGACCTCGCGGGGAGGGAGAACCGAATTTCTTGACCTCGGGGGGTGGGGGTGGGGGGGGGGGGAGAACCGACGCATATTTTCGCTCGTGACTCAACGCGTCTCAAGATAAAACCCGCCAAGTAATGATTGGAAATAAAAATTGAGTTTATCGGTAGTTTAATACGTTCATTTTACAGGTGTCACTACTGAGCCACGCTCCTAAAAGCAGGTAGTTAAAAGCTCGCGAGTGACGCGCGCGCTGTGCAAGGTTATCATCGCACGTTGCTTCTAATAACTATCTGTTGACGTACAAAGAGAGACACAAATAAAACCTTGTTATCGTCAGCGCAAAGAGAAAAAAATAATAATAAGGTCACAGATAAGGTATAAACGAATAGGTCACAACTTTAGAAGCCACTTCCCGCGAACGTGTACGAATGAAACATTAAAAAAAATAATAATGTCTGATGATGCATTATCTTAAGGTCAGGGAGTTAAAAGTAACAACGAAGGAGTTTCTAGAACGTGATTTTAACATTCAGTCGTATAAAGTCGTGATGACCGAATAAGTATATTAGATAAAATGGCGGCTCGGTAACAATTTCATGAAGAAGATACAGAAAGGTATCGAAACGTCGTCATAATTATAAATAAAAAATTGTCTGTATAAGGCCATCAACAGAGGTTAAAAACGTGTACATATTTCATTAATAATTTTTATACAGAGCTCTCTTGCCTGAGTATTTAATAAAATCCCTGACGCATTTGATAATGACGATTGCCAACACTGAGAAAAAAAAAGGTTAATTGGCAAACGTAATCCATCCCCCAATTCCAGGATTACTTGTAGATCATCAAAGGTTCCCTGTAATCAGCAACACCAGCACCAACTGGCGACGCCTCGAAATTTTCCGCACGGGGAAAAAAAAGCTTTTCGCGAATGACTTCTCTTCCTGAATATGCAATCCCGAGGTTCGCAACGTCTCGTAGCGCCAACACTCCTGGGTCCATAAACATTATTATTAAGACGTAGCCGAGGAGAAAATACTTCATATCTTATAGAGAGAAAGAGAGAGAGCTTCGAAATTTATGGGTCTCGGCTCAAAGTTTTTTCTTCTTCTTCTTTTACAGCAGCCCTTCGGAAGGAAGGAAGGAAGGAAGGCGGGCGGTTACACTCTCAACTCTTCCAGGCTTCCCCGGATTACTTCCTCGCTACAGATAACTCATTTCACGGGAACTCGATACAATGCCTCTCTCTCCCATTTCAAAATAGACATATTTTTTTCCCCTTTCCTCCAACCCTTGCCTTGCCCCCCTCAAGTGAGCGCCTAGGGCACGACGACGTGTTACTTAAGGCAGTCGAAATAAATCAAAAACTTCTCCAAACTTTCAGACAGGGTTCCTTAAACCGTTACAGGCGACCTCAGCGAAACTTATATTATATCGCAGGGGAGGGAAAAAAAAGGCGTTGAATAAAAACCGATTATAAGTGGTCGAGATGAAAATGATTTCACTTTTTCTGACGTACGATCGATTGAAAGGAATGGCGCGGGCGGACTGGCGTCGGTACGCAAGACACTGCCTTTACCTGGTATTATTATATGTGAACTGACAACACTGCAAGTTTTATTATTATGGGAAATTTTACAATCTAAAAAATATTTGTATAAGTCATATATATATTCTGTACCTGAAGAAGATACAAACAAGTGTCGAAACGTCGTCATAATTATAAATAAAAATTGTCTGGATAAGGTCATCAAATGTTTTAATTCGAAACAGAGGTTAAATTAAAATGTGTGTACACATTTCATGAATATTTAGAAGTTCTAAGACTAATATATTTTAATACAGAGAGCCTGAAAATTTAATCAAAATACCGGCTGGATTGGATAATAATGATTGCCAACACGAAAAAAAAAGGTTAATTGTCAAACGCAATCCCCCAGTCCAGGATTAATTGTAGATATATATATATATATATATATATCGAGGTAAGTGTATTAAAAATAAAAAAATTTAAGATTGTTAATTAATTTATTGCTTCCGCAGATGAATCACACAAAGCAATTAACCAAACAAATCCTAAATTGGTCAAGGCACGCCGAGGGGAAAGCTGCGACCCCACAGCAAACCCCCTTTCGCGCCATCGGAAGGGCGTGGGACAAGTACCAAATGCCCGACCTACCTGATGCAGGTTTTTCTAGGGTTTTCCCTGCATCACTTTTAGGTGAATGCCGGATAGGATCCTTAAAATATAGCCCGGGGGCCCTAGTTAACCCTTGGCTACCTTCCTTTACCCTTCCGCATCCCCCTTTTCAAATCTCTTTCCTATGCTATAAGAGGGGAGTTGCCACCATGTGGATTACCCTATACATACCCTGTCTGCACCTCAAAATACAAAGAAAAACCCTCAAAACAAACCCAAAGATATAAACTCCACCTTCTTCTTCTTATTATCAACTTATAAATGTAATAAATTTATTACAATATATTATATATATATATGCATATATTCTGTGGAGCTTTTTCCTTCACTTCCTGTACTTGTATTTTTTATTGGTTATTAATTTAGTCTCTCCACCTCTTTATTTTTAATCGGCGATGTTGGAATGTAGAAGGCGGAGGAAATGCAGCTTGTATCGGATATTAAGAATTGTCTTTTTTTAATATAGTATATTGATGAAGTATGTCTTTGGTAGATGTATGGAATATTTGAGGTCACTGTGGATGGGGGAAGAAGATCCAGGGACAGTTTGTGATATAATGAAGGATTTTATTTTGGCTTCGGATGTTGCAGCCGTGCATCCATAATGGAGAAATAAGGGATATATATATAAACGAATATTATTTTTCGTTGAAAAGGATAAAGGTGGAATTAGGACTAATTATTGGTTTCAATATTTTTCAGCGGTGATTGACGATTTTTTTTATAATCTGATTGGTTGTGTTTGTGACCATGTCAGCTTATAATCGAGGATTAATCCGAGGTATTTATGGTTTTGTTTGTTTTGAATGGGTGTGTCGTTAATGAATGGTATCTTCTTTTTTTTATATATAGGGTAAAAAGGAACTGTGATGGACGGTTAATGGCAGTTTGCAGTTGTACTCTAGCAGAGTCGTAGTCATGGGACTGGTAAAGTATGGCTGTATCGTCGGTAGTTTTTTTTTGCAGTTGTTGGGGGGGATCTCATGGCGCCGTATTTCGAGCGGCCGTGCCGTGAGCGTCCCTTCCTCACTCCTGACCGCTGAGGTATAAAGTTTTCCCGAAGAACAACTTTATCAGTCTTTAGTAATTATTATAAATCAAAAAGTAAAAATCTTGGAATTTTTTTAGAACCACGGAATTTGAAATTAGACCATTTAATTGACTTTAACAACACCTGAAGAGGTCCTAATAAAATAGGGATGAAACTAAAAATTTTTTTTCTATCATAATGTTTAAAAATTTCAATTAATAATAAATTTATAACTAAACAAGTTGACGTTTTCATTTATTTAAGGACGTCAGATAAATATAACTTAAAAAATATTTATATCTTAATTTCTAAGCATATTTATTAAACGAATCACTACCAATGGGAATAGTGGTCACGTTGTTATAGACAGAGAAATAAATTTTGAATCCAATAAGTTTCATTAAACTTGTATTACATTCACATTAATGTTTAAACCAAGACTGATTCTTACGGGAAACTTTATACCCGTTCGCTAAGCGCTCAGGATGGAGGAAGCGACGCTCAGGCCACGCCCGCTCAAAATACGACACCTAGTCAATTTATTACACCATTTTCGCAAAAGATCATTTTTATTACATTTATAAGGCCGTCCCCCCACTTACATCTATTTCGATCGTTATCAGAGAGATGACTATAACCCTCACTGAGGCCCAAAGCTTCCTTAGTATTATTTTGACAAAGTTTAAATGAATCATTTTAAATAAATAAATAATATAAATACAAACAACATTTTATATAATAAAAGAAATAATATAAAACATTATCATATACAATGAAATCAGCGGGCAGGATTGACGAAGGGACGCTCAGGGCACGGCCGCACTAAATACGACACCGATGGAATCTAGGAGTGGGCCAAGGAGGGAACACCCTGAGAGTATAGGGTATATATTTTCAGAAGGTAACGAGAAGTTTCTGAGTAATGATTTTTAAAATGCCGATTTTCGAAGAGTCCGGATGTGTTAGGAGGCAAGTAACTCCCCGGAAGCTCATTAATTAGCCAAGAACCGACTGACAGAGCCGCCGCATGTGAAAAGCAACTGTTTATTAAAATGCAAGTCCAGGAGCTTGCATGGACGCGACTGGCTTACGGGGATTATCACCACTCTGAACCTCCTGCAGAACATTCCCTCAGGCACCCATAAGGAGGGTGATTTTTCACACACACACGCAGTCGTGCAGCTGCCACATAAACACGCCAACCAGTTTCTATTATTATTCATATTGAGCCAATTACGACACAATGACGACGTGCATTTCCGCTTGGTTTGACAAATCCAAAGCCATAAAAACCTTCTCAGAGCCGCATTACTCACGGTGAATTCCTCCGGGCGAAAGTTTCAAATTGGCACCTCAAAGTCAGATCCCTCCCCCTCCCCCCTTCTTTTTTCGTAAAAGACTCGTTGCTTATTACACATTCAAGCGTATTCTATAACCGAATTGTCCGACATCTTCGAAACTGAAAGGAACTAGTAATTTATTTTAAAACGACGAAGGGAGGGGGAAAACTTGATAGACATATTTACAATTCATATTCCCATAAAACAGTCAACTGGAACGCGTAACGTCCTCTCGAAGCACACAACAAAGCTGTTCGTTTGTAACCGAAAAAAGAAAAATACGACGCGTCGTTGAAACTGTCGAAACGAACCGGGTACGGTGATTTACGTTACTGTTCGTAATCCTGGCGTTATTATAAACAAATCTACATATTTATAGTTTGTTTAGACCCTGGTAAATATGTTCTCGGTTCTTTTTATTATTTGTTGCGCGCGCGCGCGCGAGAGCAAAGTCTTGACTACATCCGGTGAAAGTGTTTATGGGTCTGGTTCATATCCACTCTCCTCCTCCTCTTAAAGACGAACTGTTGATTTTTTCTAATCACTTTGTTTCATACCAGTACGTTAGCATCCCCCGATTACTAATAAATTAAAATGCAATTTTAATTTTATTTATTATCTACAGCCTGTCGGTCTTTTTATCCCTTCTTCTCCCCCCCCCCCCCCACACCTGTGTGTACACTTTCAGTTTACACGTAAAGCGAACAAGATTAAACCGCCTCCGACGCTAAAATATGTTCCATAAATATTTTGTCGACAGTGTTGTAACTGTTAAAATATTAATTATTAAATTCCATAATATTTTATCACAGTTGTGCAATTTTCCAGGGTACGTCGTAATATTTAATTTAATCCAGAATATATTTCGTATATAGATTTTAATAGTTAAAAAATTCGTATATATATATATTGTGTAAGTAGATTTTAATAATTAAAAATCCGTATATATGTTGTAAGTAAATTTTAATAATTAAATCCCTATAATTTTGTAAGTAGATTTTAATAATTAAATAATCCGTAAATATGTTGTAAGTAGATTTTAGTAATTAAAAAATCCGTATATATGTTGTAAGTAGATTTTAATAATTAAAAAATTCGTATATATGTTGTAAGTAGATTTTAATAATTAAATAATCCGTAAATATGTTGTAAGTAGATTTTAATAATTAAAAAATCCGTATATATGTTGTAAGTAGATTTTAATAATTAAAAAAGTCGTATAAATTTTTGGTAAGTGGATTTTAATAATTAAAAAATCCGAATATAATTTTTAAGTAGATTTTAATAATTAAAAAAGTCGTATAAATTTTTGGTAAGTAGATTTTAATAATTAAATAATCCAGATATAATTTTTGGTAAGTAGATTTTAATAATTAAAAAAGCCGTATACAATTTTTGGTAAGTAGATTTTAAGAATTAAATACTCCAGATATAATTTTTGGTAAGTAGATTTTAATAATTAAAAATGTCGTATAAATTTTTGGTAAGTAGATTTTAATAATTAAAAAATCTGAATACGATTTTGGTAAGTAGATTTTAATAATTAAATAATCCAGATATAATTTTTGGTAAGTAGATTTTAATTAGTTAAAAAATCCAAATATAATTTTTAGTAGATTTTAATAATTAAAAAATCTATATATATTTCGCAAGTACATTTTAATAATTAGTAATTCATATATATAAATTTTTAAGATTATTTTAATAATTAAAAAATCCGTACATATTTTCTAAGTAGACTCTTGTGGAAGAATAGAGCAAAGCGAAATACGATTACTTTCTGGTTGCATCACCATTATTAATTATCTTGTCCTTTCTGTCATTATCGTTCAGTTGTGAAAATTAAATTACAGTTTCCGAACACTTGATGTTTTATTTATGAGGGAACCTGTGCTCGGTTTTTGAGAAGTCCCTCGTTCAAGTCTCGACCTTGGCATTCCCGGGCTGGCTCGAGTTGCGTCATCGCTGGACCTGCCCGCCCCTGCAGCTCGCTCGCTCTCTCACTCTATCTTATCCACCTTCACTTTCCCACAAGGATCCACAATTTTCCTCAGACACTCCTTTAATGAATCACTTTACAGCGCCCACAATAAGTTACGGTTTCCTCGCCTCGATTATTCGGGCACGTTTGAATTTGCGGGAACGGAGAGGGCAAAGGTCCTCAAAGACACGCCCCGCCCGCCCGTATGTAACGAGGAAAATAATTTCATCCTGAAAGAGAGTCAAGGAACCTCGTCTCAATACCCCCCCCGTTGAAGTTGTTAACTGCAAAACAAATTAGTGTAACTAATTAACGACCATTACACGCAACGGAAGCCAACGATAAATATTCATCGCCAACACCTCTCGAGGATGTCTTAAAAATATTTAACAATAACGTAAAACTTTAGTTTTATAAAGCAGAAGAACATCCAAGAAGGATCCCGACACTGGGAAGGCATTTTTTCATTTACCGTACGAAACGTCGAATTTCTCTCTCTTCACCCTTTTTGAAGATTAATTTCGCCCCCTTAAAAAAAATTCCACGTCACTCCTACATTCTCCTTTATAATCGTTTTCAATTGAATCCCCCTACTCCGCAGAAACAATATCAGTATTATTACTGTTGAAAAAAAAACAGTCCAGATTAAATTAATTCAGTGAATTAAATAACAGTTACTCAAAATGCGGTTTACAAAAATAAATAATAGTAATGCCCAAAATTTATTTCCTCCACATTTCGGACCTCTTCAGGTGTTACATATTGTAAAGACCCACATCAAAATTTGACCCAAATGTTTTAAATACAAAAAAAATTGTAAGCGCACAGAAACAATAACAACAGTAAAAAGCAGTTCACAATAAAAATAATAGGAATCCCCAAAATTAATTTCATTCACATTTCGGACCTCTTCAAGCGTTATATATTGTAAAGACCGAATTTGTCCCAAATTTTTTAAATATAAAAGATTGATAAATTCACAGAAACGATAATAGTGAAAAGGAGTAAACAATAAAAATAATAGTAATCCCCGAAATTTATTTCCTCCACATTTCGGACCTCTTCCGGCGTTATATATTGTAAAGAACCACATTCAAAATTATCCCAAATGTTTTCAATACAAAAAAAATAGTAAGCGCACAGAAACAATAACAGTAAAAAGCAGTTCACAATAAAAATAATAGGAATCCCCAAAATTAATTTCCTCCACATTTCGGACCTCTTCAGGTGTTATATATTGTAAAGACACACGTCAAAATTTATCACAAATTAGTTAAATACTAAAAGAGTAAATTCTTAAACTCAAAAAAAATAATTGAGGGATCTATTAATTACACGTTATCCGCAAATTCATCCATGTTTTGGCATTTGAGATATTTTGAATAAATTTTGGACAATTTTCCTTTGAACACACAATGAAACACCTGAAGAGGTCACGAATATACGAAAGAAACGTCGGGTTTTACTATTAAACTGAAAATAATTAACCTTTTTACAGAAAATGTTAATTAATTCAGTGATTAAATTAATTCAGACGGTTTTAGGCCACATTTAATTAACCTTTACATTGTGTTGAAGTTTCATTAAACTTGAAACACGAGTTACAAGCAAGTGGATACAAAAAGGAGACAAGTTATTCGCTCGAATAGAGGAAGAGTTGGGGGTTTTCCTTGCCTCTATGAGAAATGGATTAAAGCCAAATAATTTAGATATATAAAAACCTTGCTTCTAGGGAATATATATATATTTATATGACTTATGGATGAATTATTTTCCAGTTCTCCGAATCCGTCTCTCGTGATTGTAATTTCCCTTGTCGTCCATTAAAATAGCGTAGGCTATTATTAAACATCCCGGTTTAACCAGACATCGTTAAAACTAGTTATTTCTGACCAACCATCCACGCTGAAGGAGGAATTCGGCAATATAAAATAATGGAGACTGTTGGTACACAACTCTTGTAGTTGTATTACACGGCATTCCCTTTACTTTACAGTAAACGAGTTTTCTTCCCCTATGAACGCACACCCCTTCAGTTCTATAAACTTTCACACACACACACACACACACGACCGCAGCCCCAATATTTTACTTTATAGCACGGCCTCTAAAATCCCTAAGGATTTCTACCCCCACCCCCCTATTTTTTTCTCTCTTGCCAGTTTTATCCTCTGGATCTAAGACACACACGACTCCTTACCGTGGAATAATTCTTACAATTTTACTGACAATGTATCGGGGGGGGGGGGAAGTGTGTGAGTTCAATGAAAGGTCGCAAAACTTACTGTAGTCTGGGTTAAGGATTCTTCCGAGAGAATTTTCCCGTTGGTTTGTAAAAGGGAAGGGGGGGGGGAAGTCGTCTAGGTTGAACCGTATGCAGCCTTGTGAGGCGTGATCCACGTTTGGCGTTGCCCTTTCTAACGGACATGTTCGTGTTTGTTCCATCGACTCGGTTCGCTGAACCCAATTTCGAACCCCGGAAGATTGTTGTTCGCGAGACGTAAACTATAATTCACGACAACACCTTCGACAGCGGAAAGGAGAAGAAGAGGAGTTTTTTCCGAACGCGATTGGATGAGCAGAACCGAAGAAATACTTAAACTTGAAAAGGGTCAATACGTATCCTCCTACATTCTCTTCTCGTAAGGGGGAGGGGGGGGGGCTGAGTTGGAAACTGCCCACGCAGGGCTAAACTAGACGAAGTAGTGGGTAATAAAATATAATATTAAACACCATAAATAATTTGTATATAATAAAAAGGAGGTATATTTGTATGTATGTATTTACGTTAGTCTCTATACAAATTTAAACGCGTGGACAGATTGCGACGAAACTGTACACAAATTCCTTAACACGAGAAACGGTACTGACGGGGGTGAGAAACCCCTAGCATAAATTCCGAAATAATTATTATAATAAAAAAAAAAGTGATAATTTTGTGTTAAATTACTGCGCGCCAAGTGACCGTGCCGTCACGCTACAGAGAGTGTGAGACGTTACTACGCGACGAACAAAGGAAATAGTTCCCTTTCCCGGTAATGAAATAAAGCAGAAATATTTTCATTGAAATAAAAAGTATAATTTTATCCAGTGATACTCCATCGAATAATAATAATAAAAAAAACAATACTAAATACTTTACGATCCTCGCGGGAAAATTAAAGTTAATTTTCGCCGCCATGTTTAGTGACTCCAATATGGCGACTATTTGTTTACATTGTGCATTCTAGCTAAGAATGTAATCTTTGGTAATGTCTGAAGACTGAGGGACAATTATATCCTCCAGTACTCAAGGAGTATACTCAAGTATTCCATTGAAGACGAGTTGGTGTAGACCAAATGTTGTCATATTATATTCGCTGTTAATTACAAGATAGTTTCGTGGCCTTCAAATCTCCCTCCCGGCTGTTACATTGTCCCACAACTCTACTTACATTCGAAATTATTCCGTTTCACATACACACACACACACAAAAACACACACACAAATTCGAAGCTTGACGTCATATTTTTCATCAGAGGATCGTTTTAAATAAAACATGAAATATTTCGGAGTTTTAATTAGCTGATCGTTTTACTGACTGGAAAGTATTCATCCGCTGAAGAGAGACGAGGACAAATCGAAGTACCGGATGGTAATTAATAATTATATGGAACCAGAAAGCACTCTTAATTTTTCTCTGCTCTATTCTTCCATAAGAGTATATAGTTTCCAACCCCCCCCCCCCTCGCCCCCTCCCCCACAAATATTCTGTATCGTAAGATTCTCTCCCCCCTCCATCCCCGTCACGGAAAGGGAACAAAACAATAGTGGCAGAGAAACTTTTACATGACGTTGCCTTACGTTTGTTCTTCTTCACTCTTATAAAAATGGCCGCCATTACGGGACCTTCTGCCCCGTTGAGATTTCACGACTGTATTAGGCTGAATAAATGAGGTAAATGCGATTATATATATATATATATATATATCGGTAGAAATAACTGAATAGTCTTCATATTCTGTTTTCCAGCTAAGCAAATATATTTTAATTTTAATCTGTAAATATTTTTATTTTTGTAAAGTGGACCCCGCGTGCAGTAATAAAAGCGTATTGGAAGTGCTGCTTCCTGTTTGTGGACAGGTGTTCGCGTTCGCCCGTTTGTTGGCTCAACGCTTCCGCTGCTTTCTCTTCTTCTTCCTTTGTCGTCGCGTTGACTACAAAATTAAACGTCCCCAATACAACAGCCTCTAGTAACTGCAGACCGCAAAACTTTCTCTCTTCGTTCCCCTTTCCTACTCTTTTTTTCCCCCCCTCCCACCAGTGTGTACAAGCACACAGCAATTTCGCACTGTCAACATTACGTTCGATTTGTGGGCGATTCCTGTCTGTCTGTCTGTACATCCTCGTATGTGTGTGTGTGTGAGTACGCGCATTAGTTGGCTTCTGACGGGCGAAATCCAATCTGGGGAAGTGTGTCACACAACTGTAAACGAGTGGATTCCCATTCACACACACACACACACACTCACACTCCTACATTGAGAGAGATGGTGGTGATTGCAGGAGCAACAGGGTTGGCATAGAAACGTCCTAAATGGATGACACGTGATATGATAAAATGACACGGGAATATGTAGAGGTTTAAACCCCCCCCCCCTCGCTAAAAGCTAACGCGTCAATGGAATCTGAACAGGATATCGCCATGGACTTTTTATGTAAACGAGAGAAGGGGGTGATGTAGCTCGACGTCCATTAAAAAAAAAGCATGCGTAAGGTGATAAGCAAAAAGGGACTGGACAGGGTCGAGGTTTATTAAATTTATCATTAGGGGCTGGGGAGAAGGGGGATGGGGGTGCCAGGAGAATTGGTAAATGAAAAAATACGTGACAGTATGGTTGAATCAGTCTGCTACGTTTCTTAAAAAAATTTAATTGAGACCCCCCCCACCCCTATTGTTCCTCCCTTGGACAGAACGTCACGTAGGCGGTCTCTTAATATCCTACCAACATTTTTTCTCCTCCAGTTTTCTCCCCCCCCCATCTAGTTGTTCCACTTTATCGTGAACAGAAACATCCACCACGATTAATTGGCTTTATTTAATGGTTAGGCTTCTATTTGGTTGCACGGACCAAATTATTACAAGCAAGTATTTATTCTTCGATCTTGTAATAGCCGACTGTAAAAGTTTTAAAAATAATTAAATATTCCCGACCATCACTTGAACCTAGACGGGCAATGGCCCCTCGTACACTCTGGAAGGACGACATCTGATTACATCTCAGGAAGTCGTCTTGCGCACTCCGGGCGGCGAGCTCAGAATCAGCAATCTGGTTTCTTGCTTTCAGTTTCCTATTCACTATTTTTTTTAAGAAAATTGTTTTTAAACACTTTTATGCAACATTCTTTCTCCTTCATCTACGTTCTACCAGTAACTCTTCCTCATTTCCGGTTTTAAATTATATTTAACTTTAGCCTTCCACTTCTAAACCCTGCTCTACCCTTCCGCATCCCCCCTTTCACTTCCTTTCCTATGCTATAAGAGGGGAGTTGCCACTATGTGGATTACCCTGTACATAGCCTGGCTACACCTTTTTTTTTTTTTTTAAAAAAAAGCCTGTGAGAGCAGGTGAACCTTCCCTTTGGGTGATGCCTTCTCCTCTCTCTGTCTTTTTTTTAACTAAGATTCCTCACATGCCGAGGCACCTCGGTCTGTTTTGAGAGGTGTATACATTCCGGGGTCACAGACCCTTCGGCATACGGCAAGAGTTGTCAATCGTTCCCATTGGAACAGTCGGCCAGCTGCCTCCTTAAACTAATCGAGGCATGGAGAAGGGAATGTTGTGTTCGAACAGTAAACCGCCTCTCCTACCATCCAGGGAAGGGCGTGGGACAAGCACCCAATGCCCCGACCTACCTGATGCAGATTTTTCTAGGGGTTTCCTGCATCACTTTTAGGTGAATTGCCGGGTAGGATCCTTAAACTATAGCCTGGGGTCCTAGTTAACCATCGGCTACTTTCCTCTTCCCTTTCTCATCCACCCTTTCAAAGACCTTCCTATGTTATTAAAGGGGAGTTGTCACCATGTGGATTACCCTCGGGTAGTCTGTTACTTTAAAATATATTTATATCTGGGAATGAAAAACCTTGGATGCCAATACTCTTGATAAAATTAAAAACATTAAAAGTTCAGAAATATTTTAAAAATTTCTACCACCACTCGAGCGAGAGTCAAGACTATTATTCGTAATAGGGTGACTATAAGAGAACACTTTTAATATATAATTGAACATATATTTTTGAGTTTCGAAAAACTTAAATGGAGTGACCGAGTTAAAGTTACATTTTTAATAAACATGAATGGCGTTGCGAAAAAATAAATGAAAATAGAATACGAAAGCTGAGGATAGTACTGATGATTTATTGGCACTAGTGGAAGAGGAAATTACTTTGCTACGAAATGTGTTTCTCTTCCGTCATGACGAAGAGAGGCTGCGACGATCAGTAACTGGAAATGTATCGCCTTAAATGCGCAGGCGAATCTCCTCCCCTTCCAACCTCGGCAGTTCCGCGGAGTAACTTTCGTCTCGCGAAAGAAGTAAAGCGCCACGGCCGAAAGAAATTCGTTGGGAAAGTATGTAGAGGAATTCCTTCTATTCCCCGCATTCCCTCGAGGGTATTCTCCAAGTTGCCACTACATTCTCATGGCACTTCTTTAATGAAAAATGCTCTGCGGAGAATTTTCCCGGAGATAAAGACGGGCCCTCGTTGGAAACAAAAGGAAACAGCGGGGTTGTGGAGGAGGAGGTGGTGGTGGGGGTGGTTGTTCCGCTCTTAACGAGGCGCCGGGCGGGAATCGCGCCGTGTGTTGGTTGCTCAGGTCACGTTGAGACTATTTCAAGACTCTGAACGTGCTCCGGGAACCCGCACTACAGATACAGACTCTCTCCACACACACACACACACACATACACACTCACGCCAGACACTTCTACAAACAGTAACGGGCGAAACTGGAGGAAAAAGACTAATATTTAAACAGCGAAGAAACTCTCGTATGCTGCGGAAAGAGAACAGCATGAAGGCCACCTGCAACCTTGATTATCCCCCCCCCTCCCCCTCAAAAGCGATTGTATTTGAGTAAAATGAAAGCGAGTTGTTCTTCAAACGATGAGAAACCCCTAGCATAAAGGTGGAAAGAATCAGGATTTAAAAATTTTTGTCTCAAATTACTGAACGTCAAGAAATCATGACGTCACAGCACACGTGTGCGAGGAAATAGAGACGTTTACTACAGGACGATACTGCACAAAAAAGTAAATAGTTCCTTTTTTTTCGTAAAGAAATGGAAGCAGGAATATTTTGATTGAACTAAAAGGTATAATTTTATCCAGGATTACTCCGTTCGTATTTGCTTTACCACCGAAAAAATTTACCACCCTTCGCATCTGCAATTTATCGTATGATATATACACAAATATACAAAATTTATCAAGAATCTCATTTAAAATAATTCGTCACTTTCAGCACATTAAAAATCTATTAAATTATAATGATTAACAAATATTAGGTATTGATCCCAGTACATAGAAAATCGGGAAAAATCAACATGGTACGTGCTATATTTATGCCATGTCAGTAATTTAAAAGTCAACTTATTTAAAAAATTAATTAGTTCCACAGATCATAATATCTTTCGTATTTCTTCTTAATTATACCCCTCGAGTACTGCAGGATATAATTGTCCCTCAGTCCTCAGACCATCACGAAAGATTAAATTGATGAAACTGTTAACAAAGATTCACAATGTAAACAAATAGTCGCCATATTGGATCTTAAAGTGCTTCAGTATATTTTTTATCATCATCATTCGATGGAGTGTTCCTGGATAAAATTATACTTTTTGTTTCAATCAAAATATACCTGTTTCCAATTCTTTACGAAGAACAGGAACTATTTACTTTCTTGTGCAGTATCGTCGCGTAGTAAACCGTCTGTCTTTCTCGCGTACACGTGTGTGCTGTGACGTCATGATTTCTTGACGTTCAGTAATTTGAGACAAAAAAATTTTTAAATCCAAATTCTCACCCCCCCCTCCCCCACAGTACCTTTTTCGCCAATGCTTTCTGCAATCGGTCCAAGCTGTTTAAATATGTATAGAGATTAACGTAAATACATACAGATAAATACCTAATTTTTTTATTATCCATATTTACTCAACAAATATTTTTTTAAAAAATTGGTAAATCAACGAGATACATCTTCGTTGGTCTTTATGACGGTTTTTATCTCTTGGAGGTATCAGAACCCTCACATAAGGGAAATATTAAAATTTACAGTGTAATTCTTCAATACATCAACATTACCAGATTCTTTAAAACACGCGTCGTTCCTCCATTAAAATTGTTACCAGAAGAAAATCGAGTACAGTTATAAATTGTTTATGATTTACTTATTTCTTTCGTTTCATTACGAAGAGAGTTAAAATATTAATTTTCTTAGTCTGCACAGAATTAGGAGAGACACTCACCAGACCGACAAAGTAGCGCCTGTAGCATTTGGCCGTTTCGTCCGTCTCGATCTTGGCCCTCCAGGAGGCGGCGTGTGGAGGCTGCGGGAGTACAGGGTTCCCGCGGGAGTCGAAGGGACAGTCGTGCTCTTGCCCGTCCACCCAGAAGCCCGCCGGTGCGACGATCATCGGGTAGGGCGCTGGTTTGGCCAAGGCCTCCTCCAGCAGGCGCCGCGACGCCGCAGGGGGGACGCTGGGGCCCGACGCCGACGTGCCCACGCCTGGGGGCGCCGCGTCTGGACGCGCTCCCGCCGTCTGCGAAACACAAAGCAACACGCGTCCATTAACATACTTTACACATTATTGTTCTACATTTTATACAAAAATTGGTATGGTAAATGCACAACATGTGGTTACGTCAGGTGCACCTGCTAAAGTAAAAAAATAATTAAATCATATGAAACTGAAAATAAACTTATTACATTTAACAGAAGACTACGCCATTCTCTACTCAACACTCCAAACTTTCGCGGTAATAACAAAACTCCCGTCTCGTCCACCACCCCAAAACCCCCTCAGAACTACAAGGGCTGTAAAGTCACTGGACTCTCCACCTACACCACTATTTACCACGTCAATTATTTACCATAATTGTTGTAAATACTTGTAAATATATTAACTGCATAATAGAAAATTAATTTTTTAAGAATAATAAACAAAAAAAAGGAGAATAATAATAATAAGTCTAGTTATATATTTGGGTTAGTTTTTAGTTTCGTTTCATTTTTATTTTTGTTTAGTGGCATTGGTGATGTATGAGTGAGCAATAAATGAATAATCCATCTTAAATTTATTTATTTAATACGCTTACCTCGCGTATATATATATATATATATATATATATATATATATATATATATACAGTTGATTTTTAAATTAAATAAACCTCACGTTGGAGGCGCCAAAATGTAATAAATACAATATTAATTTAAACTAAATCCCAAGTTAAGGCACCAAGAGTAATATTCACAATTAAATTCGATTTTATAAAAAGCAAATTAGATAAAAATAACAGAGTTTAAAATATACAACAAAGTTAATTTATTAAAACCAAATCATCATCATCATTGAAATTATGTTACATGTTGGTAAAAACAACTGCCAATTGGAAATACATACTTAATATACAAAACTTTATTTAGTTATTTTATTTAGTTATTTTATTTAGTTATTTTATTTAGTTATTTTATTTAGTTATTTTATTTAGTTATTTTATTTAGTTATTTTATTTAGTTATTTTATTTAGTTATTTTATTTAGTTATTTTATTTAGTTATTTTATTTAGTTATTTTATTTAGTTATTTTATTTAGTTATTTTATTTAGTTATTTTATTTAGTTATTTTATTTAGTTATTTTATTTAGTTATTTTATTTAGTTATTTTATTTAGTTATTTTATTTAGTTATTTTATTTAGTTATTTTATTTAGTTATTTTATTTAGTTATTTTATTTAGTTATTTTATTTAGTTATTTTATTTAGTTATTTTATTTAGTTATTTTATTTAGTTATTTTATTTAGTTATTTTATTTAGTTATTTTATTTAGTTATTTTATTTAGTTATTTTATTTAGTTATTTTATTTAGTTATTTTATTTAGTTATTTTATTTAGTTATTTTATTTAGTTATTTTATTTAGTTATTTTATTTAGTTATTTTATTTAGTTATTTTATTTAGTTATTTTATTTAGTTATTTTATTTAGTTATTTTATTTAGTTATTTTATTTAGTTATTTTATTTAGTTATTTTATTTAGTTATTTTATTTAGTTATTTTATTTAGTTATTTTACTTAGTTATTTTACTTAGTTATTTTACTTAGTTATTTTACTTAGTTATTTTACTTAGTTATTTTACTTAGTTATTTTACTTAGTTATTTTACTTAGTTATTTTACTTAGTTATTTTACTTAGTTATTTTACTTAGTTATTTTACTTAGTTATTTTACTTAGTTATTTTACTTAGTTATTTTACTTAGTTATTTTACTTAGTTATTTTACTTAGTTATTTTACTTAGTTATTTTACTTAGTTATTTTACTTAGTTATTTTACTTAGTTATTTTATTAAGTTATTTTTTTCATATTTTTTTGATTTTTTTGATATTTTTGATATTTATTTTTCATATTAGTTTATCATATTAGTTTATCATAGTATGTTTTGTTGCTCAATATTTATACACGATACCGGAACCAGGCACGTTTTTCACCCTCCAACGCGTTTATCAAACTCAAAATTAATACATTCCAATAAAAATAATAATAATTAAGAAACAGAGTTTAATTATTTCAGTACTTTTGCGTAATGAGTGGCCTTCAAAATAAAATATTACGTAAAGTGTGAACGACGAAGTTGGAATGCGCGCATGCTAATTTTCCTGATAGACGGTTCAGATAACGCAGACGTGACAAGGAAAAATACGCAACGTCGGAAAAAAAAATTAACACGATACTTGGCACAGTGATAGTCCAGCGTTGTTGCTTTTTTAAATCGTGTAAGATACGCACTTAATAAAATTGATTGTAGAGAACAAGGAATGGTTAGACGAGGCATCATGTGAAATGTTTTTTTTTTAAAAAAAGTACCAAATATGAACAATCAAAAAATGTAATTGAGGTTGTATAGTTTCGACGGAGAGAACTTTAAAGACCTGAAATTACTACAGTGATGGAGGAATTTGTTTCAGAGTAATAGGCTACATGAGGGTAATCCACATAGTCGCAACTGCCCTTTAATAGCATAGGAAGGGTAGAGGAAGGTAGCCAAGGGTTGACTAGGGGCCCCCGGACTGTAGTTTAAGGAAGTTACCCGGCAATTCGCCTAAGTAATGCAGGGAAAACCCCTAGAAAAACCTGCATCAGGTAAGTAGGGATTGGGGTACTTGTCCCACGCCCTTCCTTAGATGGCGAGAGAAGCAGTTTGCCGTGGGGACGCAGCATTCCCCTTCTCCGTGCCTCGACCAGTTTAAGGAGGCAACTGGCCGTCTGTTCCAATAAGAAACAGAGAACAACTCTTACCGTATGCCCAAGGGTCTGCGATCCCCGAAACTTACACCTCCCAAAGCCTGCCGAGATGCATCGGCTTGTGGGAACCATGGTTCAAAACACCAGAGAGAGAGAGAGAGGGGGGGGGGGGGAGAGGCACCATCCCCCAGAAAGGTAGCCTCCTCCAGAGGGAAGGTTCACCTACGAGACAATACTCTCACTGGCATCCTTGGATGGTTTTTCTGTGACCGGAGAAGGTGATAAAGAAGCTGCAGAAGAACGTTCAATGAAATTTTTCATTTGATGTCAATTTTTTCCAGACGAGAAAATGGTGACATTCAATTTTATCGACCTTTTATTTTTTAAAAAATTAAATAAACCAGCCATTGATTCTAAATATTCCCCCAAACAGGTCGTCTATATACAACGTTCCACAGAATTACATATCATTTGCAAAGAGAAGATAAATCCGCAACTAAATGATCGAATTTTGGTCCACCTCTGCCTTTGCGTGTTACTTCGTGAACGTATAAAAGTGGCGCAAAGTCAATTTTAGATCCCGCTGTTTGAAATGGACCCGGGGTAAACCGCAGTCCAAATATTGTTACGCGCTTTCGGAGACTGGTTTGACGAACGTGACCTGGAGAAGAAACAACGCTGGTCTAAATTGGGTATGCACGCCAGCAGTCTGTGCTCCTCCTCCTCCTCCTCCACCTCCACCACCACGGAGAATCAATACGACCTATTTCTCGCACTTTACTTCGTCAATGCCGAGAGAACCGACGATTTAAATCTGAACCCCCCCGGAAAAGAAAAACCTGTAGAGAAATGAGACGAGGGGGGGAAAAAAAGTGACTTACTGGAGAACTGGAATGGAACACTGTGACTGAACGGCGGATAAAAGTATTCGCAGAGTTTCTAAATACCGCATTGTAAACCGCGACGGCGTCGGTTCAGGTGACATCGTTCGTCACGCCCAAAACAAACGTCCCATTACGTAACAAGTGGCTACTCGAAATCTTGCCAGCACAACAATAGGACTGCTTCTAAAGAAACCTATAACGACGCGCGCACATAAGGATAAGAAGAGTTCAGTGTGCAAAGAGCTTAAGAATATCCAGCAATTGGATGGAATCACGATGAAACCCCTTTTTAAAGAGTTCGCTGGGCTCCACGAGGAATAACAAATCACGTGAATGGCTCCCTCGAGCAACAAACTGGAGCCCGCTGACCTACAGAGGACGCGACGGCTGGCTGGATGACTGGGATTGAATTAATATGAAATACGACATTTCGCAAGCACGCATAAAATATTATACTCTTGATATTTAATACCAAGGAACCTTTATCTTCATTAGACAAAAAAAAGTTTGGAATAACAAAGTCACGTAACGTCTCCTCCAATAAAGTCTTCATATTTTGACTCTGAACACAATGGATGATCAAATAGAAAACTATTTTTTTTTTAAAAAAAAGAAGTAATATTGTACCTAATTTTAATAACACCCCTCTTGCCCAAGCCAACAGATGGCAGAACACTTGCGGTGGAAATTACTTGGGAAAGGAAAAAACACTGACACAGTTTTTTTTCGGCAGTAAACGAAATTTGGAAAATTAAATCACTGATAATGGTGTTTTAATACATGTCGTAACAGTTACACTTTGTAAATCCTAACACACACACACACACACACAAATAAGGCGCCACCAAATGTTTTGGCACTAAAACGAAATTAAATCACACGTTTAATGTGTTTCGCCACAATTTATTTTATTTTCAATTTTTATTATGACGACGTTTCGATACCTTTTTTGTACCTTCTTCAGGTATATTCGAAAATTAACACAGTAAACGAAGACAACTAAACGAAAAAAAAAATATGTTTAACACATATTTCAGAAATTACAATTGGCTAATTTAAACAAATAAACTTTTTTTAAAAAAAATCAAATTTGGCACCAAAATCAAAAAAACAAGTTTTACTTCGCCAGATTTTTTATAATGACTGTTTTCTTTTTCTCCCGCTGTTGATTAAAAAAAACAATCAGCGATTCTCTGATTTCAACGATAATGCGCTATGTCTAAGCACAGACAACCAATAAAAAAATATATTTGCATGTTCTCTGGAAGTGAAAGCTTGCGTATTGAAATACATAATATTAAAAATAAATGAAATTTAAACATGCTAACATGTACGGTCCTCCGAAATCAATCAATTAATTAATGGTAGGACAGTAAAAGTCTCTCAGGTGATCTCTTATGTCGAGAATAACAGGTAGTGGTCCGAAACGACTAACATATACTGTGATAACCCCCCCATATTACGACTAACATATACTGTGATAACCCCCCATATTACGACTAACATATACTGTGATAACCCCTATATATTACGACTAACATATACTGTGATACCCCCCCATATTACGACTAACATATACTGTGATAACCCCCCAATATTACGACCAACATATACTGTGATAACCCCCTAAATATTACGACCAACATATACTGTGATAACCCCCAGTATTACGACCAACATATACTGTGATAACCCCCAATATTACGACCAACCTATACTGTTATAACCCCCAAATATGACGACCAACATATACTGTGATAACCCCCAAATATGACGACCAACATATACTGTGATAACCCCCCCATATTACGACTAACATATACTGTGAAAACCCCCCCATATTACGACTAACATATACTGTGAAAACCCCCCCATATTACGACTAACATATACTGTGATAACCCCCCCTATATTACGACTAACATATACTGTGATAACCCCCCCATATTACGACTAACATATACTGTGATAACCCCTATATATTACGACTAACATATACTGTGAAAACCCCCCCATATTACGACTAACATATACTGTGATAACCCCCCCTATATTACGACTAACATATACTGTGATAACACCACCCCTAAATACGACCAACATATACTGTGATAATTCCCCCCACATATTTACAATATTTGTTTTTACATAAACACCGCGCGTTATTTCCCAAGTCTCTCACAGCGCGATATGTTTATATTTAGAAACCGTTTACCCTCACCCCTATTCTTCCCACTCTTTAACCCCCTGTTCTGGTAAGTTTGCTAGCTACGACTACAGGGGCGGGTCCCTTTTCCCTTTTTTCCCCCTTTTCTTCTCCCCTCGAAACCCGATCCCTGCCCCAGTCTGGAAGAACGTCGTGTTCCGCCAATTAACAAATGTCTCGACTGATTTAACGAATGTTTGGCGTGACACACACACACACACACACACACACACACACACACACACACACACTCACTCACATACGTTCTTTTTGTGTGTGTGTGTGGCGTTGGAAAATTTATTTGCGTCAAGTTTGAATTATGACGACGTTCGCTCCTTTTACAGAAAGCTCGACTATTAGGATGGGTGAGGGGGGTGGGTGGGGGGGATTCAGTTGAAGTAGAATGAATGATGCTGCTTCAATTAGGATGAAACGCGGCTGTCGCAATGCACGGCAACGCCCACGCAGTGTGGTGGAAATAATTTTTTTTTCCCCGTCCTCCTCGGGTAGGAAACTTTGGCAAGGAATTCACATCGGCTCTCAAAAAGTTTATTGATTTATTACCGAGGACTGTCGATTTAGTTCTGCTTAAGTTCAAGTCCGACTGACAGTCAACATTCTACGACTTTATAATTTGAACAAATCCGAGGACACTTCATCATGTTCTTCCTTTGGAAGCAGGGAAGCGACACTGGAGCAATATTTAATATGGTGTCTCATTGCAGAGTAAAGTCGTCACGATAGTAAATTAACGTAAATAAATATCTTGCATACATACAAATATACATCCTATTTTAATAGTTAATTTATTGAATAGTTGTAATTCTTCATGAGCTGATGGTAAGCGGGGGTGTGGTTTTGCATCGTCACGAGAGAAATCAGGAAGTGATGTCGTAATCGATGTAATTCAGTATTGGGTAGCGAAAAAAAAAAATTATATTTAAATGACAGAAGAAAGAAAATCCGGCTGAACGTGTTCCGTTTGCGTAACTTTTCCGTAGAGTTTCGTCGGATCCTTGCTCAATCTCGTCTGCTTGCGTGTCGCATGGTGTCGGCCCAGACTCTGGCGAAAGATCTCCCATTCATTCAACGTTATACAGGACCAAATTGAAGAACTCGAGTAGGTCTGATCGTTGGGAAACTTAACGCGGTTCAGATTCGGTCTTTGCCAACGCTCTGTGGTAACTGGACACCGTGTCTTGAAATTCTCGTCAAAAAAAAAAAAGAAAATGGCCACGAACGGAGATAATGTACAGTACTAAGTTTATTTATTTACCATAGAACAAATACGGACAGATTAAAGAAATTAACCGCCGTAATTTTCCTCTAACATTATAAAACTTGCATGAGTAACCTAATATGTTCTTTTGTTGTACGGGAACTTTATATAATACTAAAATAAAACAACTAATGACCTTATGCCGACGTTTCGATACCTTTTGTACCTTCTTCAGGTTTTTTCGAAAATTAACACAGTAAAGTAGCCCAACTAAACGTAAAAACTCTAAATTTAATAATTCCTTTCGACACTTTCTATTTTCAATTTTTATTATGGCGGCGTTTCGATACCTTTTTGTACCTTCTTCAGGCATTTTCGAAAATTAACACAGTAAATTTGCACAACTAAACGAAAAATCTTTGGGAATTTAATAATTGGTTTGGACAGAATTTTTATTATGACGCCGTTTCGATACCTTTTTGTATCCTCGTCAGGTATTTTCGAAAATTAACTCATTAAACTCGCACAACTAAAGAAAAAAAAACACTATTTAATAACGTGTTTCGCACAACTTTTATTATTACGAAGTTTCGATACCTTTTTGTATTAACGCCAGGTATTTTCGAAAATTAACTCATTTAACTCGCACAACTAAAGGAAAAAACTCTGTATTTAATAACGTGTTTCGCACAATTTTTATTGTGACGACGTTTCGATACCTTTTTGTATCCTCGTCAGGTATTTTCGAAAATTAACTCATTTAACTCGCACAACTAAAGGAAAAAAAAGCTCTGTATTTAATAACGTGTTTCGCACATTTTTTATTATGACGACGTTTCGATACCTTTTTGTATCCTCGTCAGGTATTTTCGAAAATTAACTCATTAAACTCGCACAACTAAAGGAAAAATCTTTGCGAATTTAATAACTGGTTTGGACACAATTTTTATTATAGCGACGTTTCGATACCTTTTTGTACCTTCTTCGGATATTTTCCAAAATTAACACAGTAAACAATCACAACTAAACGAATCAAGTTATTAAATTCACAGAGATTTTTCGCTTAGTTCTGCTGGTATACTGTGTTAATTTTGGAAAATACCTGAAGATGATACAAAAAATATCGAAACGTCGTCAAAATAGAAATTGAAAATAAAAAAAGAGTCTGTATGAGGTCATTAATTGTTTTTATTAATTCAAAACAGACGTTAAATTGAAACTTTGTAATTTACTGTTCATCAGTCACGTCTCTCACGAGAATTATATTTAATTTTGGAGACATACAAAACCGCCATTTTGTTGTCCTGAATATTTTTCTCTTCCGCCGATAAGCAAGTTTTTCTTCCATGTGGAAAAGCTGACCCCCCCAAGTATCGTGAAGGAAGTCTTTGGTGTGTTGGAAATAGTTTCTATCGTCTGTAGTGCTCCACCCCTTGAAGCATCAGCAACCCATCAAACACTGAAGGACATCGGGCGGACTACACATTCGCTTGACCATGACCCAAGCTGTCTACGAAAAATTGGATCGGGGAACTTGCGTAGACAACTTCAGAAAAAAATGCAATTGTAAATTAAAAGACTCCATAGTAAAATATATATCGCTGTCCTTGTTTAAGGAACCGTACATGTCGGCATGTTTAATTATACGCAAGGCGTTTTGTCTTACAGAGAACAAACAATATATTTTTATTTTACTGGTTGTCTGTGCTTTGATCGTTTTCGGAGTACATTTTAGAGAGGTTCGTCGATTCCGTTCACCTGCAGACGGTGGTTGTTGCCCGCCGTGTGGGGGTATTTCTGTCAGCGTCGTTATTTTGGGCGTCTTTGAAACGCGCCGAGCTTTCGTTTCCCGAGACACGCGTTCTTCACGCCGGAAATAGTGAGTCTCAGTAGCCCAGATTCTCCCAACTCTTCCCTCTGCGCTCTCTCCAGATAAAGCACTCGCATCCACCATGTGTCGATTAATTCAGATTTGTATAACGTCGAGTGTCAGCCGTGTTGATTGCTTCACTGGGGGTGGGAACATTGTTCTAGTCTACCTGCTGACGTGTGTTACGCATTGACCCGCAATAAAAATGTATTCCTTATTACAGTGAGACTAACAGCAAACCACTCGACATGTTAAATTTATAACAGTCGTGAGAAATTTGTGAAAGAGAAAAAATAACGGGATAAAATTTAGTAACATTATTTTTTCTTTCCCCCGACACTTTTTCTTCAATTACATTTTCAGTGTTAAAAAAAAACTATTTTAAACCTCATTCCTTTCCTTGTTTCCTTATACTCTTATTAATATTTCTATACTATGTATGGTTCCTGACACAACACAGTACGATGTGTATTTTTGGAAAAAATTTTGAATGCTATTAGTGCAGTGAAGTTCAGCTTACAATTATTATTTTTATTCCTCACTTCATATTTAAAATTTCATGCTAGTGTAATGTTATTGTAATCCTAACTTATTCTCCCTTCTTTATCTCTGTAGTATTCCTTATATTCTACCCTTCTTTATATATGTAGTATTCCTTATATATATATTCCCCTCCTTTTTCTATGTAGAATTCCTTATATATATTCTCCCTTCTTTATATATGTAGTATTCCTTATATTTTCGCTTCTTTATCTATGTAGTATTCCTTATATTCTCCCTTCTTTATCTATGTAGTATTCCTTATATTCTCCCTTCTTTATCTATGTAGTATTCCTTATATATATATTCCCCTCCTTTTTCTATGTAGAATTCCATATATATATTCTCCCTTCTTTATCTATGTGGTATTCCTTATATTCTCCCTTCTTTATCTATGTGGTATTCCTTATATTCTCCCTTCTTTATCTATGTAGTATTCCTTATATTCTCCCTTCTTTATCTATGTAGTATTCCTTATATTCTCCCTTCTTTATCTATAAAGAATTCCTTATATTCTCCCTTCTTTATCTATGTAGTATCCTTATATTCTCCCTTCTTTATCTATGTAGTATTCCTTATATTCTCCCTTCTTTATCTATCTAGCAATCCTTATAATCTCCCTACTTTATATATGTAGTATTCCTTATATTCTCCCTTCTTTATCTATGTAGTATTCCTTATATTCTCCCTTCTTTATCTATGTAGTATTCCTTATATTCTCCCTTCTTTATCTATCTAGCATTCCTTATATTCTCCCTTCTTTACCTATCTAGCATTCCTTACATTCTCCCTTCTTTACCTATATTAAACCTTATTTACCCATGTAGTATTCGTCATATCTTCCCTGAACCTACTTCATGTAATTTCAAATATAAACACTTTAAAAATTCTTCACATCACTAATTATGTGTAGTCTTAAATTACATAGAGTATTTATGTATATCTCATTCATACAGTTGTAAGTAATATCAATTTGCCTCGTCCTATTTCCTCAGCAGAGGACTAATGGAACTAATAAAATCTGATCTAGAAGATATTTTAGGATTTCCTCAGGAAAGGATCAAATGATTTCAGGAGATGCACCACGTGGAAAGAACCTAGCATGGAAGAACTGAATTGGGTTGACAATGTATGGGGGAAATTTCAATAACCTTTGGTGTAGAAAATAAAATCTTGGCCATAAACATTTATTTTTCCGTCTATATCCTAACAACTTTCACCGCCGTGATTCACGCCCTTGTTTAACCTTGGTTCGGCAAGGATAATTTCTCCAAGTAATTTATTCTAATTAGGTATTGACTTATTCAGGAACGAAACGATTATCACAACCCACGCCAGAAGCACCTTTTCATCTTAAGCAACGAGTCAAAACTTTCACTCGTTGAAAAATATTTTATTTTCTCCCTCCCCCCACCTTTTTTTTCCTTCTTCCGCTTCCTCACACTTGTTGCCGTTTTTCCTGGTAAATATGCCGCTACAGATAGTGCGAAGAACAACGAAGAGGCTACATATTTTTATTTGAGTCGTTTATGAGGTGCAACAACAAGGTGTGTGTGTGTGTTTTGTTTTCCGCCAAGGTACTCGCAGCAACGCCACGAGGAGATAACGTAATCTATCTGCGCAAACAACGCGCTCGTGCTATCACATTTTTCATTAAGCTGCACCATAAGGATAGGGGGGAAAAAAATTACTATTATTTTCCCTCCCCTCCATCCCCAATTACGGTAGCCCATCAAAGAAGAATAATAATAATAAAGAGCTACGAAAGTATTTATATATATATATATATTTTAGGGCAACAGGCTACATGATGGTAATCCACATGGTGGCAACTCCCCTTTAATACCATAGGAAGGGATTTGAAAGGGGGGATGCGGAAGGGTAGAGGAAGGTAGCCAAGGGTTAACTAGAGACCCCCGGACTATATTTTAAGGATCCTACCCGGCATTCGCCTAAAGAAATGCAGGGAAAACCTTAGAAAAACCCTGCATCGGGTAGGTCGGGCATTGGGTACTTGTCCCACGCCCTTCCGATAGCGGGAGAGGAGTTTATAATACCACTACGAAATAAATTGTCCAGATAGAAAACAGTCGCTACGAGAAACTAGTGGAAACGATCTGGATAAATTCAATTTTTTTAAAAAAAAAACTACCAGTCTATTCGTAAATGATTAACGGGATAAACGAGTTAATATTTTAATTGATTAATTGCACGTTGTGTTTGTGTTATGGAGTTTTGCAGTGCCAATCAATAAATATTTTTTTCCAGATACCTTCATAACTTATTTGTCGCACGTTGAGGATAACTCAACATTGGATTAAAATTTCTTTTCTTTATCCAGTTTATTTGGTCCTGGGATATTGGATAATAAAGTGTATAATTTTTTTTTTGTTGAGTTTCCCACCCCCCTTTTTTTCCCTTTGAAAATAACCGTAAATTTCGGTTCAATTCTCCTCTCCAGTATTTTATAACTTTCCTCGTGTCCTAAATTGAAGGATAATAGAGATCTACTGTCGTATTTTCAGTTATCGTAACTGCCTTGTGGAAAATTTATTTCAGTTTGATTATTATGAATCGTCAAGTGAAGTGAGTTTTCTTATTACGAAGGGAAAACTCGTGTTCTTCAATGATTAACTTAAGTAACGGAATATAAAGATATAAATATAATATCTTTATATATATATATATATTGTGATATCTTAATATATATATATATTGTGATATCTTAATATATATATATATTGTGATATCTTAATATATATATATATATATATATTGTGATATCTTAATATATATATATATATATATAGTGATATCTTAATATATATATTGTGATATCTTAATATATATATTGTGATATCTTAATATATATATATATATATATATAGTGATATCTTAATATATATATTGTGATATCTTAATATATATATATATTGTGATATCTTAATATATATATATTGTGATAGATTTTTAACAAGGTTGCTGTTATTGGGTATTTAGAGAACAAAAGTCGAAGATTTTTTTTTAACGAACAGCGGAATTCGCTTGTTGGCAACACAGAGTGTTTAAATAACGCGTCACAAAGCTTAGAAGCCGCTGAAGAGTGTTAATTATATCGCTGAAACGACGGAGTCTCATCTTATTATTATTATTATTGTTGTTGTTGTTAACATTACACATGTTTTAGATAATGTTCCTTTGTTTAACGTACTTTAGTTTATTAATTTATATATCACAGTATATATATATATATATATATATATATATATATATATATATATTGGGGTATGCAAATTAAAAAATAAACTGCGTCTCCTTTAATTCAGTGTTGAACTATCGCTATTAACAAAGCAACTAAGAATCCAATGATATAACCCAATTCTTTTTCTTCTAATCAACTAATAAATGTAATAAGTTAATTACAGTATAAATAATACTAATAATTTATATAGTGCAGAAGCTATATATATATACATATATGTCGCGTCGTCATGTAGGGCTCCCCGGGAGGGCTTGCAACTATTTTCGCCAGTGCATGCGACCAGTGCTAATGGACTAGATGATTAAGGTTTACTGACGTCACGTTGTTTGGTCGTTTCAACTACCAAGCTGCCACGTTTTCAAACTTTGCCGTTTATACTTCCCCCTCCCCCTAAGTATTTACAGATGCTCCACTTCCATGCACCAGGATTTCCGCGTCGATTTATATTCCAGAGAGCGAGCGAACACACATGTGTCGGTCGTGGGGAAACCTGCTCGTCTAATTAGTCAGTTGTTGATACACAAATTATGATTAAAAAAGACGTTCATTATATCAATAGTTTTTTTAAAAAATTATACGAGTGAATTTTAAATTCCTTGCGATGTTATAAAGTGATCCCAATTCACTATGGCAACCCCCTTTATGGTCACCATAAGCCAGTAGTAATACGAAATACGACTGACTTAAAAAAAAAGGAAATAGAATACAGTAATCATTTGAATAAAATTTTTTTTTTATTATACTACCATCAAGAAGTTACTTTACTCACATATACAGAGAGTATTTCATCAACACTTCATCCCCCGGTGCTTTAAAAATACATTAAATTTTATTCCATCAGTCGCAACAAACATACCTCAGGATTTCTTCTTAAATATACTCCTTGACTGCTGCAGGATATAATTGTCCCTCAGTCCTCAGACATTACCAAAGATTAAATTCTTAGCTAGATTCACAATGTAAACAAATAGTCGCCATATTGGAGTCACTAAACATGGCAGCGAAAATTAACTTACATTCTCCAACAAGGATCGTAAAGTATTTAGTATTGTTTTTTATCATCATTCGATGGAGTATCGCTGGATAAATTTTTTACGTTTTATTCAATGAATATATTTCTGCTTTATTTCATTACCGGAAAAAAAGGAACTATTTCCCTTGTTCGTCGCGTAGTAACGTCTCTGTCGGCTGACGTCACGCTCTCTTGGCGCGCAGTAACACAAAATTATCACGTTTTTCAATTTTAATTCTATCCACCTTAATGCTAGGGTTTTCTCACCCCCGTCAGTATCGTTTCTAATGTTTTTTTTTAACAATATGTGTACCAATTTTTGATCCCATCTCTCCACGCGTTTAAATCTATATAGAGACTAAAGTAAATACATCCTTTTTTATTATTAAATTTTGGTTTTTAATTATTTTACTCTTCTCCAATTCATAGTCACTTTTTCCGCCCTATTTTTTCAACCCAATTTTTGGTTCACCTTTTACTCCTTTTAAATTTCCTCTTTTCATCTTCCGACATTCCTTCTATCTTTATTTTATTAAATCTTTGCTATTAGTTCTTATCCACCTATTTACCATCTTTACGCTTTATGTTTTTGTTTCGTACTCTCGTCAATTTTATCACTTAAGTTGTACCTTTCTTCTCCTTTCCCATTTAAGTAAAATAATTTCGTACCTGTAAATTATCTCTTTCTTGGACTTTATTGATTTTCTCCCTTTCTGCCCCCCCCTTTTTTTTCTTGTAATACTACCGACATGTCACGGAATATTGACATAAATCGTGCGCTATGACTAACGTAAATTTACTATCGTGACGCACCACCTCTGTCACAGTTTATATTTGAAGCAGCTCGAGAGATGTTTCTTCATTTAAACAACTTTTCCGGTAAATACTTCCATGATGAGGAAAAATTAAAGCACGGGAAACGTGGCCAGAGTCTACAAGATTTCTGCAAGTCGCCGTTACTAATAGACTGCTACAGTTTTATTTTTTCCTGCACGCAGAACTAATTCCCCCCCCACCATTAATCTGCTCATTGGGGTTGGGGGGTCATTAAATTTTTTTCTCACTATTGTCCAACTGGAATCTGTTTGAATCAGCGAGCAAAAGAATCGGCCATTGTTCCAATGTGTTCATTTTCTAGACTTAATGACTATTGCCGACGTCCTCCTTTGAGCCAACAAAGAAATACGTTACCAGTGATTTCAAGACACTTTTTTTTACTCAGTTTCAGATTTACTTAACGTGGCATTGTCACCTGTTCGCCTTCGCTCTATTTTTCTCTGTCTGTCGGTCTGTGAATGGAGCTCTCTGCTCTCTCTCTCTGTGTTTGTTATCTCTCAGTGGCCTGTGGTGTCAGTTTCCTCGGCTGATTGATAACCTCGCTTTGTCCTGGGTGGAATTGTCTCGTTAGTGGACGCGCGCGCAGTGGATGTGACCTGTGACACTGGCGGTTGCGGTGTTGTTGGGAGCCCCGGCGTCATCTCATTAGTCTGACAATCCCGCGCCCTCACAACTTCACCCCTCACTCACTCTGGCACGAGATCATTAGGTTAGAGGACGAGGAGGACTTGGACAGCGACTCTCACTTTCGCACTTGGGCTGCGCTTTCTTCGCTGGTCCACCCCCCCCCCCTGCCCTCCTCTCCCTCACACTCTCCAGACGCTTTTCCTCCCCATTTACATCACAAAGGACCACAATCATCACCCGGGGCGAATATCTCACGCACTGATTGCCTCCCACTCACTAAGGAGAAAGTGGAATAATTATTTCCGTTCAGCAGCAGCCGTAGGGTGTTGAAGAAGAATGGTGATAATCTCCACGTCATAACCTCTTAAAGTGAATTATTTATTATCTTTCGGACACTCGCAAAGGGTCATCGTGAAACTAATACAATTCTTTTCACTGAACCCAGATGTGACGACGTCGTAATAGGTGACTGGAAAAACCTGCGGTACAATTAATTTCATATGAAAACGAAAAATTGTTTCCCGTAATTTAATTCTCAAGTTTACATCCCTTGCACAGAAATCGATTGTTGAACCGATCACCCCCCAAAAAATAATTTTATTTGGTCTCTTTGGAATCAATTTTCAACGCTGGGACAATTAAATTACACTCTTGACGTAACATAACCCTTGATTAAACGCAAGAAAAAATTTGCAATTTTTGTAAAATAAATTTATTATATATATATATATATATATATATATATATATATATATTGTAATTATTACCATATATAAAAAACTTACATAAAAAATTCATAAAATAATTTATTGGGCGCCAGCAGATTATATATATATATATATATATATGACTGCAAAAAATTAACAATAATTATCTGCGGATTGGTTAATGAAGTCCTCCTCCTCTACAAGGTAATGTGGGCGGCTCGGTGGAAATTCACAAATAGAGCTCAGTTCCGTACTGTGTAAAAAAAAAACTTTAACGTCTGAAGGCACTTTACATTAATGGTGACCCTTACTTCACCTCGTAGCATCAACCGACTTGCAGCGGATCACTGGTCTTGTAGCAGCACCCCACGATCACCTTCTTCGGCCTCCACGCGATGGACGTCTCACACTCCAACAAAACTTTTGTTCGGTACAGCTCGCCAAATTTTGCACCCTCTCGCCTCTCTCACTTCACTTTCAGTCCTCTGGTCAGTCTCCCGGGTGCGGAGTATATACCCTTACTCCGCTCCCCTCCCCCAAACGATGCAAAAAGAGAAGAAGGGACGCGTACCCTCGGCTTCTTGGGGCCTCTCCGGCGCACGTGCACTTTTAATTAGTCCCTCTCAGGCCAGCGGACAAAGGGCGGCCACTTACAGATGTTATTCACTACAATATATTACAATTCTTTCCACCTTTATGCTAGTAGTTTATCAACCCCCTCACGGTACCGTTTCTCACCGTTTGAAGAATAAGTGTACCAATTTTTGTTGCAATCTGTCCACGTGTTTAAATATGTATAGAGATTGACGTAAATACATACATACAAATATACATAATTTTTTTATTATATATATTTTACAATTAAAATGGCTGTTTCTTTAATAGTTCAATATTTCACGACTGTTTTTGAATTAATAAATCAGTTAATCACCGTTTATAGACACTTCATTTATTATTTACAGAGTTACGACGTTTCGATAAATGTGCAGCATCTTCTTTGTTTACTTTATGTAATTAGTCGGTATGTTAAAAACATTTTCAGTTTATTAACTGGAAAGTAGGTAGAAATTTTGACGTAAACGTTGATTTTGTTTTCCTCCGATTTTTCGTCCTGCAATTTCCACCAACAAGAAATAAGCACCTTTGTTCTGCGGTTTTAGAGTCCAAGGTTAACTTTGAAATAGAAACTTGTGTGTCCGTATTTTTAAATGAATATTGGCGAATACCAAGACCTTGATTTGGATGATGCTATCTGCCTGAAGTTTCCTTTTATTGCAGACAGAAGATGGACAAAATTTTGGAAACCGACAGCTTTATTCATCTTCCGGTTTACGAGAACCGCTTAAGAAAAGTTCATTGATGTCTACGCCTAGAGAAAGCGCGACAACTAGCCGCGTACGGAACAACGGCGACGTCCAAGTCTCACCACTGTAATGCATCCTGAGGTCAGTGATGTCGGTCTAGTTAAAAAAAAAATTAATGAGGTTAAAAGGAATTCCAAGCCAAGCCAGGCCAGGCCAGGCCAGGAAGGTGCTCTTCCGACAAGGATCGGTAACGGTACGTTAACGAGTTCAACGGAACACTGCACATATTTTGCAATGCTAATCCTTTTTTTAAAATTTTATTAGTTGCCGCTGAGAGGGAAAAAAAATATACACGGACGAGAAGAGCCAAGGCCAAGGGAAGAAGAAGATGATGATGATGTCCCAGCTAGCAGCTGTCCTAACAACAGCTCGCCCACGAAGCAGATGCTGCTTCTTTTGTCTTACCTTAAACACTCCCTACGCACTTCCTCCTCGGGTCCACTCGCACGCAATCTACGGGACATAAAATAAACTTATGACCCCCCTCCCCCTCGCAACCCCCCCCCTCCTCTCAAAAAAACCTTATCTTATGTGTGTTACAATTTAGAGACCGAGGCAGTGAGCCAACCAAATATAATATCACTAAAAACCAAGGTCACGCTGCTGGCTGGATTTTTCAGAATAATAATGAGGACGCAGAACCTAACCCGCCATTTTTAATTTTTCGGTTGAACGAATACTTAACGAAATTGTCTAATTTATTTTTCCCTCTACTACTTCTCTCTTTTCATCGGGTTAACAACCCCAAAAATTCGATAAAAAAATTCTTTACTCTGACAACCCCAATTCACCATTAACCCTCCCCCTACCCCCCGCTGCATACCTAATAAGAATAGTATAAATATAAAAGTAACTGATAGGGGCTGGACACTGCGGAAATTTTAACAGAATATATTTTTTTTCAAGGCATTAAACGAGAAACTTTACGTTACCTACGTTGTGACAACTTACGTATATATGTAAAAATAATTCATAACATATAAATATACAACACAGGAGAATATGTAAAATTATATAAATAAATGACCTTGAGTCAGAAGGTTACACACTTTATTAAAAAAAAATATTAACAGCAGCAACGACGACGTTTCGTCCTCCTCTGCGACATCTTCAAGGTATAAAAACTAAATAATTGTGTATACAATTCCTTTTTCTAAATTAATAATTTTCAGAAGGTTATTTAAGGCAACGTTGCCTCTACATTTTATATTTATCAAAATTATTAATAGAAATAAGGGTTTTTTTATTAGACAAGATTATTAAATTATTATACACCTGAAGATGTTGCAGAAGAGGACGGAAACATTTTTTTCTATTAATAATTTTGACACAACTAAAATTGTCAAATTTCTTATTCATAATAATAAAAAAGGATTGTATACAAAATTATTAAAAATCGTTTTACCTGAAGAGTCGCAGAAGAGGACGAAACGTTCATGTTGTAAATTATATTTTTTATTGTAATAAAATGCATGACTGAAGACCATTGATTTATTTATATTATAATAAATGTCAGCCTTTTTTTTAATCATTAATTTGTAAAATAAAATGAAGAAACGATTCGACGTAGTTAATAAAGATTAACATTCATTGCTGCCGTACAGGACTCAGTTGCACCTCAACAGATGCCGCTTCAAGAGCGTAACACTTTCGTGGGAAGTAGGCGGCGGATCTTACTGTTACAAATTTAACACAAGTTCAAGGACAGTTTCCAGAGATTATAATCGACTAAAAAGGAAAAGAAAAATCGTAGACTCTGCGTGGTTTTTGCAATGCGGTCTACTCTAAAAACTGCCCTAAATTTCCTGAATTGTTCCTCTACTTTGTTTTCCTAGAGATCTTTTTTTTTTCTTTGCGGGCAGAGAATCCTCTTCAGTTTTCTCATTAAATTACAGCAGAGATTCCTTCCTTCCTTCCCTCCTCGTCATTTTTTCAATAAATCTTGCACATTCCGCAGTTCGCTCGTCCACTTGACTTGTTACATTCTTCTGAAGAGAGCCCGGCGCCGTTCTTCAAATTCTTTTTTTTTCAGTCTTCCTCTATCTCGAATATTCTGACCGCACTTTCATGAAAAAAATAAATATTTTCACAGAAGAATGTAGTAATTCTTCGGCGTAGAGCAAGCATCAAGTCTTCTCGGGGCTTCTAACAACCCAGTAAACAAATTGTATTCGTGACGTTTCGATGACGTCATACCAAAAAATATTTTTGTCACGATGAACCTATAATGAAAATACTAAGGAATCATATACATTTCTATAATTTTAATAGTCGTGAAAAATATTTGAATAAAGTATTCTCGGGGCTTCTAACGAACAGTGAGACGTACCGATGACGTCATCTATGTTATTGCAAAAATATTGTAGTCCGTAAAAATAAGGTAAATACGCACTAGGTAAAAAAATAAATATGTAGAGAATTAACTATTAAAAAATCATGTGCACTTTATAATTTTAATTTTCGTGAAGAATATTTTAATAAAGTCCCGTCCGGGCTTCTAAACTACCGAGTGACGCACCGGTGACGTCACCAATGTTATTGCGAAGAAAGTGCTTAAAAATTAAGGTGCGTCTTATAGTCCGTAAAATACGGTAAATACACAAAAGGTAAAAAAATTGAATATGTAGAGAATTAACCAATAAAAATCATATGCATTTTATAATTTTATTAGTCGTGAAAAATACTTGTATAGTTTTCTCGGGGCTTCTAACTACAGAGTGACGTACCAATGACGTCATCGATGATATTGCAAAAAACTGCTTAAAATTATGGAGCGTCTTATAGTCCGTTAAATACGGTAAATACGCACTAGGTAAAAAAATGTAGAGAATTAACTATATATATATAATTTACAGACCGAGTGACGTACCGATGACGTCATCTATGTTACTGCAAACATATTGTAGTCCGTAAAATACGATAACTACGCACTAGGTAAAAAAATAAATATGTAGAGAATTAATTATAAAAAATCATATGCATTTTTATAATTTTATTAGTCGTGAAAAAATATTTTAAAAAGTCGTACTCGGGGCTTCGAACTACCGAGTGACGCACGGATGACGTCATCGTCGATATTAAAACAGAATTGCTTAAAAATTAAGGTGCGTCTTATAGTCCATAAAATACGGTAAATACGCACAAGGTAAAAGAATAAATATGTAGAGAATTAACTATATAAAAAAACCTATGGTATCACACAAGAATGAACACTAGGAAGAAACATGAACTAGGCCTGTCCCGTCTTTCCTCTAACCTAATAAAGGGCTGGCTACCAATGCTATAATTCATTATGAGTATATGAATACTCCATACCTTTATATGAGCTAAATAAGTAAAAAATAGATGGCAAGGAGCCTAGTGTCTTCCAAGGGTCTCATTATCCTCACTCCTGCGAAAAGCCGTACATTTTGTAAGCAAGCTCCGCGTTGCATGTTTTTTTTTTCAAAAGTGATCGTAATACGACGCGCGATGTTTAGGAATGAGCACGAATGGCCTTTACGTCTCTAAGGCGAGCGTCGTCTTTGTTGGAAGACGAGGGAAGCTGCTGCACTCGCTACAATTTCGAAAGGGCGAGTGATTGTGCTCGGCCACGCAACACGGAGGTCCATTGTTCGCGAGCGAAATAAAAAAAGAAAAAAAACTGGAGAGAGAAGGAAAAAAAAATGTGGGAAAAGGTCGAACACTCCGCCAGATAACGCTCGCAATTTAGAGGGAGCAGCAGCGCTAGGCTCGTTCCTTTCCTTTCCTCTCAAGTGGAAAACACCTCAGCTCCATTGTTGGAACATGCATACGTACGTCCGCTGCGTTACCTTGGCGACGGGGGGGAGGGGGGAGGAAATTGTCCTAAATTACGTACGAATTTTCTAAGCGACGACTCTGCTCTGTGAAACGCAACCGAGGCACACAAAAATAGCACGACAGACGACTGTATACAAAGATCATCAAGAAGATCAGGGAAGCCAACCTCACCACATGACGACACGATCAGTGCGGATCGTCGAAGGCAGGTTACACGAGACGAAACATTTTATGTTTTCAAAATATTTCAGAATTAAACGAGCCACAACTACTTTTCTAATTTTTCGAGTTGGAATTTTTTTTTTAGGGCAACAGCCTACATGAGGGTGATCCACATTGGGCAACTCCCCTTTAATAGCATAGGAAGGGATTAGAAAAGGGGAATGCCGAAGGGTAGAGGAAGGTAGCCAAGGGTTGACTAGGGGCCCCCGGGCAATACTTTAAGGATCCTACCCGGCATTCGCCTAAAGAAATGCAGGGAAAACCCTAGAAAAACCTGCATCAGGTAGGTCGGGCATTGGGTACTTGTCCCACGCCCTTCCGATAGCGGGAGAGGAGTTTGCTATGGGGACGCAGCATTCCCTTCTCCGTGCCTCGACCAGTTTAGGAGGCAGCTGGCCGACTATTCCAATGGGAATAGCGGATAACTCTTACCCTATGCCCAAGGTCTGTGACCCCGGAACATACACCTCTCAGAACAGGCCGAGGTGCCTCGACTTGCGGGAACCTTAGTTCAAAAACGGAGAGGAAAAGGCATACCCAAAGGTAGCCCCCTTCGTGTCTCTCCTACAAGGTTCAGCCTGCGAGAGAACATCCCTCGCAGGCTCGTTACCTTTGGTCCGAGTTGGAAGAAAAAGGACAATATTTATAAATAGGCACTTTTGTAAAACAACAATGGGAAAGTTAATATTTATCATCATCATCATCATCTGACAATTATCATTTAATAAACGAAACAGAAAAACTGCCAATTTGTCAGGAAACAAAAGGTGTCGTAATGAACCGAAACGAAAAAAAAAAATCTTAACCATACGACAAGACGTCGACGTGTTTATGACCTAACCTAACGTACACAATGGATTATAAATGTATAATTAAACAATTTTTTATTTATATATATTTATATTGTCTGAGGAAGTCCCAAAATTTTGGATGAAACGTCGTATCATCATGATTTGCTTTGTTTTTTGCTTTATTTATCAAATGACAAAATTTTTGATGGGAGTATTCTGTTTTTGTGAAGTCACGTCGACTGCTGCTTGTTATTCGGAATTCTTAATTCAACTACTTTTTGCCACATTGAAACTACACAAGTGTGCAACACGGATGGAATGACAAGTTTCTTCTTGGCTCATATGAAATATTGAGGGGGGGGTATTCTGTTTTTGTGAAGTCACGTCTTCGGCATTTCCTTTTGGTTTTTGGTCAGCAAAACCGCGAGTGGTCATTGAACTACGGAAAGCCTAGAAGGTCGGTCGGTTTTTTTTTGTTTTTTAGATACAAGCGACGGAAATGAAGTGTGCAACTCAGTCTTTGTCGCATTTATTCCTTGCTCGTTTCCGTCGACGGCACGGCTGAAATGAATTATACTTGCAATAAACGTCGAGGCTGTTCTCCTCAGCAGAGCACAATGCAGCACGGAATCCATTACGTCAGAGAATGATTCTTTTTCTCTCTACCCCCCTCCCCCTTACTCACCGCACTCGCTTGCCTCTGAACGAGAGGGTTTGTCTTTTTTTTCTTTTTTGTCCCCCGACCACGACCTTATGACTCGCGATGCTCGTCTCGACTTTCACCGACCGCTCTCTTAAAAGAAAATCGCCAAGACCTTCAAAAGGTGAATAAAATCCGTCACGATGATGATGATGATGGTTTCTCTGATCAACTTAGACGGTTCTAAATGACTTTTCTTCTTCGTCCTGGCTGAATTACCAGATGCAATCACACGGGTGGGACTGGTGTGAATGGAGCCTCTTGTTGGCGAGCTTCTGCAAGCAGAACGCGTCTATTTATTCTGCCAGCGAGTTTCACCGTTACGGCTGCCTTCGTACGTACATGCTCGACCACCAGCTGACCGTATGCCCTTCACCCCGAAAGAAGGAAAAAGAAGGTCGTTCCTTACATACCAGAAAAGATCTCAATTTTGTGCGCGTCCATTCTTACTAAATATTTGTCTGGTTTCAGTAGACGAGGTCGTTTTTCTAATAAAAGGAGAAAAAAAATTAAAGCCTTCTTTTTAGGACCTTGCTATTCTGGGAATCTTGATAGAGCAAAAGGTGCGACGGTTTTTGAGTAATAAAAAATATCAAACCCCAAAAATAATGTTAATAAATCAGTTAAGGACCATTTACAGACACACTGTCATTTATACCGTTACGACGTTTCGACACATGTCCGCATCATCTTCAGGTACTATCCTAAAGAGAGGAGATATTTACAAATGATTAACGCCATGACTAATTTACACAAAGTAAACAAAGATAAACTAAAGGGAATTCTGTAGATAAAATTGTTGGGGTCTTGTTGAACAACAACGTTTCGACAGCAAGCTCCGCCATCGTCGTCAAGGTTGACTGTGATCACAAACAAACAATTGGCCCGGGGTTTGAGGCCCGAGAATTTTTATCTACAGGAGTTCACTTTAGTTTCTCTTTGTTTACTTTGTGTTATTAGTCGACGCGTTAATCATTTGTAAATATCTCCTCTCTAGGATAATACCTGAAGATGATGCGGACACGTGTCGAAACGTCGTAACGCTATAAATAACAAATAGTGTCTGTAAATCGTCCTTAACTGATTTATTAATTCAAGAACTTTCAAAAAACAATGTTTTTATCCGCCATTATGCAGACAATTATTGACCTTTCCATTTTATCAGACTCCCAAGTAACCTGTTTCCGGTCGTGCAGTAACCGTAGAAACGCAACGAACGTGAAGATGAAAACAAAGGGCTATCGCATGAAAGAGGAAAGGAGGCTTAATGACCAGAATTAGTTAGGACCGTGTGGAGGGATTAACAGGAGCTCGCGTGGGAAGCAGCGATTCCGGTCACGTGAAAGGCTCCAGGGTAGATGGCGGAAATGTGTCATTGTCCCTGTGTGTGTGTGTGTGGGAGGGGGGGGGAGAGGAAGTGAATTAACGGTCACCCAATTGTCCGTCGCGATTCTGCAGACGCCGTGGATGCCGTTAAGCTTCTTTGTGCGTCGTCCAGGAAGAGAGCACGGGCCAGCGTCCAGTGAAAGCAGCAGCCTGGAGAGTGTGTTAGTGTGTGTGTGAGAGAGAGAGAGAGACGCCCACGCGCTCGGCTAATCCGCGGGGGGAAAAGGTCACAGCACGTCAAAGGGAGCCTTTCCCCGGTGACATTCGCAACAAATGCCGCCGCCTACGCAAATGTCACGCAGGGCCGTCGCTATCGGGACCAGGTCACCGATCCTGCGTCGCAGACACTCTGGCACGTTGCGAGCAGCTGTCGACGTCGTGCCAGTGTTTGCGACTCATCAATACGAAAGTAGAACCTTTGGTACAAACAAAGCATTCTGATAAAAAAAAAATAGCTTATCACTGTAAAATTGATACCAAACTACGTTTCAAGCCGGCTTAAGTAATACCTTCAGTGAATTAAATAAAAATTAACACTGAAGAGTATGGCCGCGGACCTCGGGAATGTTTTAGTAATGGGAAACATCCTCCAAATCCTCTATAAAATAACCAGTAGCAGCTAACCTTCCTTTTCCGCGTTATAAGGGCGGGGGACGCAGGAGCAGGCAGCCTCGTGGAACGACGCAATGTGTGTGTCGGCAGGTGAGACTCGCCCTCCGCTCGCCAGGTGCCACTGCAACACCTGCCGCACAGTTTTTTTTCCCCTCCCGCACCTGTTGCGGAATTGGACGCACAAGCTAGCAAAATTAATGCGCGCTAGATTTATCAAAACCACTCGCCCTCACAGTACGGCACAACAAAGTAGACTGACGCAGCACTCGACGTGAGTCAACGTCTGCTGGCTGCGACTCGTCACCGCCAAGTGGATGGCATCAGGACACCGTCGTCGTCGTCGTCGTCGTCGTCGTCACGATACAGACCAGGGCTGTCGTCTGCTTAAGCGTTAACTTCAGCAAAAAAAAAATGAGAATGATGAATAAGACGTCACTGAATCCTCGACGGATGGGGTCCTCTGCTAAAATAATTGATTCCGGCCATCATACGCATTGTACCCCAGTGAGAACCCAAAGAAATTTCAGACTACACTGAGGAGGAAAACGCCCACCCAAATTACAGTGTTCTGAATAAACTATAGTCTGCGCCACGAAAATGTAATACAGAGGGTCACGGAGTCTTCCGGCAACGTCGAATAAGAGGCACGCTCCGCGACTAGGAGTGAGGGAGGGCGTGAAATCTGGCAATACCACTGGAAAGGAGCGATGCGGTTAGCTACTTGACCTTGATATTACATTTTCGTGGCACCGACTATAATAGTTTTCTTCGAACAACTTCATTTTATGGGACGAGTACAATCACTTATGTTGTCTTGACGACCCAGTCCCGGCACTTTCGTGGTCAAGGACATCAGGGGGACCTTTATAATCCACCCCACGGGCTAATAATCCCTACCGTTACAGGAATTTCCTCTCTCTGCCACACAAATAGTGGACCGTTGTTTGACAGGTTCAAGTATTATGACATTTAGCGGTGCGTGAAGTTTCATTGTTGGTGACCAACTGGCCGGTAGGTACAATCGTCTACCTGGAGAAATGGAGATATTTATGTTTTCCAACTCTCATTCCTAGCAAAATATGGTGAAGAATTCACATTTGGTTCTAAAAAATACCGGGGGAAGTAAATTAAAATCGGGGAAAATTAAAAAATTAAAAACTGGAGAAGTTAAAAAAATTAAAAACTGCAAAAGTTAAAAAAATTAAAAACTGCAAAAGTTAAAAAAATTAAAAACTGCAGAAGGTAAAAAAATTAAAAACTGGAGAAGGTAAAAAAATTAAAAACTGGAGAAGGTAAAAAATTAAAAACTGGAGAAGGTAAATAAATTAAAAACTGGAGAAGGTAAATAAATTAAAAACTGGAGAAGGTAAAAAAATTTAAAAATGGAGAAGGTAAATAAATTAAAAACTGGAGAAGGTAAAAAAATTTAAAACTAGAGAAGGTAAAAAAATTAAAAACTGGAGAAGGTAAAAAAATTAAAAACTGGAGAAGGTAAAAAATTAAAAACTGGAGAAGGTAAATAAATTAAAAACTGGAGAAGGTAAAAAAATTTTAAAATGGAGAAGGTAAAAAAATTAAAAACTAGAGAAGGTAAAAAAATTAAAAACTAGAGAAGGTAAAAAAATTAAAAACTGGAGAAGGTAAAAAAATTAAAAACTGGAGAAGGTAAAAAAATTAAAAACTGGAGAAGGTAAAAAAATTAAAAACTGGAGAAGGTAAAAAAATTAAAAACTGGAGTAGGTAAATAAATTAAAAACTGGAGAAGGTAAATAAATTAAAAACTGGAGAAGATAAATAAATTAAAAACTGGAGAAGGTAAATAAATTAAAAACTGGAGAAGGTAAAAAAATTAAAAACTGGAGAAGGTAAATAAATTAAAAACTGGAGAAGGTAAAAAATATTACCGCAAAAAGGTAAAAAATATTACCGCAAAAAGGTAAAAAATATTACCGCAAAAAGAAAAAAATATTACCGCAAAAAAGGTAAAAAATACCCAGGAGAGGTAAAAAAACCCCGAGTTTTCCAATGAAGACGAAGTGGCTCACTTTCATGTCACGTTTACTGGAATTTCCAAATCGCAAAATATTTTCTTACAAAATCATCCGTACAGCTTTCTCACGCTTATAATTTTTCACCCCTCCAAAGAATCCATTAGCGAGTCGTTAAAAAATATCTCCGATTTTTTTCTTTGACGATCTTCAGTAAAAAAAAAAATAGTATAATGTGCGATTTCAAGATAAACTAATTTCGTACCCTTGTGCGTAAGCAAATCATGTACGTTTATTCTAGAAACGTCTAATTGAATCTTTAAAGTATTCGCAAAAATCCTACCTGTGTTTTTATAAATTACAGCAATGAAATAGCACAATTTTTAAGGAATTTTAATAAATATTTTCTACGCCTTATGAATTTTTCTCACTGCAAAGTCCCACTCAAGAGTTTTTTAATACGCACACAGAACACATTTCACGCGGCAGTTATATTAAATTTTCACATTGTACTTGGAGGACAAAGCGGGGGGGGGGGGGGGGTGCGTTTTTTCCACCCCCACTCCCATGCACACTCCCGTCCCTTAATATTGTACGGCATTCCCAAGTAGAGAGAGAGAGAGGGGGGGGGAGAGGCTTTAGAAGAAGTGAAACGTGATCCACGACAGCAGCTAAAAAGGGAACGCCATCCCAATTAAACACGACCGTCGCTAATCCGCGTCTCGAGTTATTCCGTATTAAAAGACGATCCTCCATGTCTACCGTTACCACCTAGCACCTGGACGGGGAGAAAAGGATGAAAGGAAAGAAGAAAAAGTAAAGAAAGAACGAAAAAAAAAAAAAATCCAACAGTCCTGTCGAACAAAGGCGCGACACCCTTTTTGCATAGAATTCGACTCCGCACGTCTCCAGAGGAGGAGAGCCTGAATTACGTATTCCTTTATGCCATCTCCAGGGACTCGGGGGCCAGAGAATTACGCGCCGGGGGACTGCGACTTTACGAGCCTCTTCGCTACCTTCACAACAGTACAATTACCCCGTCCGTTACAACCAACTTCAAACGCACAATTCTTTACTTAAGCAACTAGGTTACCCCACACACAGAGAGGAAGAGAGGAAGACTGGAAAAGTTCAGTCCATCAGCTCCTGGCACCCTTGCAGACCCGCCAAACATTACAACAAAATTAATTTTCATAGACACGAAGTGAGGTGGTGGTGGTACAATTTAGAGACAGAGGCAGAGAGCCAGACAAATATAACATCACTAAGCACCAAGGTCTCGCTGCTGCGTGGAAACAGGAACAAGATTAATAAGGACGCCATTTTCCCTACCATTCTCCCGCCATCGGAAGGGCGTGGGACAAGTACAAATTCCCCGACCCTTGGGAATAGCTGCCTCCTAAACTGGTCGAGGCACGGAGAAGGGAATGCTGCGTCCCCACAGCAAACTCCTCTCCCGCTATTGGAAGGGCGTGGGACAAGTACCCAATGCCCGACCTACCCGATGCAGGTTTTTCTAGGGTTTTCCTTGCATTTCTTTAGGCGAATGCCGGGTAGGATCCTTAAACCATAGCCCGGGGGCCCTAGTTAACCCTTGGCTACCTTCCTCTACCCTTCTGCATCCCCCCTTTCTAATCTCTTCCTATGCTATTAAAGGGGAGTTGCCCAATGTGGATTACCCTCATGTAGCCTGTTGCCCTAAAAAAAAAAAGATGCAGGTTTTTATAGGGTTTGTCCTAATTAACCCTTTGCTACCTTCCTCTACCCTTCCGCATCCTTCCTATGCTATAAGAGGGGAGTTGTCACTATGTGAATTACCCTATACATAACCTGTCTACACCCCCCCCCCCCCGGCCCTACCTTTAACTTAAGACATTTGTTGTTCTGTTATTTCATCAGCCTTCAATATAATAAAATTCTTTCTACATTCAGAAATAAACAATTAATTCAGTATTAAACACATTACATATTGTAATAAAAACACTTTAAACTATTGTTCACCTTTATATATATATATATATATATATCCAGGTTCAATTCCTTTAAACGCCGGTACGTATATTAAATAAATTATTTTTAGTTTAGTATAATAAATCAATTTATTGGACGACGACTCTCGCCGTTAACACAGCAGCTATAAAAGTAAGCAAAGATAAAACCAATCCAAAGATACAAATCACACTTCTTCTTATTCTTATTCTTATCAATTTGAATGTAATAAATTTATTACAATATAAAAGTAACTGATAGGACGTGACTTCTGCGAAAATTTTAACAGAATTTTTTTTTTCCATGCATTTACGTTACCAACTTTGTGTAAAAAAACATTATAATAAATAAATAAATCCATAAGACAGGTAACTACGTAATATTATGAAAATAAATGCCCTCGAGTCAGAAGGTTATTTATATACACTTTATTACCTATATATATATATATATATAATTAATAGCAATGACGGCGACGTTTCGTCCCTCTTCTGCGACATCTTTAAGGTATAACAATTTTTAATAATCTTGTAGACAAACCGTATTCTATTAACAATTTTGACAAATATAAAATTTGAGAGGCAACGTCGCCTTAACAAACTTCTGAAATTTACTAATAAATAAAAAAAAGAGGACTGTATTCAAAATTATTAAAAATTGTTATACCTGAAGGGTCGCAGAATAGGACGAAACGTTGTTGTTGTTATAAATAAATATTCTCCTCTTCTAATAAAATTGTGTAAATAATCTTCAGACTGAATGCTATTTATTTTTGTAATTATATTATAATAATAACAAAATGTCAGCCTTTTTTTAAAATCATTATTTAAAGTAAAGTGAAGAAACGAATCGACGTAGTCAAACTTAACATCTACAGTAACAAAATTAAAATTTCATAACGATCAAGTGAGGTCCATTTAGTTCAAGGGGGGGGGGGGGGGGGGTTGGACGTAAACCCTAGGGAAAGTAAATTTACCGATAATTTTGATAAGACTGAGAGAAACGTTTCCCTTTACTTGATGGTAAGAGGCGATTAATCAACGCATTTGGTAAGCATTATTATCCATATAATTTTGCAAAGTAAACAGACAAAATAAACACGAAAAACCCGTACAAGTACCAAAGATAAAAAAAGGTCAATGATCTCGAGTACCCGAAATGTTCGGATCGACATCAATAAATCTGATTAAAATTTCGCATCATGTAAGAGAATACGTTTCGTTTTAAAACAGAATGATTTTCTTACGTTCCTTTTGGTTTTTTTTAAATGCCCGCTCAGTTTGACCAATGTAACCTGAATTGCAGACCAGGCATTAATTTTTCTACATTAAATAAAATTGTGTGTCATCAGGATCCATAGGAATCGTTAACAATCTTAATATAACAAGATAAATAATTATAAGTTTGGTAAATCACACGCTTAGGGAATTATCATTATAATTTTAGGATTATTGAGGTCACGAGAGAGGTTTAATCAATTACTGATAGTCTTATAGAATTAAATAAAAAGGCGACGAAAGTAATTAGCTAATAACATTAATTTGTCAGTGGCTAATTAAATATTTTATGTGCTTTGATAAAGAAAAATTAATTATGATAAACGAATGACGTAAAATTTGACGGGACACAATTACAGAAAACTGACCAAAAAATTCAGTCTCCCTATTGCAATTAGATTTATTTCTGAGTCGTTAACAAGCTTCTTCAACCTTCCCATCTTTTGGGTAGTCTCTTCCTCCCCCCCCCCCCCGTGTGTTAAGGAAAGGAGCCTTGGAAGAAAAAAAAGAGGGTGCATGCTTAAAGCTTTGGAATGGGAAGGGAAGGGAGTATTTTATAAAATAAACGGTTCGGAAACAAAAGAACGCTGTTTACAAATCATTAGTGAAAAAGGGATCTAGCCTTCGGGGAGGGGGGGGGGGGGCACGAAAGGAATAAACTGGAAGGTGCACAACGGGGCCAGAGAAACTGATTAGAAACTTATCTGCGACGATCAAATAAATGAAAAAAAAACTCCAAGTCAAAGTAATTGAAAAGATGTTTCACGATACTCATTCTTCTTCTTCTTCTTCTTATTTATTTGTATAACTGATGATCGTAAGTAAATTTTTTTATCTTGTCTGAAGTAAGGCTGCCAAAGAGGTCAAAACGAGAGTGTGCGTGATATTATGAACAAAGACCATGCGCGCAGGAGGAACACTCTTGTGTTTTGTGTTGTTTTTTTTAACCCTTGCAAATTCTGTGCGTGATATTAAACATTCGCATCACGTAATGCAATTTCCTCTCTAAAGCGCTACGTTGTGGTTTTTAAAAACCAGCCGGCGCGGGTTTCCACGAAAAAGGTGGTGGTGGTGGTGGTAGGGGGGGGAGATAAATATGTTCCTGGAGAATGCTAATGCGGGTTTCTTCTCATTCAACGTAGATACGTTTAACGGTCTGTTTTCTTTTATATACACTTGTTCGGAAGTCTCAGTTTATTTACATACTTCCGATACGATTTTTAATGCCTGTCTCACTAATTAGGACCGACTACGGAATTTAATATTTAACGGATAACAACGGAACGTGCGTAAATTTTGACGTAAATTGGGGGGCATCCGATCCGGTAATAGGCAAAGCAGCTCGCTAACGTAACACCGCCACGAGCTCAGGAATATCAAAGCGAAACCCCCCACCCATCAGGAATGTCGAATGCGTATCGATCAACACGGAACCTCAATATTTAACAGTCCTTGACCGTGCATGGCCAATCGCCAACACCTTGGCACAGGAGAACGCAAGCAACAACATCATACCATATAACAACCAGCTTTGGGGGGGGGGGGAATTTCCAAACGGTTATAAAGACAAATTCAAAAATACATTACAGCAAATTATTCCTGATCTTGAAGGAGTCATGAAGTGAAACCGCAAACAAATGTAGTCTCGGAGCCGGGGCCGTGTTTTGAGCGGCCGTGTCCTGCGCGTCCCGTCCGCTGATCGTTCATATCATATGAATGTGTGAACACTCTAAAATCATTGTCAGACAAGGGTCATCTAGTTAGGAATCCAGCGGTGCAGAGGAAATATAAAAAGTACCGGGAGGAACAAAATAGACGACATCATGGGCTCGGAATTTTTTTTAAAAAAAAATACAAAAAAAACCAGGACCATTACCGTTAAGAGATATAACAACCAATAACATAAGGTTAAAAAAATGATTTAACCTCCCTCAACATTATACAAGAAGTTTTAGACCCCTTCCAGGGTCGTTGCCAATTGGCGTCGTATTTCGAGCGGCCGTGCCCTGAGCGTCGTCCCTTCCTTAATCCTGACCGCTGAGGTATAAAGTTTTCCCGAATATCAACTTTATCAGCCTTTAGCAATTATTATAAATAATCAGGTTTGTAAAAATAGTGGAATTGTTTTTTAGAAACACTGATTTAGAAATTAGATCATTTAATTGGCTTTACAAACACCTGAAGAGGTCCAAATAAATTAGGGATGAAACTGAGAATATTTTTTTCTATCAAACCGTTTAAGAACTTAAATTAATAATAAATTTATAACTAAACAGGTTGATGTTTTCATTTATTTAAGGACATCAGATAAATATAATTCTTAATTTCTAAGCATATTTATTAAACGAATCACTACCAATGGGAACAGTTTCCATATTATAGACAGAGAAATAAATTATAAATCAGTTTCAGAAATGTTATTCATTGAACTTGTATCACATTCACATTAAAGTTAAAACCAAGACCGATTCTTCGGGAAAAACTTTATACCTGCTCGCTCAGCGGGTCAGGATGGAGGAAAAGCGACGCTCAGGCCACGCCCGCTCAAAGTACGACGCCTCGGAGCCTCTGGTGAATGGAAACATGAATAAAACGAAACAAGTTTATCGCTTCGAACGTCGAGTGAAAGTTTGCAATTCAGCACGTGTCTGTCGGTTCGTTTAATCGACGATCGCTGGTCGATTAACTCACGTTGTTCCTTGGGAGTGTTTTTTCCTTAGCCCTTTCACTGTCAGGGGAGTAAATGTTCGTGACTCGGCACAATATTTTTCGGAATGCGCGGTGTCTGTACGTGAAGCACCAGTAAATACGTCGGCAAACACGTTGGTCTAGCTCGTCGGCTATAAACACGCCACTTACTTCGTTTCCAGAGTGTTTACTCGAGCATTTGGGGGAGAGGTAAATGGGAACGCAGGTTCCCTTCCCTTTGGACGGACTGACCTCTCGAGGTCATAACTCCCATTTCGCGTGCGTGGGCGGAAGATGGGGAACGTGAGTTATGCTTTGTGACCGGCTTGCTGCGGTGGCGGCGGCTACCTTACCTCGTGGGTTGGGAAATCACGACGGAGATTTCGCGGGGGTTGAGCAGTAGGGTGGAGGGGGGGGGAAATGGGTCCATTGTGGAATGTTTGTTGGCACGGTCGATGCGCCGTGGCGGAATAATTCAGGGCTGGCACTGATTGCTGGGCACCTGCTCTTGCATAATGCACAAGATCGCCGCCCACGCTTCCTGGAGGAGACGCCAGCACGGGGCGCCTTCCTCCGCTCCGTTGGTCCAGCGACCTCTGCAGCTTCTTCAACTACACCCGTTAATATTACGTCAAGCATTTAAGAATGGAACCGCAACAACTGCCAGAATGAGTTGCTGCTGAACAACGATCGTATCTCGGACAAGCAGAATTGTGCAGATGGTTTCACTACAATGTGCGAAACCTTTTATAAATTAAAAGAGGTTTGCCGCCATTACGATTCTTGGGGACGAGGAAAGTGTTCAACACCACCATATGAAATGTGTGTGTGTTTTAAATGACTATTCAGGACCTCTCACTTTTTTTTGGGTGTCGACAGGCTACGTATATGATAATCCACATAGTGGCAACTCCCCTTTAATTGCATAGGAAAAGGATTTGAAAGAGGGGATATGGAAGGGTAGAGGGAAGGTAGCCAAGGGTTAACTAGGGTCCCCGGGCTATATTTTAAGGATCCTACCCGGCATTCGCCTAAAGAAATGCAGGGAAAACCCTAGAAAAACCTGCATCAGGTATGTCGGGCATTGGGTACTTGTCCCACGCCCTTCCGATAGCCGGAGAGGAGTTTGCTGTGGGGACGCAGCATTCCCTTCTCCGTGCCTCGACCAGTTTAGGAGGCAGCTGGCCGACTATTCCAATGGTAATAGCGGACATCTCTTACCGTATGCCCAAGGTCTGAGACCCCAGGAACATACACCTCTCAGAACAGGCCGAGGTGCCTCGGCTTGTGGGAACCTTAGTTCAAAAACGGTGAGGACTGTTCATCGTTCTTTATACGGCTTCATGTTACCAGCTGAGACTGGAACATTTGTTGCGTTCCGTGGGAGGAGGAAGACTCTGGAAGTTAAAAAAAACAACCAACAAACTAATATCGACAAAACTGACAGCGTTGCCGTAGCAACAGGCTCTCCGATGTCCATTTATTACTTTTTTTTTACTCCAGCGTGGAATGACTCGACTGATCACTTTACAGGTGCTCCTGCGTGTGGGTTGGTGTCGCGTCTTCCAACCTTAACTGGCCCGGAGCCTGGTAATGACGCAAAATATACATGCGGAGGACACAGACCCAATATTTAGACAACGTCCAAGGTTCCCCAGGATTCCTCACCACCTCACCCAAGTAAGTAAGGCCAAGTTAGGAATGCCAACGTCAACATGACAAAATTTACGGGTCCAGTCTGGTCTCTTTTTGGTGTCCGAGAGAGTAAATGAATTGAGCAACAAATTTGGAAAAGTTACACCCGTAGTCCGCAGAGATATGACAACAAAAATTCAATACCCTAATTTTTATAGCTACTTGGGCCCACAAAATAAAAGTAGAAATTTTTCTCTTTATATCGGGGTAAATTACTTTCAGAATTACTTTTCAGCCCCCAATTTTTTATTATCACAAATAATCATATTTAAGAGACATGTCAATAGATTCATCGTACTAGAAATTAATGAAGATAGTATCTAGTATAGTCAATTTAGATTCCGTATACGTCATTTGTTGTTTATTCAATCTGCAATATAATAATAAAAAAAAGTATATTTGTATGTATGTATGTATTTACGTTATTCTCTATACAAATTTAAACGCATGGACAGATTGCAACGAAACCTGGTACACATATTCTTAAAAAAAAACACGAGAAACAGTACTGTGGGGGGAGGGAGGGGGATTGAGAAACCCCTGGCATAAATTCTGAAATAATTATAATTACAAAATTTGATCATATTGTGTTTAATTACTGCGCGCCAAGAGACTGTGACGTCACAGCATACGGGGCAGAGAGAGACTTTACTACGCGACGATACTGCACAAGAAAGTAAATAGTTCCTTTTTTCGTAATTAAAAAAAAAGCATAAATATTTTCATTGAATAAAAAGTATAATTTTTTCCAGTGATGCTCCATCGAATGATGATGATGATAAAAAACAATACTAAATACTTTACGATCCTTGCGCGAAAAATGTAAGTTAATGTTTAGTGACTCCAATATGACACGCAATTGTGTTAGGTACCGGTTACGATATATTTACCAACAGGAAACAAATTCTGTTACGCAAACATTGGTCCCCCTGGGGAAGCTGTTCCAACGACTGTTTATCCTCCTCATTGTGAGTCGTGGAATGAAACCCAACGCTTATAAATTCGTATCTTTATATCTACCACTATTCAAATCGTTTAAAATAAAACATTTTTATCTCTTTATTCGAATAGGTTCATTGCAAGGATCGTCTCAGATCACCGGCATAAGTCTCCATAACCAATTACTTGTACGAACTACTTACTAGTCACATGATGCAGACTGGGCTCTAGGACTAATCAGATCAATATTGTCGGCAGGAAACTCACCTGTAAAACAAACAGAGAATAATAAATTACTTTTCTTTCCAAACAAGACATAAAAAAAATACATGCTATAAGTAAAAAGAATTACGAAAAAGGATGTATGTATGTATTTAAGTTGATCTCTATATATATTTAAACGTCTGGACAGATTGCAACGAAACTTGGTACACATATTCTTAACAACACTGGAAATAGTACTGTGGGGGGGGGGGGGGTGAAGAACCCCCCAGCATAAAGGTGGACAAAATTATAATTAAAGAAAACGTGTGATAATTTTTGTATTAAACTACTGCGAGCCAAGAGACCGTGACGTCATGCGAGATAGAGAAAGAGAGACGTTACTACGCGTCGAGCAAAGGAAATAGTTTCTTTTCCCAGTAATGAAATAAAGCGGAAATATTTTTTCATTGATTATGTATAATTTTATCCAGTGATACTCCATCGATGGATAATAAAGAAAACAATACTAAATACTTTACGATCCTTGCGCCGAAAATGTAAGTTAATTTTCGCCGCCATGTTTAGTGACTCCAATATGGCGACTATTTGTTTACACTGTGAATCTAGCTAAGAATTTAATCGTTGGTAATGTCTGAAGACTGAGGGACAATTATATCCTGCAGTAGTCCAGGAGTATATTTAAGAAGAAATTCTGAGGTATGTTTAATGCGACTGATGTATTTTATTGCTGTTGAATTAATGGACTATCAGGTCTAAAGTGTGTAAGGAACTAGGAACAGTTAGATCTAGGTTAAATCACTTCTTGACTAAAGATTAATATAGAATTAAATACTTTTTCGTGTTTATATAAATAAATCCAGGGGCAACGCCATCACACAGGTACTAGGTAATAAATATTTTTTTCAAGCGTTGCGCTTCCGACGCGACATCTGTGGAAAACAACGGGACCCTTCCCAAGCACAAGGTGGGTTGCAAAGCAATTTTTTGGGATCCAGGATCACGTTGGAATTGTTCAGACTTCTTCATTTTACTCCTCCCGGACTCTGTACCACAGTTTCCAAATCTACTCTATGCACATAACGTCACTTTGTTCTGTTGTTTGCCAAAAATAAGACCACTGAAGGAGACTCCAGCAAAGGAAGGGGTGGGGGAGGGGGGAAATTAAATTCACAGAGTTTGCCCTTTTATGGAATAAATACATTTTTTTTGAAGAAGCCTCATCACGACTTTTTGCGGCCATTGAATTGCAACAGTGATGAGCACATTTTGAAGGATCCAGAGTGTGGGTTACGGTAACCGGCTGTTGTGATCCTCCACTTCTGTAATTCAAACTCCCTTTTTATATTCGCGGTGGCCGAGGTCTTTTGAAATAAGCATCCAATTTACAGCAGCAGAAGCACGCATCAATGGCGCAGACAATCTCAATTCCTCCTTGGTGTTCCTCCTTTCTACGGTGCCGATCGCCCTCCAGAAAGCAACCAGTTTTTGTGGGTGTGCGGGGGGGGGGGAGGGGGGCAGTGAGTGAAATGTAAATGTGATGAAAATGCAAACGGAATGTGCAGATGTGTGAGTTGGCCAACAGTTTTCGTAAAGACCACGTGCTGCGTCAGCTGCGCCACTTGTGCTGATGCGTACAGTATACTAAGGGTCGGGGGGAACTTTAGAGGAAAAGCAGGACATAAGTCTTTCTAAGAAAGGAATTTATCCTCGATATGGCAGCCCTGCTTAAAAATAATTTTAAGTTAAAAATTTCCTGGTAGACTGTCAAAAATAATTTTAAAGGGAAAATTTCCCCGTTTACCGGAAAAAGAGCAACAACTTCCACGAAGCTTACCATTTACAAGGAAATTTTCTGGGGGGAGTAGAAGGAAAAAGAGACAAATTAACTACTCTTCAGAAACATCTCAACGGCTTTAAAAATATCTTGACAATAGTGAGACGTTATTATTGAGAATAAACAGGTATTTCATTGTCTTCAAGTAGGAAAAAAGATTGAGAAAGAAAAAGGAAAATTAGGCAATTGTACCTCAGTTGTTATTTATCTAGTATGTCTTGGTCCTACTACAATCCGGAAAAAAAATCATGTTAACAAAATTTTATTTCCGCAAAAAAAAAATGACCTGAAGATGTTACAATCCCGCACCGAAACGTTCCCCCAACAATTAGGGGCAATTGTTTCTCCCTTCCATAATGTTATTTATATAGTATGTCTAACTACAATCTGAAAATAATCATCTTAAGAAAATTTTATTTTCGCAAAAAAGAGACCTGAAGATGGTAAAAACACGCACCGAAACGTTTCACTCCCGCTCCCCCCCCCCTTGATTCAATAAATTTATCTGGAATATCAACGGCATTATATATTAAATAGCAGTGTGACAGAGGAGTTAAAGAGAAAAAGGAACTTTCAGTACAATAAATTGCTACCACAATATGGCGCTGAACCATTTCTGGCCGCATTGTTCTTGTGAACTATTAAATAGAAAACTAAAAAAATTTCTGAATATAGATTTTTTACAAATTATTTTCAACGAAAAACCTTGTAAGCAAAAAAAAAAACACGTGACATTGAATAGAATAAAATACATGAACCAGGAAGACGTTGGTATTGGAATCAGTTTTCAGGCGCTCACTGGAAGACTGTTGGTAATTCATGAGGATATAAAACAGGAAAACTGTTATACTTGAGATTAATTGGGTATTCCGTTGTCTCGGAGAGGAACAAAATGGAGAAAGATAAAGGAAAATAAAAGGATTGAAAAGCCAAGAAACAAGAAAAAAAAACAGAAAGGAAGAGTCAGGGCAAACAGATGACAAGAAAGATCGTCTAGAAGATCAGCAAAGAAACTAGTAGAGATACACTCCAAGCGAATAAAACGAAGGAAACCAGAAAAATAGTTTTTAATTTTTATTTCATGGGTTTCAACGCCTCTGTCATTCGATCTGTTCCTCTATCCGCCCCAATATATTCTCGCTTCGATCGATATTATTGTATTAGAATTTATATTTCAATGGGTGAGCTGCTTTATGTAATTTAATGTATTATTTTTTTTTTTTTGTTGTTGTTGTGCCTCTGTGCAGTTGTCAATTGTATCGCGTGGCACGCGCTTGAGGGGGGGGGGGGGGGGGCACAAAGCCGCCTCTGATCTCCCCCAGCGTTTCCGCCCTTCAGAGCAGGTGAGCGGAAGTTACTATCTCTCGTCCCCCTCCCCCTTCCACCGCCACCCCGCTTCATCGAAATCTGTTCACGTAGGACATTTCTATAACTATCACGCATAGAGCTGGAGTCTCTCTACCTCAAGTTCAGGCAGAAAAAAGATTTAAAAATTGAATTATTAAGTAAAAGGGGGGTACGGTTTATTTTTAAGAGATGAAACAATTGGGGCAGGTCATTTGGATAGAGGGTGGAAATAGCGATAAAGCGGAGGAGGAGTTTTTGAACGTCTATAATTTTCGTCATTGCAAAAATCCAATTAGAACTCTTACTGTGCTGTTGGGTTCCAAATTGAACTACCAGAGTTTTTCTTATCGGCTCCCGCGGAAATAGAAGGCAGTTTTGGTAGGTTCATTAAAAAAAATCGCAAACCTAGTGAGTGGGAGGCTGTGCTTCGAAGGGTTAAGGAAACTGGAGGCGCCACTTCAGGACTCAATATCAGAGACTTAAAAATCCTTAATAGGGGAGGACTTGCGTGTAAGGCGGGGGAGCAATGAGTAAGGAATAAACTTAGGGTCGGTAAAACCCACGAGATGGACCAGTAAACTACATCAGGGGGGGGGGGGAGGGGCGAAATAGACAGCACCATAAAATTCTTATTTAATTTTCGTATCAGGATCGTTTCTTCTATATAATAAAAAAGAATGTATGTATGTATGTATGTATTTACGTTAATCTCTATACAAATTTAAAGGCGTGGACAGATTGCAGCAAAAATTGGTACACATGTTCTTCAAAACACGAGAAATGGTACTGTTTGGGGGAGTGTGTTAAATTCTTGCGCGCCAAGAGACCGTGACGTAACAGCACCCGGGGTAGAGAGACGTTACTACGAGACGATACAGCACAAGAAAGGAAATAGTTCCTTTTTCCATAATGAAATAAAGCAGAAATATTTCCAAGAATAAAAAGTATTATTTTTTCCAAGTGATTCTCCATCGAATAATAATAATAAAAAAACAATACTAAATACTTGACGATCATTGCACGGGATAATGTAAGTTAATTTTCGCCGCCATGTTTAGTGACTCCAATATGGCGACTATTTATTTACATTGTGAATCTAGCTAAGAATTTCAATCTTTGGTAATGTATGAAGACTGAGGGACAATTACATCCTGCAGTAGTCAAGGAGTATATTTAATAAGAAATCCGGAGGTATGTTTGTTGCGACTGATGGAATAAAATTCACAGCTGTTGAATTAATGCACCATCAGGTCTAAAGTGTGTACGGAACTAGGAACAGTTAGATCTAGGTTAAATCACTCCTTGACTAAAGATTAATATAGAGTTAAATACTTTTTTGGATTTATATAAATAACTCCCCGGGCGACACCGGGCACCCAGCTGGCGACAGAATAAATAAAGCATAACTTCCAGATGAAATCAATGCCAACTGCCTCCCCCACGCATTTTCCGATTGCTTTGTATTCATACCTCATTTCAAATGATTAACAGTTACCTCCGCAGTTCTCCCCTAATAAATATTCATATTTAAACCCGATAAACTAATCACAGCTAATTTGTCACACTCGCGCACTGCCTCGTTAAAAATTCTCAAGGAGGACGCGCCGCCATATTTGTAAAACTCCCCGGAGCTCCCCACACACACACGCGTGAAACCGTTCCGCAAGCGACCGACAGTGCGACGTGACACGAGCGGGCCCCGCGAGAGTGAGACATTGCTCCAGAGTGACGGCTTACAGTTAATTAGCAGCTTGAAACACGAGGAATAATGAACGCTTTGTGTACAATGGCCGTGACCACGTGAGGTGGGCGGCGGAGATGTGACGCGCCCAGCGCATTGTTGCATGGCGCCGGCGGCCGACCCACGGGGACACGTGGAAATAATAGTAAAACTCTGCCCGAGACATCACAGTAGCTACCAGAGGTGCTAATTTAGAAAGAAAAAAATGTTAAAAGAGGCCATTAGACTGGTTTAAGGAGAGTCCACAACAAGAGCGAGGAAATACTGAGTAAAGGCGCTAAGTGAAATGGCATGAAACACACTCTGGAGTCAACTTAGGTATTCAAATACATTTCTCAGAGACAAGAGAAAATAAGTGTTTTTTTTAGGGTAACAGGGTACATGAGGGTAATACACATGGTGGCAACTACCCTTTAATGGCATAGGAAGGGATTTGAAAGGGGGCATGCGGAAGCGTAGAGGAAGGTCGCCAAGAGTTAACTAGGGCCCCCGGGGTATGGTTTAAGGATCCTACCCGGCAATTCGTGTAAAACTGATACAGAACAAACCCTAGAAAACCTGCATCAGGTAGGTCGGGCTGCCATTCTTGCAGATGACGGGTTTGTTGTGAGGACGCAGCATTTCCCTTCTTCCTTAGCCTCCACCTATTTTAGGAGGGCAGCTGGCCGACTGTTCCAATGGGCACAGCGTACAACTCTTACCGTATGCCCAGGGTCTTAAACCCCCGGAACATCATACAACTCTGACAAAACATGGTCGAGGTGCCTCGGCTTTGTGGGAACCTTACTTCAAAAACTGAGAGAGGGAGAGAGAGAGGGGAGGGAGGGAGAGAGAGAGAGAGAGAGAGGAGAGAGAGGAGAGAGAGGAGAGAGAGAGAGAGAGAGAGAGAGAGAGAGAGAGAGAGAGAGAGAGAGAGAAAGAAAGAAAGGCATCCCCGAAGGTAGCCCCCTGAAAAGTTTTTTTTTAGGTGTAGACAGGCACATAGTGGCAACTCGCTTCTTATAGCATAGGAAAAGGAGTGAAAGGGGGAATGCGGAAAGGTAGAGGAGGGTAACCAATGGTTAACTAGGGGCCCCCGGGCTATATTCTAAGGACCCTACCCGGCATTCGCCTAAAGAAAAGCAGGGAAAAACCTAGAAAAACCTGCATCAGGTAGGTCGAGCATTGGGTACTTGTCCCACGCCCTTCCGATAGCGGGAGAGGAGTTTGCTGTGGGGACGCAGCATTCCCTTCTCCGTGCCTCGACCAGTTTAGGAAGGCAGCTGGCCGACTATTCCAATGGGAATAGCGGACAACTCTTACCGTATTACCAACGTGATAATTTCAATGAATTAATATATGTTGAAACTCACGCGTTGACCCGCCGGTTACCGATTGCTGTGACGTCAATTCTAATTAGCATTTTATTTCCTCGCCAAATAACGTATTTAACTTCAAAACACGGAAAAATATTATTTTCAAAATAAAATTCATTAATAAAAAAACAAATGAAACTGATTTTAATCATTAATAATTGCGGCACGAATAATTTGTGTTTAAGTTTAACTGAAAACCGTGATTGCGCCGTTAAGTTTTGATTATAATTAAGCTCATAAATAAAAATCAAAACTTAACCTCACTTGTATTAAAATAAAACATGAAATGACATAAATGTAATTAGTTAAAAATGGCCTAAAATTAAAAACAAATTAAAAAAATGTAAGTAAAAACATTTATTTTCCTTTGCTTAGGAACATCATCTTCAATTTTTATCGAAACGTCAATGAATATAATGAGAAAGACAAAATAAATAATACCAAACTGATAAATTTAGTATAAGATATTTACTTATATAATTAAAGAAAAAATTAAAATATGCCAATACAGACAAAAAAAGGGAATAATATAAATACCACACAACAACGTTTCTGGGATACTTGTTCCCTTTCCTCAGGTGCTAAGAACAACTTTTTGAGTGTTTGTCAAACTGACCAGTGCAGTTGTGTCGCTCTAGGCTCTTCTTAAGCACCTGACGAAAGGGAACAAGGATCCCAGAAACGTTGTTGTGTGGTCTTTATATCACCCCCCCCCCCGCTTTTTTCGTCCGTATTTGGCTATCTTTCTCATTCATTATCTCCAATCAGACGAAAAAAATGCTTTCATACTGAATTTCTTATATAAATCCAATCAATTTGATTTTAAAAGGTTGGTTTTTAAATTTGCAAAAAAATGTTCTTTAACCCTTTGTACTCGAGGGCTCCGTAGCGGAGACATTTAAAATGTGCCTTCAAGCTCGAGGGCTTCGCTAGGGAGCAAAGGGTTAATTCTGATAATCAACTTGTTTGGGAATAAAATAACGTATTTTTTCGACACATGTATTTATTTATTTATTTTTAAATAGTTGGTCACAGTTGACCACATTCAATGTACGACAAAAAAAAATTAGTGCCTTGAAATTTAAAAATAAATTATAATTTTAGACAACTGAAGATGTCTCCGAAACGTTCCTGTAGTAAATTTAAAATTTTTAATATCAATTCTGACTTTTGACCAGGATACATTTATCATGTTTATACCTATGCTTGTTTTTTCATTGAATCGGGGGGGGAGGGGGGAATATGCTCAACGTTGTACAGTATTACAACAGTATTCCATTGTAAAGTTACTAAATAAATGGCCTAGTTGAGACTTAAAAATTACCTCCTGAATATCCAGCACCTCCGGCCTTTCTTTCAGGTGTAGTTGCTGTGTTCTACTCTCACCCGATACTATAATCTACTTGTCTGTGTAACTCGCGAGTAAATATCGCACTGCGCGCTGCCAACGTTGCCGAACCGGAACTCCCTAAACTCTCGCTCGGCGACACACGTCAGCGGTCGACGTCGATCACGAAACGAGGTTGTTTCGTCAGGTACATCGACAGTTACACCCTGTCGGTGGGTAACGTGAGCTCTTCGGTCGATCGCCCAACGGCCCCAGGAAGCCAAGGTCGCGCCGCGTGGGAGGGAAGTGGCTGGGCAGTTGGCAGGAAGGTTGAAATTGGACACGGTCGGATGATACCGCACGTGCAGCGAGTGAATGTGTGTGTGTGGGGAAAGGGTACTCCACCACGTTGCTACTCTTTCATAACTATCGCTGATAACAACAATGTAGCATTCCAGGCACACACACACACACACACGCCAGGGGCCCAGCGGACGTAGAGCAACGAACTCCAAGAATGCGCCAATAATGTTACCAATATTTAATTTCAACAAAAACGTTGCACAGTGTCTCAGTAAAATACTAAAAAAAACATCCATTCCGCTGGTAACCATTTTGAGAACCAACCAAGCTGCCACAGACGTTTCAAATATAAGAGAACATCTTCAGGAAGTATTTTTTTTGTGAATTTCGAGACGCCAGAAGGGTGTAAATTAAGACACAGAGTCAGTCGCATGACCGCTTCCTTGACGTCATCAATTATAGTAGTAGCAACCTAATAAAAATTAATTTTCTCAATAACAAATATACTCGCAGCTCTAGATTCCTCCATAGATTACGACCCCGTCGTCAGGTTCTCCGAAAACAACGTAACCGAAATTCTTAGTACCGAACTCGAGGAGTCGTCGTGAACGACGACTCACCATTTACCAAGATTCGTCTTGGAGAAAGTAAAAACAACGAGGTGGTGTTGTGTTGCACTGAGTCAGTCGGGTCATGGAGGTTGCAAACTGTTATGTGAAAAAGAAATTATAGTCAACGATAATATTAACGATCTTCCAATAAACGGCCCCATATTCTCAACCCAGCTCATACTATTTAAATAAATAAAAAAATTATGTAACTTGTGTATATATATATATATATATATATAAGCTGCCAGAAACGTTTCAAATTTACGGGAACATCCTCCGGAATAACTGAAGGTTTTTTTTTGGTGAATTTAGAGAAAGCAGAAGACTGTTCTATAACTTCTGAAACCCATTAGAGTGATTAAATATAATATAGGCGTATAATATAATATAATTAGTTTAAGATGGCCTATAATTAGAAAAAAATAAAATTTTGTTAAGTCAAAATATTTATTCCCTCTGCTTAGGAACAACGACTTCAGTTTTTATCTAAACGTCAATGAATATAATGAGAAAGACAAAAAAAATTAACGCCAAAAAATAAACTTAGATCTTTACTTATACAATTAAAGTAAAAAAATTAAAATATAATGTGAATTAAAATAAATAAATAAATTCAACAGAAAACGTTTCAAAATTAATATTAAAATTTTATAAATTTTTCACACTAATCGTGTAGTAGTTTTTTTCACCCCCGTTTGTCTTAGTCGCCTCCTTATATTCTTTGGAGTGAGGGGGGGGGTACCAAAAATTCAGGAGTTAATTGGAGTAAATTATTTTTTAAATAAACGGGTTAGACCCAGAATAAAGAGGGGAAAAACCCATGTGAAACCCAATAATTGAGGATAGGAATTTTTAGGAGGAGGGAGATTGGAACGACAAATAGAAATTGAAGACGGCAAACCAATAAAAGGGGAGAAAGCCGAAGAAGAAGAATTAGTGTAATAAAACGCTAGTGTTCCTCCTTGAGCGTGACAAACTGAAAAAAAAAAAAAGCTCGACAGACTTCATAATATTTTTGAGGTGTAGACAGGCTACATGACGGTAATCCACAATGTGGCAACTCCCCTCTTATAGCATAGGAAGGGATTTGAAAGGGGGGGGGACGCGGAAGGGTAGAGGAAGGTAACCAAGGTTCAACTAGGGGCGTCCGGGCTATGGTTTAAGGATCCTACTCGGCAATTCGGCTAAAAGGGATGCAGGGAAAACCCTAGAAAAAACGGTATCAGGTATGTCGGGCATTGGGTACTTGTCCTACGTCATCCCTGGATGGCGGGAGAAGGGTTTGCTGTGCGGTCGCAGCTTTCCCCCTCGCCGTGCCTTGACCAGTTTAGGAGGCAGCTGGCCGACTATTCCAATAGGAACAGCGAACACTTCTCACCTTATACCCAAGGACTGCGACCCCGGAACATACGAATTTTGTAGATATTTCGAAAAAAATACACGGAAGTTAATGGCTGCTATTTTAATCCGTAATAACATCAACTGTGCCAATATTAGCATCTTCACACTTTCTACATTAATGTAAACAAACAATTATTCGGTCTTAGGTCAGCTCTTTAAGTTTATTAACGAAACATTCCGGTTGCAACCAACCTTGCCTGCCAAATAATTTTTAAAATCTGAAGATGTCAAAAAAGAGGGACGAAACGTCGTTTAATGTTTTCTTAATAGACGTAATTCTCTGATATACTGCTGTGTACTTGTTTTATTTATACGCCCCTTTTTATGCCAATAGTGTAAAAAAAATAATTTTGAACAGTGTGGCGGCTTATATATATATATATATATATATATATATATATATATATATATATATATATGTATTGGATGACTTTAAAAGGGATGCTTCACGCACGATATGACAGTCAATTATTCACAAAGAGCTTACAGAAATTTGATCCCAGCTTCACCGTAAACTAAATCGAGTTGTCTCGGAAATATGCTGATTGTGGACCGGAAGTGGCGCCACTCAAGCCTGCGATGAGTTTCCCCCCACCAAAGTAAAGTAGCTGGGGTTAGCGTTTCTCCTTTTCCGCAAGGCACTCAAAAAAAAAAAAAAATTTCCCCGACGACGCAGCAGCAGCAGCAGCGTGTAAAAGGAGCCTTCTCATTTGAATGTGAATAAATACGAGAAACGGTTTCTCTCCCTCTCTTCATGTTGCGCTTTTCCTCTTTTACCGTCGCGGGCGCGCGGCGAACAATCCAATTAACGAATCGAACAAATAATTGGACACGGCAGCTAGTTACCCCCGGGTAATAGGGTTGGCAGGACTGCTGCGGGGTCGCACAATAGATCGCGGATTCTATGTATCATGGGAGCATCGGAGACAAGAAGAGAGAGGAGGGGGGGGGGGACCTGGGCTACATTGTGTTTCGTGACTACCATTGACGACGACTCAGTGTGTGACGGCGGACAGATAAGTGAAACCGCCATTATGACGAGGGACGCGTTTAAGCCTCACTTTTGATCAAGAGATTATAGTCGGCATTCGGCACACGCGTATCAGCAGCCCCCCCCCCTCTCTTCTATCAATGGAACCCTTTTTTTTGGTTGCAACAGGCGGGACCAGGAGTGTTTATCTTCCGCCGCGTGACAACCGTCATTGAACCTTCATTAATACCAGCCTCATATGTATAGGGGGGGGGGGCTGGAGGAAACACCTTTGCATTGATTGAAACTGTGATCCAGTGTCTATCAGTCCTGTATCGTATTTCCCCCCCTCCCTTCCCGATTATTTTACCAAGCCAAGTTTTTAACACGCGCAAGCATTTATGATTTAACACACGACTGAGTGTCGATGACGTCATCGTTTAATAACTGTCTGATAGCAGCCGACGCGGCTGACTGTTCAGTGTGACCTGTGGTTCGCTAATCATTAATTATTTACTAGTGCATACTAAATATCTTTAATTATTCCCTTGGTTTAGTTAAATTATTTTTTGTTATTATTATTATTATTAATATATTTTTACCTACGTTGGACGAGGAAAATTTGTGTTCCCCCCGAACTTTAGTAATTTTTAATGATAACTTCTAATTATTTATAATTGTAACATCCAATTATATTATATATATAGTAATATTCATAAATGAGTTAATTAAATGAAATTTGATTTTCGTTGAAACTATTGATGTAATAATTACATATTGGCGCCCCAAGTTGGGCGCCAAAATGTAATAATTATAAATGAGCTTTAATTAAATGAAATTTGATTCTCGTTGAAACTATTTATGTAATAATTAACTGGAAGGCGTTATTTAATTAAAAGAAAGAGGCAGCTCAAAGAGATGATTAGAATGTACTTCTAGAAGATCATAAAGAAGATGTAGAGATATACTCCAAGCGAAGAACGAGGAAAACAGAAAAAGAGAGAGGCAGTGTGAAAGAAACTAGTTAGGTTAAAGAAACTCCAACGTTTCGAACAGTACAGAAAAAAAACTATGTTCGCCATCAGGGAGAGAACAACACTCGGACGCGCAACATCAGAGTCCGAACACTCATTACGCGGGGGGGGGGGGGCAGACCTACTAAATTCGGCCTGGTCCTAGAGCGACAACTCTCCCAGTATATAGAGTCCGAATGGAACTCTGGAGCTCACAGACTCTGTACTGGAACACAAAAAAGGAGGGAATACAGGCGGGGCGGAAAAGGGAAGATTGTTCGAATCAAGGGTTGCAGTTAGACACACTCGAGGTAAACTTGAGGGGGAGATGAAGCAGGTTGGACGTAATGCGAGAGAGAGAGAGAGTTGTTAGGCTAAATAGACAATTACGACTTGTTGGAGATTAGTGGAGAACTTCCGTCGAAGCCTGAATAGATGAAAGCAACACGACATCAGGGTGCAGTACAGCTGGAAGGCTGGATGATATTAAAAGCTGAGCAACGTGGATAGGAAACAAATTGGGAGCGAGGTACTTTGCACACAGGCTATTTGTCGATGTGGGTGGAAGTGCGAAGCCCAGCAACAGACGCGGGTCGAACGCCGTCGAGCCACAACGACGGGAAATTAAAACTTGGGCGACGACTCAAGCTTGAATCCGGGGAGCAGGTGTCCGTGGCTCACAGGAAGCTCCCTGATGGTGTATCAGCTGGCACCTCTCTCTCTCTCTCTCTCCTCCATCCCCATATATTCACATACTATCCTTGGTGCCCGGCGTTGCCACGTGTACTTATTTATATAAACCCGAAAAAGTATTTAATTCTATATTAATCTTTAGTCAACAAGTGATTTAACCTGCATCTAACTGTTCCTAGTTCCCTACACACTTTAGACCTCATAGTGCATTAATTCAACAGCTTTTATTGCATCAGTCGCAACAAACATACCTCAGAATTTCTTCTTAAATATACTCCTTGAGTACTGCAGGATTTAATTGTCCCTCAGTCTTCAGACATTACCAAAGATTAAAATTCTTAGCTAGAATGCACAATGTAAACAAATAGTCGCCATATTGGAGTCACTAAACATGGCGGCGAAAATTAACTTACATTTGCCCGCGCAAGGATCGTAAAGTATTTAGTATTGTTTTTTATTATAATTCGATGGAGAATCACTGGATAAATTTTATACGTTTTATTCAATGAATATATTTCTGCTGCATTTCATTACCGGAAAAAAAGGAACTATTTCCCTTGTTCGCCGCGTAGTAACGTCTCTCAGAGACTTCATTCTTAAGTGCCAGACACTGGACAACACGTCAGGGAACTCCTTATCTCTATGGTACTTCAAAAAAAGGATCCCCCTCCCAAATCTTGAAGAAGCACTGACATTTGTCATCCTCAACGACAACTCTCTCTCTCTCTCTCTCTCTCACACACACACGTACACGTAATTAATTGATTTTTCTTCGAACTACTGCACAGTCTTTTTTTCTTGGACATTAACCCTTACTTTACATTAAAATTTACAAAGAAAAACCCTACAATTTAAGCTATATTATAATAATTTATTTAGTGGGTAATCGTCTAGTATTATTTATACTGTAATTAACTTATTACATTTTTTGGTTGATAATAATAATAAGAAGAATTGGGTTATATCTTTGGGTTTGTTGTTTTATCCTTGTTTTGTTACTTGCTTTGTTAATGGTGATAATTTAGCAAGACATTAAAGGGGAAGGAGTTTATTTTTTTTTAATATGCATACCCCCAATAAATATATTCTTAGTTAAGCCCCACGTTGGGCGCCAACTTGTAATATATACAAATTAATCTCAGTTTATTTTTTTTATATTTGTATTTAATACAAATTGGCGCCGAAAATTTAATAATTGAAGAGTATAAGATCGTTTACTACTAATTGGTTTGAAACGAGGTACCAATTGAATTAATTTGTAATTTAATTGGTTTACTACAAGTTGACGCTCCAAAGTGGGTCTTAACTGAAAATAATTTGTATATATTTTTATATTCTGCACTATATAAATTAATAAAAACTCTTAAGTACGTTGTTAAACTAAGGAACATTATTTGAAAAATGTAATAAAGTTAGCAGCAACAACAAGACGATACTAAATTCTTTCGGCGAATATCATTTACTCACTGCTGCTGCGTGTAACCTTTGTGCCGCTGACATGCGAATTCCGCTAAGCTTAAATAAATAAATAAATATACAAATAAATTGAACCCCTGAAATATAATAATAATAATAGAAGAGTTTATTATTATAGTTCCCCCCCCCCCCGAAAACGATTTACATCTGTTCTCCACACACCTGTTTGTGCCCTGCCCTCGAGATCTCCATTTAGAAACTGGAACCGTTTGTTAAGTGGTAACAATTATAGACACACACACACACATATACACACGAGTGGTGATTCATTGGCCTGTTAAAAGTTAAATATATTGGCGTGTTCTCCTCGCTCTTGAGATTTCAATCTTCTTCTGGTTTTGTTAAGTTTTTTTCCCCTTCCCCCCACTGTTCTTTTCTCTCCTAATTATTTGCTCAGGACATCAATTTCGTATCCTGCGTGTTTTAATTGGGCACTTAATCATTACTACCTCCGGAGATCCTGCAGGTCGATTGGCTTTTCAGTCTCGCAGAGTAATTAGAATTCTATGCGGACCCGTTTCGGTAAGAGCATGAATTAGGTTGGCGTAACGCTATTACTTTTATTTTTTTAAGTTGAAGAGTTAAAAAAAAAAATTCGCTGTCGCTTTGATTTCCAGTCTCGTCCAGATGTCGCGCGTTACGTGGGGGTCGCAGCAGCAGCAGCAGCAGAGACGTTGATCCTCCGTCTCCGCGCTAATTACCAACTCATTGCCATGCCATGCGCGCGCGCGTTCGTCCGGAGTCGAACGGGTTCCTAGGAGACCTTCGGGACGACTGCCAGAAGACAGAATTTTGCATTCGAATTAGTCGACAGCATCCATCTTGAGATATCTCGTAATGGGCCTCCGCGAGTTATCAAGACGCTGAGAGGTAATTTGCTTTATTCAAATTACAACAGCTTGATTAACAGCTGCGTCGTCGGAGTCTGTAAATACCGCGGAAATTTAAGGTTGCACCTTTCATTAACTCTGAGATTAATATCGACAAATTTGCCGAACTCATCACCCGTGATCGCCCACCCCCCTCCTCTTCGCACCCCCCCCCCCAAGTTCAAATCATATGAGTTTATGAACACTTAAAGCAAGCTCAGACAAGGGTAGTTTGTCACCTAGTCAGGAATATAGAGTGCAGAGAAATATCAAAAGTAACGCGAGGAACGGAAAAGAGGACATCGTGGGTTCGGAAATTTAAGGAGGGGAAAAAACAGGACCATTACTGTTAAGAGATCCACAACCAAAAATCCCACAAGCATGGGTTAAAATAATTTATTTAACCTCCAACAACACCATACAAGAGGTTTTAGACCCCCCTTTCAGGGCCATAATCATAGGCGCCGTATCTCGAGCGGCCGTGGCCTGAGCGTCCCTTCCTCAATCCTGACCAGCTGAGGTATAAATAACAACTTTATCAGTCTTTAACAATTATTATAAATTATCATGTTCGCAAAAATCCAGCTTAGTTGGAATTTTTTTTTTAGAAACACGGATTTTGAAATTAGATCATTTAATTGGCTTTCCAAACACCTGAAGAGGTCCTAATAAATTAGGGATTAAACTTTAAGATTTTTTTTTTCTATCATAATGTCTAAAAATTTAAATTTATAACTAAACAGGTTGACGTTTTCATTTATTTAAGGACGTCAGGTAAATATAACTGTTAAAAGAAGATTGTACCTTAATTTCTAAGCATATTTATTAAACGAATCACTACCAATGGGAACAGTTTCCATATTATAGACAGAGAAATAAATTATAAATCCAGATAAGATCAGAAATGCTATAACAAAGACTGATTTTTCGCTCAGCGGCCAGGATTGAGGGAAGAGACGCTCAGGCCACGGCCGCTCAAAATACGACACCTAGTCATTTTATTACACCATTTTTGCAGTAGATTATTTTTAATGGATTTATATGGCCGCTCCCCCACTTACATCTATTTCGATCGTTTTCAGAGAGATGACTATGACCCTCAGAGGCCGAAAGCTTCCTTACTATTATTTTTGACGAAGTTTAAATGGATTATTTTAAATATCAAATTTTTTTTGTCCATCTTTCGGTTTATATATACATTCGTGTAGTAAAAACACAAAGCTTTCGGGTACTGTATTTATCAGTTAGGAAAAATATATTTTATTTAATAATAGAAACAATATAAAAGAGTAATATATTTAATGAACTGAAGACGACACCTGTAAATTAGGTAAAAACTGAGACCTTATTTCATTCATGAATAAAAATCTTTATGAAATGAAAAAAAAAAAGCTTAATAAGAAAGACAGACAAAATAAGGTTCTTCTTAACACCTGAAGAAAGGTACAAGGATCCCAGAAGCTTCTCCGTAAAGATACCTTAGACTCGGTCATGTTCTTTTGTTTGAGTGAAACGTCTCGTCTGATTAACCTTTTTCCCAGTGACCGAGCTGCCATCTGTGTGTGGCAAGCAAGCCTTCAATGACCGTCCTCTAAATGAGCTTATTTGCATTGCAGACGTTTCTGAACAACTTTTTGAGAGGCTACAAAATTTCACGACGTCCGAGGAGGGTGGGAGGGTTAATCCACGTGCTATGCAAATTCGAGTGGGACGGGTAGAACTGAGGGTTTAACTCGTACGAGTGTCTGGATTCCACGGTTATAGTGGACGAGGGTAAGGAAAAATAAAGAGTAGAGACAAAATTAATGGGAAGAGACCTGTAATTCTTTTGACGTCAAAGCAAACGGAGTTTCGTGAGGGAGTCGCAGAGGAAAACATACGCTTCCGTGGAAGACGCAGGCCCGATTAAATGGAATTAGGGAGCCATGAATGAGGAGGGCCTAAGCCAGGCTTCGCGTGTACAGCCTAATCGGGTTTAGCAGCACAGCAACCCCCCAAACCCCCTCCCTCCTGACTCAATGCCGGGGATATGCTTTATCTACCATCCACTTGTGTGTGACGGTGAAAAATGCTGGGATATGTGAGGTAGGAGCGGGGTTTCTTTTAAACCCCTTTTAGTCGAGGCATAGGAAATGGGAGGACGTAGCAGAGGGACAGAATATTATAATAAGCGCAACAAAAACAAATAGAAGGATAAATTACCACTTCATTAAAAAATCGACGAAGCCCCTAAATCAATAAATAACCTCGTATTTGGCACGAAAATAAACTTCAGAAACTCAGGGGAAAAAATCGGATAGTTTGATCATTAATAAACACTCCGCAGAAAAGTTTTAGAAGGAGGGTTACCACCCAAAAATATCCGGATAAATTTAAACACTGAATATACGAACAATATTTCAAAGAATATTTTTTATGTGGAATTTGATCAGGGGTGATGCGGAAAGTGATTGACCTAATGAAAAAGAAGAAGAAAGAAAACTGCTGCCATTTTCGGTTTTATTCCTCACCGCTGTCTCCTTTTAAATCAATACACCGAGACCATCACGTCATGGTAAGATAATAGTAGAACGCTACTAGCGCCAAGTCTGTATCGGGCCGAGAACTTTCCGAACGACCACCTCACAAACAGTAGACAAGAAGAGCTAATCGCCAACTCCCTCACCGCCTTGTTAAACGTCCGTGAAATATGTGAGAAATATTTTTTCCCCACTTATATAAACGGGCTGTTTCCATTCGAAGGTCCACATCCATCTCATCTTCCACCCACAAACCCTCAGAACTACAAATCAAAGCGGCTGGAAAAATCACTGGACTCTACACAAGTTGCTATGTAAATTATTTACCATAATTATTGTACATATAATAAAAAAAATCCAAATAAGTGTTCAGAAGACTTGAACTAGAGTTTATGATGGAGTATGATAAAAGTTACTGAAATAATTGTTGAACACTTTAGTTCTGGAGCCGCCGCCATTTGATAATTATATTGGAAATATTTTTAAAAAAATTAAAAATTCCAACGCGTTACGTGTAGAAACATCCTGAAGAGTGTAAAGCTACAAATCTCGCCGTAAAACAACGCGAAAGTTATGTTCAGGGGTGACGCAAACCGGTGCTCAACTTTTTTTCTCTTTTACTAGCTTTAAACAGTATGAAAAAGAAACCCCCCCCCCCTCCCCTGAAGGTGTGGTGACGATTTACAAGCGTGGTGCGTCGTGGATGGAAACGTCAAACCGACATTCTTTGTTGCTGCGACATTTACTGTCCTGTATCGAGTCTGTCACGCGATATTATGGCTGGAACGTTAATGATGTGGACACGCGAGAAAGAGGACTGATTTATGGTCGACGTATTCCAGTCTCAATACAACCTTTTAAAAGACAGCGTGATCTTTCTGCAGGTAAACGTAGAGAGGGGGACGGGGGGGGGGAAATATTGGTCAAGTAATGACGGACGTTGGGTTGAAACGCGCCGGTGTGTCTCACTTTACAGTTGTATCACAACAACCATTCGTTATTAACCCGAGACAATCCCCACCAAGATGGAAAGAAGAAGATAGCCCACGGACAAGCAGTGAAAACCGGGGCCTCCCCCCTTGGCCTGCATCTCTTGTACCATCTCTGGGAGGATACAACCATTGTGTGGAAATGGACAACGGTACGCAGCAGATCAGCGCACGGAACGTCTTAAATCTCCGGAATGGACCTTCCTGTTTTACATAGTAATCACCGTCGCATGTCTAAACAGCATTTTTCTCCTCTCTCTCTCTCTCTCTTCCAACTCTGCTCACGGGGAAGGGCACAAAGCGGAGGAACAATGCGATGGGAGGACAGTTTTCTGAGAGGGAACTCGACCAACAACTGCGTCATCTGTCACCATCTCACCGTGGTAATTGTCAGCACCAGCCTGGGCCACACACACACACACAGATCCACAGTCTTCAGGTGAAAGACCAACCACCACCACCACCATATGCAAAAATCCAGTCTAGTATATTCCGATTCGTCCTCTTCTTCTCCCCCTTTTGTAGGTTTGCCGTCTTCAATTTCCATTTGGATCTGTCGTTCCAATCTCCCTCTTCCAAATTCCTATCCTCCATTAGTGGTTTTCACATAGTTTTTCTCACTTTAATCTGGGTCTGCCCCGTTTTTGTTCCCCCCCCCCCCCCAGGAGGTGACCATTGTGTTGGCCTCATCTACCATATTCCATTCTTTGTACGTGACCGTACACCATATTTTAAGGGTTTGATTTTCAATCCTTTTTAACGACAGACGTTGTTACGTACATTTCTTTCAAAAAGACCTCATTTCTAATTTTATCCTGTCTTGGTTTTTGTTTTAGAAGACTCCTCCTCAGGTAATCGAATTATACTGTTCTAATTTTGTTCTTTAATTCTGTCAGGGGGTCCAAGTTTCACTTCCATAACCTAGAAGGTTCTGTATTTATACTCTTATAAATTTTGATGTTTTGTTTTTCCTTTGTTAAATTTTTATTCAAAATTATTCCGTGTAAAATCTTTGGTAGCATCCTTCTTTGCCATTGCAATATTCCGATTCAAACATGTAAATACTGAGATACAGAAATGGTGGGAGGATTCAGCCATTACGTAACTATATATATTTATTTTATTTCGATTAATGAGACGAGAAACACTCCTCACAGCCTAGTCGCCAAGAAAGAAAGGAAACAATATGGCGCCCGGTTCCGAATAATCTTATTTAAATGTTAGAACGTGTAAACCCTCCAAAATTCATTACAGCATTGCATAAAACAAAAAGAACCAGCAAAAACACGAATTTTCATACGAATAAAATGAATCTCCTCAAACGCTGAAACCAAAAATGAAGCTTTTTTTTCTGTAACGGTCAATTTACATTCCAGTAGGGAGTTAAGAAAATAATGAATAAGAAAGATAGCCGAAAAAAGGGTCATATAAGTAACACACAACGTTTCCGGGACCCTTGTTCCTTTCGTCAGGTGCTAATAAGAGTCTAGAGCGACACAACTACACTGGTCAGTTGACAACACTCAAAAACAGTGCGGTTGTGATTCTCTAGGCTCTTATTAGCACCTGACGAAAGGAACAAGGGTCCCGGAAACGTTGCGTGTTACTTATATGACCCTTTTTTCGGCTATCTTTCTTATTCATTATTTTTCAATCACAAGTAAATTTTTTTCATGTTTTAATTTAACAGTCAACATGAAAGTAAGGTTTCTTTAGCGTCCTGAAGGGAACGACGGATTTTTTTTTTTAAACAAAACGATAATTAGGGAGAAATATTATCAAGAAAGGATACATAAAAAAAACCGGAGGTATTAACGTTCCTTCCACGGAGGACGATACAGAAGACGCGGAGGAAGCAAGGCATAATGGCAGGCAATCAAGATTTGCAACTCTGGCGGAACTACAACAGCGCCATTAATATTCAATAGCGCAAAACACAGAACGGAAGCTGGCGACGATGAGATTTTCCATCATGCATGAGATCGATCCACGTCCTCGTCGTCGTCGTCGTCATAAAGCGGCAGAAGTTCCACAGAGACAAAAACACAAAGACAGTGTACAAAGTCAAACCTTAAATAATACAATAAAAAAAGAAGAATCCCCCATTCTCGAGGAACAAATTTACAAAGGTTTCTGGATCGTTGTCGGAGACTCAAATCAGAGATGAGATAAAAGTAACCGATGTAGCATTGTCTAGCTGGAATATTGTTACGATGAGGGAAGAGAGATAAAACGAGGTACGTGGTGTGCCTTGTGCGTACAAATAGGTGTACTTGGGTGGTCGAAATTCTTTCTACATACACTAAAAAAAAAGAAAAAAGAGGGAAAACAAAGGATGCCGTTTCATAAAGAGAAAAAAATCTAAGCTGTCCTTTAAGCCCTCAACCAGGGTACTTTTTTTCTCTGAACATCTTTGCAGCAGCGAAAATAAAAACCATTGCAATATTAAATACCATTTCAGAAAGTAAAACACGTTAATTAACAATATTTAGCGATATTAAAAACCATTTCAAAAAGTAAGCACATTAATTAACAATATTTAGCGATATTAAAAACCATTTCAAAAACTAAACACATTAATTAACAATATTTAGCAATATTAAAAACCATTTAAGAAAGTAAACACATTAATTAACAATATTCAGCGATATTAAAAACCATTTAAGAAAGTAAACACATTAATTAACAATATTTAGCGATATTAAAAACCATTTAAAAAAGTAAACACATTATTTAACATTATTTAGCGATATTAAAAACCATTTAAGAAAGTAAACACATTAATTAACATTATTTAGCGATATTAAAAACCATTTAAGAAAGTAAACACATTAATTAACAATATTCAGCGATACTAAAAACCATTTCAGAAAGTAAAACACATTAATTAACAATATTTAGCGATATTAAAAACCACTTCAAAAAGTAAAACACATTAATTAACAATATTCAGCGATACTGAAAACCATTTCAAAAAGTAAAACACATTAATTAACAATATTCAGCGATACTAAAAACCATTTAAAAATGTAAAACAAATTAATTGACAATATTTAGCGATATTAAAAACCATTTCAGAAAGTAAAACACATTAATTAACAATATTTAGCGATATTAAAAACCATTTCAAAAAGTAAACACATTAATTAACAATATTTAGCGATATTAAAAACCATTAAAAAAGTAAAACACATTAATTAACAATATTTAGCGATATTAAAAACCATTTAAAAAAGTAAGCACATTAATTAACAATATTTAGCGATATTAAAAACCATTTAAAAAAGTAAAACATATTAATTAACAATATTCAGCGATTATAAAAACCGAAACGCATTCATTAACGACGTTAGTGTCCTGTTACTAGATTAATAAAGTGACGAAACACAGAGATGCTCTGAAAATATTATTTACAGTCGCCTTTGCTTAAAATTATTTTGCTCAAATCTTTAAAATATTAAAAATCAGTTTACAGAAAACAAAAAATAATAATTTTTTAGAGACACATTGTTAATAATTAACATATAGCGTTCAAGGAATAGCATAGTAACGATTCCTGACTATATGAGGCGCCACTGCGGTGTGCAATGATACGAAACCAAAAGCGAATAATTTTTTTTACTAATTTTATTTAAGCTATTTATGTAGAAAAAAATGGTTTATTAACACACACACACATACACAATAAGATGAACGAGACATACAATCGTCAACGACAATTCTCCTGGAAGAGAGGAACAGCAGTAAATAAAATTTTTCTACGTGGACCTTCAATATTTTTTTTAACTCGTAGAAAAAAATTTCTTTCAAGTCACAATTTTCTGATTTCAGGTAGAAAAAAAATACGTCCGATTATTTTGTATATGATTGACGTGACGTGTGTGTGTGTGAGAGAGAGAGAGAGAGAGAGAGAGAAGTGTAGGCGAGACCATTGTCTGGCTCCTTGCACACAACATTCCTCCGCTCACTCTTGCATGGAAATCTGCGCCACACAAAAAGCACCACTTCCTCGGTCTTCACCCGGCACTTCCGGTCGTGAACAAAGCGCCCTCAACCGGAAGTTCGGTTCCGCAGAGCGGGTGGGCCGCGTTCGACGCCCGGACCAGAACGACAACCTTATCATAACCCTCCCCCCCCCTTCAGTATTATATTCTAATGAGCAACCATTGGAACACCCTCGTCACAGTCACCCCTGACAAAGGGATACATTAAAAGCGACACGAAGGTGGGTTTCTCAACTGCCGAAGACATGCTTGGCTGTAGCAGAACGGCGTCTGGAAGGCCAGCTTTCACGGACGACTGAGGGCGAAGCGAAAGGTAAAATAACCGGTAAACCCCCCCTGAAGAGTTATGAAACGAAAATGACGCTCGTAACATGTAAGACGATGGTTGAGTAACGACAAGTGAACGGAAGTGACGTAAGAGCCGAACACGATTCGCGGGGCAGGTTATTCAAGTCCTCACAACACCACGTAGTAGCGTAGATAAAACCCTACTAATAAGGACCCATAGGCGGCAGTGTCGCCAACGTATCTAGTAGGCAAAATAAAAGTTTTCGTTCTACGACAGGACGCATTTGTCCGATGGACTTAAAAGAAAATAAATTGGAGTATTTTTCGACCCAACATGAAACCCTTTCTTGATACAGAAGTAATAGAGACTTCAAAGAAAATTTTTATGAAGAGACTGATATTCCCGACGTAACATTATTATTTAGATCATTCGGGTATTCCCTTGTCTTGGAGTAAATAAGTGAGAAAGGCAAAGTCTGTTAAAAAAAGGAAAGAAAGGCAAAGTCTGTTAAAAAAAGGAAAGAAAGGCAAAGTCTGTTAAAAAAAGGAAAGAAAGGCAAAGTCTGTTAAAAAAAGGAAAGAAAGGCAAAGTCTGTTAAAAAAAGGAAAGAAAGGCAAAGTCTGTTAAAAAAAGGAAAGAAAGGCAAAGTCTGTTAAAAAAAGGAAAGAAAGGCAAAGTCTGTAAAAAAAATGAAAGAAAGGCAAAGTCTGTAAAAAAAATGAAAGAAAGGCAAAGTCTGTAAAAAAATGAAAGAAAGGCAAAGTCTGTAAAAAAAGGAAAGAAAGGCAAAGTCTGTAAAAAAAAGGAAAGAAAGGCAAAGTCTGTAAAAAAATGAAAGAAAGGCAAAGTCTGTAAAAAAGGAAAAAGGCAAAGTCTGTAAAAAAGGAAAAAGGCAAAGTCTGTAAAAAAAGGAAAAAGGCAAAGTCGGTAAAGAAAGGATAAAGGCAAAGTGTAAAAAAAGAAAAGGAAGGCAAAGTCTGTAACAAAAAATAAAAGGCAAAGTCTGTAACAATAAAGGAAAGAAAGGCAAAGTCTGTGACAATAAAGGAAAGAAAGGCAAAGCCTGTAAAAAAAAGAAAGAAAGGCAAAGCCTGTAAAAAAGGAAAAAGGCAAAGTCTGTAAAAAAAGGAAAAAGGCAAAGTCGGTAAAGAAAGGATAAAGGCAAAGTGTAAAAAAAGAAAAGGAAGGCAAAGTCTGTAACAAAAAATAAAAGGCAAAGTCTGTAACAATAAAGGAAAGAAAGGCAAAGTCTGTAACAATAAAGGAAAGAAAGGCAAAGTCTGTAACAATAAAGGAAAGAAAGGCAAAGTCTGTAACAATAAAGGAAAGAAAGGCAAAGTCTGTAACAATAAAGGAAAGAAAGGCAAAGTCTGTAACAATAAAGGAAAGAAAGGCAAAACCTGTAAAAAAAAGAAAGAAAGGCAAAGCCTGTAAAAAAAGGAAAGAAAGGCAAAGTCTGTAAAAAAAAGAAACAAAGGCAAAGTCTGTAAAAAAAAGAAACAAAGGCAAAGTCTGTAAAAAAAGAAACAAAGGCAAAGTCTGTAAAAAAAGGCAAAGGAAAGTAAAAAAAGAAAGAAAGAGGTACGTCAAAGACATGACGAAGGATCGTCTATAATGTCACAAGAAAAAAATATGTACAGATATCCTCCTATTATATATAATCTTTCGATTTCCACGTTGCTGTTACGCGACTCCGACTGTTACACGTGCGTGTATAATTTGTAAGACCAGTCGTGCCACCTAGGATTCACGTAACGAACGCGAACGCGAGGGGGGGGGGGCAAGAAAAAATGTTTTTAATTAAAGGATTTCATAACGAGTGCAGGCTTCAACAACTGAAACTCTCACGCCTGCGATACTCATCTTACTTGACGACCTCTGGAGGGAATCAGAACCACCAAGCATTACAGAATGAACGCGGAAATTATGGGATTGTAATAGCAAAAAAAAATGGCGTAAAAACAACTACCGGATAAGGCATTGAAGGGGGACATCATCTTTTTTTTTACACTTTACACGACGTAAATATTCTTCTTGACAGGTTTTAACTTTTACTTTCTCTTACCAGAATATTATGGCGATGCAATCAGCTAACGACCTATTTTATAGCGGAACGTACTCACGCCATTGCAAGCGAAAGGTCAAAAGTGCAGCAGCGTCCATGAAAATTCTAGTCGACGGTTCACGTGGTCTGAACGTGAAAAGTGAGAGAGACTGTTTATAGAACAATGAGAAGACCCGTGGTCACAGAAACACGGACAATGACCGCGGCAGAAGAAGAGTGTTTGAAGAAGATTGGGAAAGGGAAAATATTAAGGATTTTTTGGTGCGGTAAACGAAGCAGGGAAATGAACAATTCAAAGAAATAGGGAAATGGACACTTTGAAGAAATAGGGAAATGGACAATTTGAAGAAATAGGGAAATGGACAATTTGAAGAAATAGGGAAATGGACATTTCGAAAATAGGGAAATGGGCAATTTGAAGAAATAGGGAAATGGGCAATTCGAAGAAATAGGGAAATGGGCAATTCGAAGAAATAGGGAAATGGGCAATTCGAAGAAATAGGGAAATGGGCAATTCGAAGAAATAGGGAAATGGGAAATTCGAAGAAATAGGGAAATGGGAAATTCGAAGAAATAGGGAAATGGGAAATTCGAAGAAATAGGGAAATGGGAAATTCGAAGAAATAGGGAAATGGGCAATTCGAAGAAATAGGGAAATGGGCAATTCGAAGAAATAGGGAAATGGGCAATTCGAAGAAATAGGGAAATTGACAATTCGAAGAAATAGGGAAATCGAGAATACGAAGAAATAGGGAAATCAAAGAACAGTTTGGGTATGCAGACATTGTAATGGAAATAAAGGGGAACAGCAGACTGAGATGGTTTGGGGCCATGTAGAGCGAATGTCGCGAATGTCACGGTTGTCGAAAAAAAGATTTACAGAGAAAATACAGGTGGCAGATGGGGGCAAAGGGAGACCACTAAAACGATGGTTAGACGATGTGGAGGACGATGGGTGGTAAGAAGATGGAGGAAACGAGCAGAAGATTGGGCTAAGATCGTTAGAGAGGCCAAGGTCCAGCATGGACTGTAACGCCGAGGAGTAGTTTTGTTTTTAGGGTAACAGACTACACGAGGGTAATCCACATGGTGGCAACTCCCCTTTAATAGCATAGGAAGGGATCTGAAATGGGGGAGGCGGAAGGGTAGAGGAAGGTAGCCAACGGTTAACTAGGGGCCCCCGGGGCTATGCTTTAAGGATCATAGCCGGCATTCGTCTAAAGAAATGCAGGGAAAACCCTAGAAAAACCTGCATCAGGTAGGTCGGGCATTTGGTACTTGCTTCGGTAGGTACATATGCTACAATAGGAGTAGTAGGTTTTACAGTATATATATATAAAGATAACACGACGCAGCTGACCTTTTGGTGTAACGTGGAAATTCTCTCAGATTAATTTTTTTTTCTGGGGGTACGATTGATCGAATCTCGACGACGACGTAATTGTTATCAGGGGGAACGTCTGCAATTTATCATTCCTCACAAATTTCCTCGGCATGAATTTAAAGCTGTTCCTTTTCAATCCAACCCCCCACCACCCCCACAACTTTCTCCTATTGAATACCAATTCGCTGCAGGCCTTCTTCCTCTCATTTTTTTCATTCGCCCCCTCCCCCTCCTCCCCATCCCGCGTCTGCTCTCCTTTAAGGGCAGATCTGTCATAATTATTTCCTTCTCGCGAGGCCTTAAAGCATTTGAACCACCCATTTGTTAAGGTGGAAAAAGCTCCGGCGATGCTTTTTAAAATTACTATCGTACGTGCCGTCGAGCAGCGAGGCAGTAAATAACTTCCCCGAGAAGAAGTTGCGAGAACATCGATCCCAGGGCAACGAAACAAATTTCGTTGCAATTACTACCAGGGGGGGGGGGGATGAGGGATGGATGGTGTTGAAACCTGCCACGTGCAAAGCGACGAGGCATTAATCTCCAAACTTTCAAAATCACGCCGCGTCGACATTCGTCCTTTCTGCCGTGAATCGACTCCGCTAATGAAAAGGTAAACATGTCACTCCCCCTCCTTCTCAGGAACTCTCTCTCTCTCTCTCTCTCTCTCTCTCTGCTGACAACAGCCACATGGAAGTGAAATCGCAGCCCTCCACAAATATATTCACACCACGTCGTTCAAATGTAATGCAATCGCGTTCGTTTGCCGCGTAACAGGATCGTTATCGGTCACATCGTCCCTTCAAAGAGCTCCAACAGGAAACATGCCCAACATTAAAAATTCAACCCCTACCTGCATTTTACTGAATAAAAATAAATTAACACCTTTAAATAAAGACCACTATTGGGCAATAAACTCTCAAGGAAATTCCAGTTTTTATTTTGAACAGCAAAACTCGTCCTATGCTAATAATAAGAGGGGGGAAAAAAGGACTAAATACAGACAAAATAAATTATATAAATACCGCACAACGTTACTGGAACTCTTGTTCCTTTCTTCAGGTTCTAAGAAAAATTATATATATATATATATATATATATATATATATATATATATATATATATATATATATATATATGAAACCAAGAGCCCAGAGCGACACAACTGCACAGTTCAGCAGATAAAAACAACGGAAAAAAGTTTTCCTTCCAGAAACGTTGTGAGATATTTATTTATATTATTCTTAAACCTGTAATTTGGGTATTTTTCTTATTCATAAAAATAAAGACTGATGTTAATTATCCGATATGTAAAAGATACAACTAGTGAATTCAGTCTCCCTTTTTTATTGAATAAGAAAGACAGCCAGTTCAGACAAAAAAGGGATAATATAAATACCACACAGCAACGTTTCTAGGATCCTTGTTCCCTTTCGTCAGGTGCTAAGAAGAGCCTACAGCAACACAACTGTACTGGTCAGCTGACAACACTCGAAAAGGTCTGTATTGGCTATCGAAAAGTTGCCCCCTCCATGACGTCTTTTTTCCTGGCGCCGTATCTTGAGCGGCCGTGGCTTGAGCGTCCCTTCCTCAATCCTGACCGCTGAGGTATAAAGTTTTCCCGACGAGCAACTTCATCAGTCTTTAACAATTATTCCTCATTTTGAGTTTTGTCAAATGACTAGTGCAGTTGTGTCGCTCTAGGCTCTGCTTAGCACCTGACGAAAGAGGAACAAGGATCCCAGAAACGTTGTCTGGTATTTATATTACGATTTTCGCCCTTTTTTTAGGGCAACAGGCTACACGAGGCTAATCCACGTTCGGCAACTCCCCTTTAATAGCATAGGAAGGAGAGGAGTTTGCTAAGGGAATGCTGCGACCCCACAGCAAACTCCTCTCCCGCTATCGGAAGGGCGTGGGACAAGTACCCAATGCCCGACCTACCTGATGCAGGTTTTTCTAGGGTTTTCCCTGCATTTATTTAGGCGAATGCCGGGTAAGATCCTTAAACTATAACCCAAGGGCCTTAGTTACCCTTGGCTACCTTCCTCCACCCTTCCGCATCCCCTATTTCAAAACCCTTTCCTATGCCACTATGTGAATTACCCCTATACATAGCCTGTCTACATCCAAAAAAAAAGCCGAGCGAAAAAAAAAAATATGGCTGCGCGACGTTTCGATGACGTCATGGAAACGTCACGCGTCTGTCTCGTCGCTCGGTCAGAAGCCGCCTTATATTTAATTTATTTTTTTTTACAGCGAGGAAGACTTCTTTCTTTATTAACACAAAAATGGTTTTTAAACTTGAAAACGTTTACTTTAGGGTTTGGGACGGGAAAAAAATCATTCATAATTTCCAGTACCTTTTTATTTTATTTTAAAAAAAGAAACTTTATTAAAGGGAAGGGCTGTTAATAATTGAAACAAAATTTTTCGTAGAGTTTTATGGTAAGGCGAGTCTCTAATAAATCGACAAGGAATTTATTGACCAACAAATGGATTATTTGTTTATTCGCCCCCCCCCCTCCTAACCCCCGGAAGAACGTGCCAAATCAGTGGATGATACGCCGCCATTGTTCGATATATTCGATAATTTTAAATACGAGCGTTATTTAGTTACAAGCCTCGTGGCGAGTACAGGGTTAATGCCTTCTTATCCACGGTAAAGTTGATGAACTCTGGTTGGTGCCGAGGAGGAGTATCGAACCGTGAGGTCGATGTTCGCATGCGGGTGGTGGCACGGACCCGCATAGCTCACTCACTCCACACTTCGTCAATATTCCTGCGATGCTCACGGGAATACATTACACACTCGTGTCTCCTTGCGAAAGGGAGGGGTTCTTCTTAAAATAAAAGGTTTCTGGAGGAGGGAGGATCCTAGAAACAGAGAAGGTGTACATGGACTTCCACTGTCGCTCAAGAAAGATCCGTTGTTTTAGAAGGTACTGCCTTATTAATGGATTAGAATGAGGGCGAAACTGGTGGACACCGCGCCTCGTAGCAGAGTTGTCGACTAGGATGGATCCATCCCCCCCCCCCCCCCGCCCCGTCACACACAGACAAAGCCGCAGGACGACGAGGACGACTACGCGTGGTGGTGTTCCTTTTCAGAGACGTGAACAATGGACGATTTGCATCGAGCATGTGGCGGCGGATAGCGACGATATTGTTCGCCAAGCTGCTCATTTCACATCTGCTTGTGTGTGTGGGTGTGCGTGTGTCCTACCAGCGCCGCACAATACAGCAGCACGCGCACCCAAAGGGGACACAATCCCACTAATGTATCCCACGATTGCGTACGTCTCCTCTACTAAAGTCGTCGTCGTCGTCGTATTCGAACCACGTCCCCACCTCGCATGCGGATAGCAGCTTTCTCTCTCGACGCAACGACGACGTCGGGCATCCACGACCAATCAGGATGAAGAACAACTTGGAGATTATCTTTGTTAAATAACACAGCCATTCGGAAGTAGTTTAAGGGCCTAAAACTCGTGCCGAATATTAACAATTCTATTAATCGGAATATATCAGGCTGATTCAGAATTGGACAAGATATGAATTTTTCACTAAAAATTCTAATTTATTACAATTACTGTAAAGATGCAAGACCGACATGAAATATTACTTCGCTACGAAATTAAACGCCATCATAGTCAGAGAAATAAACAGATTTATAGTGGCCGTGACCACCGTGACGTCCCATTTGCCGTTTTTCTTTTTTTCCTTTGTTTTCCTTGCTCGTCTCTCCTGTTTCTCTCTTTTCCCTTGCTCGTCTCTCCAGTTTCTCTTTTTTCCCTTGCTCGTCTCTCCAGTTTCTCTTTTTTCCCTTGCTCGTCTCTCCAGTTTCTCTTTTTTCCCTTGCTCGTCTCTCCAGTTTCTCTTTTTTCCCTTGCTCGTCTCTCGTGTTTCTCTTTTTTCCCTTGCTCGTCTCTCGTGTTTCTCTTTTTTCCCTTGCTCGTCTCTCCAGTTTCTCTTTTTTCCCTTGCTCGTCTCTCCAGTTTCTCTTTTTTCCCTTGCTCGTCTCTCCAGTTTCTCTTTTTTCCCTTGCTCGTCTCTCCAGTTTCTCTTTTTTCCCTTGCTCGTCTCTCCAGTTTCTCTTTTTTCCCTTGCTTGTCTCTCCAGAGTCTCTTTTTTCCCTTGCTCGTCTCTCCTGTTTCTCGTTTTTCCTTTGGTCATCTCGCCTGTTTTTCGTTTTCCTTTGGTAATCTCCTGTTTTTCCTTTTGTCATCTCTCCTGTTTCTCGTTTTTCCCTTGCTCGTCTCTGTTTCTCTTTTTTCCCTTGCTCGTCTCTCCTGTTTCTCTTTTTTCCCTTGCTCGTCTCGCCTGTTTTTCGTTTTTCCTTTGGTAATCTCCTGTTTCTCGTTTTTCCTTTTGTCATCTCTCCTGTTTCTCGTTTTTCCTTTGCTCATATCTCCTGTTTCTCGTTTTTCCATTGCCCATCTCTCCTGTTTTTCTTTTTTCCTTAGTTTTCTTCGCTTGGAGGATTTCTTTACATCTTTTTCTGATCTTCTCGTCACCTTCTTTCTTACTCCTTTTTTTTGTCTTGAGATAAAAATAAATCGGCAGTGAGTAACTTCTGTGTCGATGTGATGCTGAACGTTTGATGGATTCACGGGGAATACAATGTCGTCGTGTTGTACCTTTAATGCCGCAAACCTATCAGGTTGCCCTCGAACTGACTCTTGATGTCGTCGGTCAGGTTTCGGGGTTTTCCCTCCCCGCCGCCGCCGCCACAAAGCAGTAACACGAGTAAAATAAGTGTAGCTGCTGTAAGTCCCAGAAAGTTATTCGAGGAGTCGAGGAGTGTCTGTTACAGCCAGCTGCTCCAAGGTTACAGTCACACAGCGGAAAGTTGGGAAACGTCTACAGGAACTATGTTTTATAGAGGCGGGGAAAAAATGTCGAGAGTACCACCTGTTCTGAAAACCGATATCTTCCTAAGGATAAACAGGAGAGCGACTGAGTCCAAGTTCCTGACAGTTATGTTCGGTGTGGTAAAATTGCAAAGGAGTGAAATAATCGTGATCATCTTTCTGAATTCATACCATATCTGAAACAACGATGTACCACACAGTAACAACTTTAGACTGTCCATGCAGACATTCAGCTGGAGAAAGTTTCAAGTTGCCCTCCTCATTTCAGATGCAAGGCCGTTCACTATCTGGACAGGCCGAACGATTGAGCACATGCTGGAAGTAACGACTTTTCAGCTGCACCATCCGCGCTCAAGTCCCGTAATTTCACCGCGTAAAAGAGAAGGAAGAGGAGAAAGCCGTGCGCATTCTTCATCGAGAAGAGCCTCGTCATTGCACGTTTAAGGACAACAAAACCGTTCGTTCTCACGATCGGTCGAAAGAATACGGTTAACGGCTGTAGAAACCAACTTCCGGTTTTTATTGCAATTGTGGACCTTCATACTTCTACCTGCTCGTCGTCAAAATGTATCCAAGTACATTGGGCTGTTCTGACCGGGACGAAAACAAAAACCGCCATGTTTCCTTACCAGTGAAGACAAGAACACTACATGATTTTTATTATTAGTGGACAATAATTTTAAAATGATTGGGAAAAAAACTATTTCGGGTATGCCTTGGACTAGATACGTAAGGAAAAGTCAAAACGGCAAAGAAATGTAAAAAAAATCAAAGAGCAAGGAACAAGAAAGAAAAGGGGGAAGAAAAAGGGGGAAGAAAAAGATGTCGAGAAGATCAGAAAAATTAAGGTGTAAACATATCCTCAAAGCGAAGAAAAGTAAGGAAAAAAAGAAAAACAGAAGGAGAGAGGAGCAAAGAAAACAAGAAAAACAGAAAGAAAGAGGCAGGACAAAGAGACGACTAGAAATAGCGTCTAGCAGATCAGAAAAAAGATCTAAAAATATCCTCCAAGCTAAGAAAAACAAAAGAAAAATGAAAAAACAGAAGAAGGGAAGAGCAAAGGAAAAAAGAAAAACGGAAACAAAGACGCAGGTCAAAGAGATTATGAGAGGAGCAAAGAAAACAAGGGAAAAAGAAAAACAGGAGAGAGGAGCAAAGAAAACAAGAAAAACAGAAACAAGGAGACAGATCAAAGAGATTACGAGAGAAGCAAACAAAACAAGGGGGGAAAAGAAAAACTGAAGGAGAGAGAAGGAGAGAGGAGGATAGAAAACAAGAAAAACAGAAAGAAAGAGGCAGGACAAAGATGACGAGAAATATCGTCTAGAAGATCAGAAAAATATGTAAAAATATCCTCTAAGCTAAGAAAAACAAAAGAAAAATGAAAAAACAGAAGGAGGGAAGAGCAAAGGAAAAAAGAAATACAGAAGGAGAGAGGAGGAAAGGAAACAAAAAAACGGAAACAAAGAGGCAGGTCAAAGAGATTACGGGAGGAGCAAAGAAAACAAGGGAATAAAGAAAAACAGAAAGAAAGAGGCAGGACAAATATGAGGCGAAATATCGTCTAGAAGATCAGAAAAAGCTGTAAAGATATCCTCTAAGCTAAGAAAAACAAAAGAAAAATGAAAAAGCAGAAGGAGAGAGGAGCAAAGAAAACAAGAAAAACAGAAACAAAGAGGCAGGTCAAAGAGGCGACGAGAAAGATCGTCTAGAAAATCAGAAAGAAGATATAAAGATATCCTCCAAGCGAAAAAAAAAAAACAACGCGTCACATCCGACCTTACAATCCTATATATACTAACAATATGTTTTAGTAAAATCGCCCAGTAGGTGTAAAAGAATAATACACAACTTTGTGAAAATATTTGGGATGAGTATAAAGAATGCTGAAGGGGAAAATCTTCCTAGGTATCTGTGGTATAAACCTTAGACTTAATTGTAAAGTCGGCAATGTAGACCCTAGAAGGAATTAACCATGACGTCCTGCTCCTATTCGTGAAGATTAAATTCCCAGCTTGGTCACGGAACAAGATGCGAGGAAAATGGGGAAGAATCTTTCATAGTTTCTATGTTCTGTGGGTCAACGAGAACGAGGAGGAAAGCCGCCGGGCGGATTTTGTCCTCGGGTGAGGAGGGCAATGACCCAGTGCCGTACAGGGGCCTGAAGTATTTGCCTACCTGAGTCACTGTGGATTATGGCTCTCCAAATTTGGGATTCGCCGGGAGAAAAACCAGTTTGCTGTTAATTATGCAGTGGGACCAAACCGATAATGGAAAATTCTCCGAAGTGTTATTTCTGGCCGCATTACCACGTCGTCCACCCGGGAGAGAGGTTCTTGACCATCAGCAGGTCATCATTTTCTCGTTTTGGTGGCGCTGGTGAGAGAATCGGCGCTGAGCGACCTGCCAGATGGTAAAGGAGTCCAACGGCCGAGATATTGGAGCAGGTTGAGGCGACCACGTAACGGTAGTAATGACGCGACCTACATGCGGAGGAGACTTGACACGGCGGCTGGCGGTCTGCTGAGGCTTTGGTCCTCTCTTCTCTACACGTGTCTGTAACACGTGGACAGCGGCGGCGGCCCTTTGTGCGTCTGCTCACCTTCGCCAGCATCTGCTCCTCGAGGGGGAAAACTCCACCCACGCGTGAAGGCGGTTTACACGAGTCTCAGCAGCTCAAGAATGTATCACTTTAAGTAACCTCAATTAAAATTCGTTTACAGACAGTAGATGGCATCAAGGTATTATAAATGCACCAGAGGTGACAACGATTTTGAATCTTTAACCATTTACTTGTCAAAGGACCTTTACCCGACTCCTTGTCTTTATCTGCGCTGTTTAATCCAGTCTAATTTATCAGCAGTCAGTAATACCCCCAAAAAATTTTTGCCTTTCCGGACCACCGATTCCTAAAATGAGGTCCCTCTTTATAACACCAATCCACGTTCTTAATTCACAAAATTGTCATGTTCATCTAGCTTTTCCGTCCTTTCCTGGTTTTACTGCCACACCACTTCCAAAAAAAGAAGTCCTATATAGCTCCATTTCCATCCTAGTAGAAACGTTTCGATACCTTTTTGTATCTTCTTCAGGAGGAGGTAAAACAAATTGATCACCTCATACAGACACTACTTCTAATTTTCATTATGACGACGTTTCGATACCTTTTTGTCCCTTCTTCAGGAAAGGTAAAAAAAATGACCCTATGGAGACACTACTTTTAATTTTTATCATGACGACGTTTCGATACCTTTATGTATCCTCTTCAGGTATTTATCTACAGAGGTGTTATTTATAATTGATTACAGTTATGGTGTAACTGTAGAACGTAAACAAAGATAAAATAAAGTACACGCTAAACATAAGAAAATAATATACATAAAGGTATCGAAACGTCGTCATAATAAAAATTAAAAATAAAGTATCTGTATGAGGTCATCAATTGTTTTTTTACCTTTTCCTGAAGAAGACACAAAAAGGTATCGAAACGTCGTCATAATAAAAATTAAGAATAGTGTCTGTATGAGGTCATAAATTTTTTTACCTTTTCCTGAAGAAGACACAAGAAGGTATCGAAACGTCGTCATAATAAAAATTAAAAATAGTGTCTGTATGAGGTCATCAATTGTTTTTTACCTTTTCCTGAAGATGATACAAAAGGTATCGATACGTCGTCGTCATAAAAATTAAAAATAGTGTCTGTATGAGTTCATACATTTTTTTTACCTTTTCCTGAAGAAGACACAAAAAGGTATCGAAACGTCGTCGTCATAAAAATTAAAAATAGTGTCTGTATGAGGTCATCAATTGTTTTTTACCTTTTCCTGAAGAAGATACAAAAAGGTATCGATACGTCGTCGTCATAAAAATTAAAAGTAGTGTCTGTATGAGGTCATCAATTTTTTTATCTTCTCCTGAAGAAGATACAAAAAGGTATCGAAACGTCGTCAGAATAAGACTTAAAAATATAAAGTGTCTGTGTTAAGGTCATGAATTGTTTTTGTTAATTGAAAACTGTTAATAAAAAGAGTTTCCTAAATTTATCCCCGGAATGGTTACGATTCTGTTGTAGCAAATTCAAGTTAATCTGTTTAATTCCAAGATCTCGTCGCATTGTGACGTAAGTGTTCCGTACGTTAACTGTTTACTATTACACATTTTTCTCCCGTTCCTCCCTTTTTGCCTGACTAACGTCAGCAGAGTTCCAGAAAGGTCATGCGAGATGACGACACTTCTGGGCTTCCCTATGCGAACTACGACTCTCCAGAGGCTCTCTAAAGGCCAAAATGGAGAGTTTCACTTAGTGGAAATGGCCTCGGTACATACATACATTTTTTAATTAATTTCTCAATTACACTTTGTTGTTCTCATTTTAGCCAACTTTCCGCCAGTTACCCTTTTTTTTTCTTCCATTTCCATTCATTGGAAGTTCAGTGGTAGTTTTTTTTACCCTCTTTCTTTAATAAGACGAAACAACATCGGGACTTTGTTAGAAAGTTCCCGTTGCATATTCAGTAGTAAGAGGTGGGGGGGGAGAAGGGGGGACAAGATAACTTTTGAACACGCAACAGATAAAGCGTGGAAACTAGAACCAACTTCCTGCGAACCGAAAATGAGGTGTCCTGATAAAGAATATTTTCAACGCGCGTCATTCACAGGCAACCGCGGGGGAAAAAAAAGGAATTTCCAACGTGTACGGATTGTATTTAGTTGCTGGATGGTGCCGTCGACTCTTGTAGCACCGACATCAGCATTTGGAAACCGCGTAAAGAATTTTTTTCCCCAGATAATTGACATTATATTCGTGAAAACCTGATGTGTTGTCCTAACGTCACTCACTGTTCTCTCTAGATCACCGCAGACCTACACGTGGCGTATTTAAGTCTGACCTGTCGTCTACGACTGACCAAAGTACGACAGGACAAAATTCATAGATATATATATTGTAAATGAACACTCTCTGAAATTGTGTATTTCTCTGATGTATACATAATGATTATCGCTGGCGAAAATGTCATCGCTGGGGCAAAGGCGTTCTTGATGGAGCTTCTTCACTGGATTTTCGGTCGCGAAGGATAGTTTTTGTGGATTTCATATCAGACAAAATAAAAATTAAACTAAAAGGATTAATTCCTGATGTTTTTGAACAACAACAACAACGGATTGGCCAGGACAACAGCCGCCGGGGACGACGCCATTGTAAGTAAGCTGCACGTGTGTTCAGGTTTTATTTACAAACACCATTGATTATGCGGAAACCCTAATTATTAATTATTACGTTTTCTTTAAAAACAAATCATTGGCTATCTTTAGCATTTTTGGTACCCCTGAGAGAAAGACTCGCATCATTAATAAAAAGGTATCGAAACGTCATCGTCATATAAAAAAAATGAAGTGTCTATAAGGTCGTCAATTATTTTGACCAGTTGTAAATATTGAGCCCTTAATAATAAAAGGATTAAAAAGTTGTTCTACACATGAGAGTTACTTCATCAGTTTAGATAAATTCGTGGTCACGATATAGGGAAGATGGATCTACAGTAAACCTTGTCTGACGTCCATGGTAAATATACCATAGTTTTTTTTATTCCTCCAGTCTACTTTAAAGACAAACAAAAGAAAGAAGATTTACCAATGCGAACATCTGTTCCAACATCGTCGACGAGAGAGCGCCGAGAATCTTGACCATGAAAATGGGTGAGTCAGTCACAAGATGCCTCGAGGCAGATGTGACGCAAGACCGACAATAAATAAAAAGAGACCAGCCAGCCGAGAGGCTGTTAAGTTCAAGCAGTAAAGTCAAGACACAATAGCGCTTGAAGGCGTCGAATTGCCTGCAGATTGAGTTGATATTGGATGGCGTGCAGAGCTTAAGTGGAAGGCTGGCTGGTGGTGGTGGTGGGTGACTCACAAGGCGAAAGGCGCGGGGGGACACCACCGAGTAAAGTAACTTCTCTACTTCCACAAATGAACTGGCATTGATCTGTTTCGTAGAGGAATCGGTCAACGTCGGTTCCAATATAGTCACCAAAGCAAACTAAAACGCCCTGGTGTATTAGTTTTCTTTTTAGGGCAACAGGCTACATGAGGGTAATCCACATGGTGGAAACTCCCCTTTAATAGCATAGGAAGGGATTTGAAAGGCGGGGATGCGGAAGGGTAATGAATGGCACAGGCGTTGAAGTCTTTGGAATAAGCAAGTTCCAAACTTGCAGACCAACTGCCACTTTCAGCGACCAACAACTCTTCTCAGTAACTCAGCGTCAACAGTAAATTATTACGAGGAGACTGGAAAATACAATTGATGTCGCTGGTGAAAGCCGATTTGGATAAGACACCAGAATGGTCCATGGAGCGAACCAGGGTACGTAAATCTGAAGGCGAGAGAATAGGCGTCATCACCTCGACTCATGCAGGTTGATTCCAAGGAAGTAGAGCATACAGTTAAACATCGTTACCGTACTCACTCGCCTGATCACCAGATGGCACAATCTCTGTCACGGAGACAGCAGGTGGTTGTTGCCAGGGTTAAGAACACTCCATCCTAACGTCGCGCACTGTTCTCTCTAGATCACCGCAGACCTACATGTGACGTAGGCAAGGCTGCCCTGTCCTCTACGACTGACCAAAGTACGACAGGACAAAATTCATAGATACACGAGAAGGTAGATGTGTACCTCAGCAGCGGCAAATAATATTGAAGTGAAGACTGGAGAAAGAATGGTACAAGTGTAAGTCAACAATACGCCATGGAGACAGAACGTGGTTGTTGCTAGGTTAAGATCACTCCATTCTACCCTCACACACTGTTCTCTAGATCACCGCAACCTACACGTGACGTATTTAAGTCTGCCCTGTCGTCTACGACTGACCAAAGTACGACAGGACACAATTCAGAAATACACGAGAAGGGAGATGTGGACCTCGGCAGCGGCAATAAATAACCTGGTAAAATTTAGCAAGGACACCGGCCTTCAAGCTCTGATCTAAATAGACAATGGATCTGAGACTAAGAATAAAATGGATAGTTAACATGAATTAATTGTAATGATTTCATTTAGTAAGTAAGGAAAGTCGCCATGTTGAAGCGACTATAAACAATAAATTTAAAAATAAAATTCCAACTGATCCAGTGCAGTCTGGCGACATTTATTTTTAATATGAAGTTACCGGCTACTTATCGGCAATCAAACTTCCAGAAGCCCCTCGTGGACTACTTACCACATACTGAGGGTTCCGCGCCCCCCCCTCCCCCTACTATCGACAAAAATCCATTGTTTCAAGTGCTGGGGGCTTTGGTTGAACTGCACAAACGGTCGGTGGAAACCCAACGGCCAAAGTCGTCCCATTAACAGATCCACTTTTGCCACCCTTCAAAAAAAAAACAATCATCGGCGTCGTTGGTGCACCCTCTCTTGTGTGTGTGTGTGTGTTTGGTAAAACGGCGATAAAACTGTCATGCGCTGCGCCGCCCTTCCCACACAACAACACAAGATCCTCCTCCGAGGTCTTGGAGAACTTTTTTTTTGGTGAGGGGGGGGGGGTTGTTCCTCGTCTACACAACAACGCCGTCATCACGCGCTCTTGTCAGGGTTGGAAGAACCGCTATAAATAAACGCCAAGCTAGAGAAGGTGCGGAGTGAAAAATGTCAGCTGCGATAGGAAGGGTTAACAGCGTTGTAAATATACCGGTTAGGACCTTCATCCTTCATGCGGCACTTTTTGCTATCAAGACGACCCTCACAGAGGAAACTTTCTTCTGCCCCCCCGGGTATGGCGAAATTTGTCAGAGCTACGATGAAGGTACCAGTGTGTGGGACTGATCAATCAGTCAATCTCCTCACAGTATTAACTGTTTCAGACCCACACGCGTGGAGCTACGAAGCAATGCCAAGATGGCAGACTGTAAACTGTTAAAAAAAAAATTCAAAGATAATATAGAGAAAAAATGAACCAGGTCCAAAAAAAATGTCTACCACGTTTTTCTTTAAACTCCAGGACACTTTCAATTAAATATCCTCCCAAAAAAAATTGAAGTAGGCAAACTAAAGTGATAGAATAAATTAAACGAACCTTGTTGCTTTCGTCAGGCGTAAACAAAAAAAAATCGTGACAGCCTGTGAGAAAGACTATAGATGCAATTTAAAGCTCTGTCAGTTTTAGTCCAGGTATATAAAAATAGTAGGAAGCTTTAAATTGCATCTATAGTCTTTCGCAAAGGCTCTCACGAATTTTCTTTTTACACCTGACTCAAGCAACAAGGTTTGCTTAATTTATGTTCTCACTTTATTTTGCCAACTTCAAATTTTTTTAATTGCGATATTTAATCGTTTGCAGAAACGTGTAGTATGGGAATTTTTTTGTGAAAGTGATGACGTAAAAAAGTATCCCAATTACGGGGGGGGGGGCAGGGGGAAGATCGTTTCACTATTATTTTTTTGTTATTATTGAATTAAGCGACTTCCCTTAAATTCGACAAAAAAAACCGTTCCCTCATAAAGTGAAAATAATAATTATTTTTTCCTTTGAGTGTTGTCAACTGACGAGTGCAGTTGTGTCGCTCTAGGCTCTTCTTAGCACCTGACGAAAGGATTCCCAGAAACGTTGTGTGGTATTTATATTATAACCACACTTTTTTTGGGTCTGAATCGGTCATCTTTCTTATTCATTAAATATCCCAAATAACGGACGTATTTCGAAAAGGAAAAAAAAACTACTTGTCAACGACCCACAGGACCTCAAAACCGTACTCTATAAATTTTATTTCCACGCTTCCTACAGATTCAATAGTAAAAAAAATAAAATAATAAGGAAGACTCCTTACGTCAGGTACACAAGAAAGAAAAATTCAGTGCAAACACAAGCGAGGAAAATGGGGGGGGAGGAGGGTGGGGAATTGAAACACTAAATCGTAACGAAGAGTAGAAATGTTAATTATCATAAGACAAATTTTAAAGGTATCATCAAAAATCGTAATATTGGATTTAGAATATATATATATATATATAAGTTGAAAATTAACATAACGTGTCCTATATTACAGTTAGCAGCGCAGGGTGAAGAGCAAGCAGGCATGCTGAAGGTGTTTTTAAAAGCAAACACAGTACTGGTAGCAAAGGATCAAGATAAAATTATACTACCCCATTTTAATGACAACCAATAGAATAAAAACGTTAACATGGCAGCTTAAATACGTGCAAAATAAAAATAATGCCAATGCAGTGTTAAACTTGTAAACGACAACTTCCGTAAAGCGGCCGATTAAAGTGTGTAAAAGGTGCCGCTTATAATTTAATTACTGTTGTAGTGTTTACCTGGCTGTCGTATTTTCGGCAGTCGGAAGAAGAGCGGTCCCTCCAGCGCAACACCCCCATGACGACAGAGGCCCACGCGCCTTGAGCCAGCCTGGCTTCAACAAGTAGCACGCACTCGCACCTCACCCACGCACAGGACCACGCACATGCCCCTCGGACCTCCGGCACACGACTGAAGGCCAGCAGCACCTTTCCCCGTGAGCGCCCCTCCCGCTCCCCGCAGCCCCGTGCCTCGACCAATCACGGACCGCGACACAGTTGCCAGCTGCCGCCGCCGCCGCCGCTGCTTCGTACCGACAGCGCGAAGAAATCGCCGCCGCCAATGCGGTCAGGAGCCCACCGAAAGCGCCAGCTCACTCGCTTCGATCGAAGACGTCGACGGACGACGACGACGACGTCTCGGCCCACGCACTGCCGACAATCGATGCCCTAGAGTCGACGCCACGCGGAGACCTTGCACATACGAGAATCTGCGCTGATAGCGCTCCACTTCCACGACTGCGATAATTATTGTTTCTCGCCCACGCACGACCCAAATCCCGGAGATAATATTTACCTTCCTATTCTGGGGAGTTGCTGTGTCACTATTCACCTCTATGTTATTTTTTTAAATGAGCTGTGGGGTGGAAGATGCTTGCTCGCAGCTCAACAACAACTTTTCTGCTGTGGGTAAAATAAAAGATTTCAGAGGCCACTATAGTGACGAAATTTATCCAGATAAAATACTGTTCTGGAGTGCCGTAATCTAATTCGCAAAAAAAATAGGCGAACTAATAGGGGAAATAGTAGGAATTTACAGCGAGTGATGAAGGTGAAGGAAGAACGAACAGTATACTGAAAGAATGAGAATTTAAGACTAATGGGGTGAAACACACTTTTTAATACTATTGTAACGACGTCTCGTTAAATAATAAAACACACTATTAATATTCTAACGACGTTTCGATTCCCGAGGACGATACAAATGCGTATCGAAACGTTGTTACAATATAAATAAAAAAACACTTTTTATTACGTTTGTCTCGACGTTTCGTTAAGTAATAAAACAAACTTTTAATTTTTTATTTATATTGTAATGACGATTCGATACCTGAGGATGATACAAATACGTACCGAAACGTCGTTACAACATAAAATAAAACACACACTTTTTATTCATATTGTAACGACGTCACTGTAAGTAATAAAACACGCTTTGAGGGAATAATAATGATACAACAGACATGTCGAAGGTTGAAACAGTAAAATCGAATTTTATGTTTCGATAACGGCAGAATTTCGATTTTTTTTACAACGTTTCAATATTTGAACCCGGTCTCTACCTCCAGGTAAATTTTTCCCGCCCCCCCCCTGGTACAGGTCATTGACCCTCCGACGTATATTCCCAGAACCCCGGCTAAACCATGGCGGAACTTCCCCTCAATATTTTTTCCATTTTTCTGTTCCTTTCCGCCCCAGAGTTATTCCTTTCCGTTCGCAGATAAGACCCTACTGTAATTTTTAAAAAACGGGAGCCGTTTTGTTTGGCTGCCAGCGAATCAGAGAGCAGAGAATTAGACAAACGTTGCCAAGTCGTCAATAACGATTATTCAATAAAATGTACCAGGGGGGAGAGGGGCGGAAATAATTTACCAGGAGGTGGATACCGGGTTCAAAAATTAAAACTATGTAAAAAAAAAATTCTCCTGTTATCGCAACAGATAATTCGATTTTACTGTTTCTCCCTTCGATGTGTCTGTTCTATGATAATTCCCCCCCCCCCCCTCCCCAAATTTCACATACGTTCTTCTAATGATCCTCTGGTCGATAAATAAAATTTTAAAAAAATGTATTATCATATTTAAAACCATAATATTCAACAGAAAAAACGTTCCAAACCTGATAGTGACATCTTCAGGTGTACAATTAAAATACGGTTAATTAAAAAAATTAAGAAATAAAAACCTCCATACATGATGATTTAAAAGACAATTATGTATAAATATAATTTTCTGGTCGTTACAAAAGCTTTTGAAAAAAAAAGTATTATCATATTTAAAAAATAATATATAACAGGAACAACGTTTCAAACCTGATAGTGACATCTTGAGGTGTACAATTAAAATGCGGTTAATTTAAAAAATTTATTATTAAATCGCATATTTTGGGGAACAGTCGACTAGCAGCCTCCTAAACTGGTCGAGGCACGGAGAAGGGAATGCTGCGTCCCCACAGCAAACTCCTCTCCCGCTATCGGAAGGGCGTGGGACAAGTACCCAATGGCCGACCTACCTGATGCAGGTTTTCCTGTGGTTTTTTCTGCAATTTTTTGGCGACTGCCGCGGAGTAGGATCCTTAAACCATAGCCCAGGGGACCCTAGTTAACCCTGGCTACCTTCCTCCACACTTCCACATCCCCTCTTTCAGATCCCTTCCTATGCTATAAGAAGGGAGTTGCCACCTCGTGTAGCCTCTTACCGTAAAAAAAAGATGGAAGGTAATTTTTACCATTTTTTTCTCATGGCTGTCAAGACGCAGCATAGAAGAGTTTAATTTGTTTGTGTCGCAGGGGCGGTTTTCAGGTTTCTCCAAAGAAGATCTAAGAACTAGCCTTTATTAGGTTGAAGTTCTTTGATTTTTGCGATGTTTGCTGCAGTGTACAAGCCCACGGGGCCTCCGAAGCCTGCCGTCGCTTCCTTCCTATCTGCCGGACTTCCGCATTTTCTGGGAGGAAGCAGCCCCTTCTGTTATATTAGCCCTCAGCTGGATGACCCTCTACAGATTCCCCCCACCCCCACGCCCACACACACACACACACAAAATGGCAGCCATGTTACGAATAATTGGATCAAAGACGAGAATATTTTACTGTGAGATTTAATGACGCATTCAAAGTGCAATAAAACGAAAAAAAGTTTTAGAAGAAGAAGAATGTACAATTTTACCGTAAATAGGGGGGCAATATTCAACTGACTTCAAATTTTTGAGTGCTTATCAAAAAATAAAAATTATTTTTTTCATCACCAGGGTATTTGATTACCAACTATTTTTGTTTTAGAGTTGATGACGACGTGGTCATTCCTCGAAACGTCGCGTCCTTTCGACGAACTTTGGTTCCATAAAAAAAAAATATTGTTGTCGCTGTAAAGGGGTTTTTATATTGGACAAAGTTTTTAAAATTAATTATTTGAAAATGTCACAGAGAGGACGTTTCCGGTGATTCCTGTTCCACGCAACTGTAATGAATCACTTCGCGTTTCAAACAAGAAATTAAGTTCGTTTTGAGGACGGAATCGAGGGTCGTCGTCGTCGTATTTCAGCACTGTCCAATATTTGAGGATTTTTTTAAATAAAAAAAATTTACCTCTGATTGAAAAATAATGAATAAGAAAGATAGCCAATTAAGACCAAAAAAAATAATTTGATAATATGAAAACCACCCACAACGTTTTACTTTTAAGTTTTAGATAAGAATGTAGCTAATAAATAGGGGGGAGGGGGGTGGAAATTAAAGGAACAGCGTTCTGTAGAAGAATATGAGACACAGGTGAAAAAAAAACCAATTGAAGTAAGCAAAATAAAGTGATAGCATAACTAAGCAAACCTTGTTGCTTACGTCAGGTGTTAAAAAGAAGAGAAAAACTCGTAAGAGGCTTTGAGAAAGACGCAGAACACGGACAAATCGATCAAATTTTTCACTGTAAATGAAATTTAAAGCCCCATACCTTTTTTTTAATATACCTGGACTAAAGTGACGATGTTTGATGTGAGGGGGTTTTATTGTGACATTTAATTTTGTCTGTGAGGACGTAAACAACCACCCCAATTGGAAAAAAATATATTATTGAATTTTTTTTATGTTATTGGATTAAGTGATTCTTCATAAATTCGACCGTTGCCTCATAAATTGAAAATAATATATATATATATATATATATATTTATTTGAGTGTTGTCAACCAACGAGTGCAGTTGTTTCCCTCTAGGCTGTTTCTTCAAACCTGACGAAAGGGAACAAAGGGTCCCCAGAAACTTTGTTGTGCCACTTTGGCTGTCTTTCTTATTCATGATTATTTCTTCCTAGATGGTTGTGGTTGCAGAGAGCGCGCGCAGGTGAAGCCGTCGCCGCCGCCTCCGTGTCCGGTCATCCTCCCACGCCCGAAGGATAACGCACACATTCTGCAAAAAGGGGAAAAACCGGTTTCGGCACGGGACAGACGATACGGACCTCGTCTCCCGTTTCGGTGCTCCATGATATTATTTTTTCCGGGCTTGACGAAAAATCTTCCCGTCAATTAAAAGTTTCCCCGGGTGCTTTGCAGGTCCACGTCCTTCTGTTTTATTTATTTATGTTTACAGTCCTGGTTCACAATCTCGCCTCCAAAAAAAAAAAATCGGAAGCTTACATCCACAAATAAAACAGAAAACACTTTTGCTCAAACTGGTTAACACGACTAACAAGAAAATGTTTAAAGAGACCTTAAAAAGAAATCCAACAAAAGCCGTAAAACCTTTGTTATTTGATTAATCGTCTCCCCCCCCCCCCCCGCTCCCAGGAAAATGTTTTCCGAAACAGTATTTCGTTCCGTCGAAAAGTAAACTCGATGTGGTCTTTAATTTACTTCGTGCAGGTCTCACATAACTCACGGAGAGGGGAGGGCAATAAAGAATTCATCGCTGATCGATTCCCCCCCCCAACCCCTTCCGTAAGTTTTACTTGTTTTGTCGCTAGGTGACGTGGTGTTTAGGAACAGGAAACAGTACACAAAGGAAGGCCTCCTCTTACACCAAGTATCCCAAATAAACCTGGTGAAACGTCCATTTTTTATAATAATAATAATAAGAAGAAGAAGAAGTAAGGGTGTTTCAAAAAATTTAAAGCTTGCTGGACTGTCTTGAGTAATTACGCTATATATTCCGTAGCTCGTACTGAGAAACAGGGCTTCAAGGGTGTGCAACGTACCGGAAAATTCCAGTATTACCGCGTTATTACAAGTTACAAATTGAATAACGATGAAGGAATAAAATCTGATATCTATATAATAAAAAAGGATGTATATTTGTATGTATGTATGTATGTATTTACGTTGTTCTTTATACAAATTTTATCTCGTGGACAGAATGCAACAAAAATTGGTACACATATTCTTCAAAATACGAGAAACGGTACTGTGAGGGTGAGAAACGCCTAGCATACATGTGGAAAGAATTATAATTAAAAACCGTGATCATTAAATATTAAATTACTGCGCGCCAAGAGACAATGACGTCACGCGAGAGAGAGACGTTACTACGCAACGAACAAAGGAAATATTTCCTTTATTAGGAATGAAATAAAGCAGAAATATGTTCTTTAAATAAAAAGTATAATTTTATACAGGAATATTCCATCGAATGATAATAAAGAAGAATACGAATTACTTTACCATCCTTGGGGAAAATGTAAGTTAATTTTCGCGCTGTATTAGTTGTGAGTCTTGCTAACAATTTCATCAATGTAATATTTCGTAATGTATGAAGACTGAGTGACGATTATATCCTGAAATACTCAAGGAATATATTTAAGTATTCAATTAAATACTTTTTCGAGTTTATATAAATAAGTACACGAGCAACGCCGGGCACCCAGCTAGTTATTAATAATAATATCTCGGTACCCAGCGTTGCCATGGTTGTCATAATTAAATCCAGTGACATCCATAACCCCGGATTAGATTCCAATCTCAGTTATTTTTAGCATTATTTTTACCTATCACCCCTCAACACCTAAATGTGCTCCCTTAACGTACCAAAAGGGGATGAAATTAGACACTAAAACATATGGAGAAACGCTATCTATCTCATTGGCCGCCCCCCCCCCCTTCCAACCAAAAAAAAAATTCGATGAAAATACCGGCCGTTGTGGCAAATTTAAAAATTTCTACGTCTGTCCCAAGGAGTTAACCGGCAAATTGAGTGTTATAATTAAATTCAGCGACATCCATAACCCCGGATTCGACTCCAATCTCGGTTGTTTTTGCTTTATTTTTACCTAACACCCTTTCGCCCCTAAAGGTGCTCTCCTCCCTAGCCGAAAGGGGATGAAAATAAACACAAAAACAGATGAAGAAACTCTACCTACCTTACTGAACCACGAAAAAAAAATTTTGTCTACAGAAATGTCGGCCGTTTTAACACGTTTTAAAATATCCACCCCCGTCCCTAGGAGTTAACTGGCAAAGTGAAAGTCATAATTAATTCCAGCAACACCCGTAACCCTGGATTTGACTCCCATCTCGGTTGCTTTTACATTTTTTTATGTAACGCCCCTTCACCCTTAAAGTTGCTCCCCTAACTTACCAAAAGGGGATGAAATTAGACACAAAAACATATGGAGAAACGCTATCTATCTCATTGCCCCCCCCCCTAAAACAATATTTTTTTGATAAAAATATCGGCCGTTTTGTCAAATTAAAAAATTTCTACGTCCGTCTCAAGGAGTTAACCGGCAAATTGAGTGTTATAATTAAACTCAGCGACATCCATAACCCCGGATTCGACTTCCATCTCGGTTGGTTTAACATTTTTTTTATGTAACGTCCCGTCACCCCTAAACGTGCTACCCTCCATTACCGAAAGGATTTAAATTGTACTCAAAAACATATGGAGAAACGCTATTTATCTTACTGAATCCACCCAAATGAATATTCCACGAAAATATCGACCGTTTTAACACCTTTCAAAATATCCATCCACAACCCTAGGAGTTAACTGGCAAAGTAAAAGTCATGATTAAATCAAGCAACGTCCATAACCCAGGATTTGACTCCAATATCGGTTGTTTTTGCTTTATTTTTACCTAACACCCTTTCACCCCTAAAGGTGCTCTCCTCCCTTGACGAAAGCGGATTAAATTAGACACACAAATATATGGAGAAACGCTATCTTACTGAACCACGAAAAAACAATTTGTCGACCGAAATGTTTTAACACGTTTTAAAATATCCACCCCCGTCCCTAGGAGTTAACCGGCAAATTGAAAGTCATAATTAAATCAAGCGACATCCATAACCCCGGATTCGACCCCAATCTCGGTTGCTTTCGCGTTATTTTTATGTAACACCCCTCAACATACCAAACAAATTGGTAGCAGATAAAGAGTTATTTACAATTTTTTTTAAAAAAACAGCCCAATTTATAGTGTCCTTGCGTTGGTCTGAAATTTCTGTTTTTTTTATAAAATCCTCATTTTAAAAACATGTATTGCACTTTGAGTTCTTATATGGGGTTCGTAAAAATATGGTATTAATTTAAAAAAAAAATTGTATCTGTGGGTGGGGCTCTTTGTAAAATATCGAAAAGCCAGAGTATGGTCTTCTTTGGTCTCATGTCCACCGACACCTGGCCCCCCCTTTTTTTTTAACGTTCGTCGTCTTGCTGGAAGCTCTTTGGCACGGCAGCTAAGGTAAAAAGGCGTGCGTGGGCCGTGATCGTCCTTGATGGATGCAGACGAGAGTAAACACTCAGCAGGCTGTGTGCTGCTCCACTCACAGATACTACTGCGGTGAGCTCACCCTAATATCTCAAGCACACAGTTGGCCGCGAGAGCCGTAAAACAAAAGGACGTAGAAGGTCTTGTCCATCAACTGCACCGAATACGTGCAAATATCAACAGCAGTTGGATCCACACAACCTCGAAAGAAAATCCTCTAAATATTACAATTATTAACAAATAACTCTATAATTTCCCCCAAAAAATTGACACGACACTCCAGTGGCGTTTATTCGGTTCCGTTAAAAATAGGAGAAAATGGACGAGAAAAAATATTAACATTCAGCATGGAAAATCAGCAAAAAATTTTTTTAAAAAAGGAGTGGAAATATAAATTTATTTACCAATGATTTTAACACTTCAGCCATTCCAGGGAAAAAAAATATGAAAAAGGCTAAGGGTGTACCTTGAGGAATAATGGTTTACTGTAGGCCGTCGGATCTCTACAAACAACATATTTCAGTTCCTCTCTGTCGATCCGTGTTAACTGGATGAATCAAAAACTGTCAGGAAAGATTTCAACGAATTTATATTTCCAATCCCTCAAGGTACAACATTGGTTACATATTTTACCGAGTTTTCCAGACAAGGTGGGTTTAAAGAAGAATCAAAACACATTAGCAACCTTAACAACGTTGTCATGGGGTTACAAAAAATTTATAATGGAGTATAATATATAAAGTTTCATCGTGGAGTAAAATTAAATTAATAATTCAATAGACTCCAATAGACTCCAATAGACACCAAAAGACTCCAAAAGACGCCAAAAGACGCAAAAAGGCTCCAATAGACTCCAATAGACTCCAACAATAGGCTCCAAAAGACTCCAAAAGACGCCAAAAGACTCCAATAGGCTCAAATAGACACCAATAGACTCTAAAAGACTCCAAAAGACTCCAAAAGACGCCAAAAGACGCCCAAAGACTCCAATAGACTCCAAAAGACGCCAAAAGACTCCAAAAGACTCCAATAGACTTCAATAGACTCCAAAAGACTCCAATAGACTCCAATAGGCTCCAAAAGACTCCAAAAGACGCCAAAAGACTCCAATAGGCTCAAATAGACTCCAATAGACTCCAAAAGACTCCAATAGACTCCAAAAGACGCCAAAAGACTCCAAAAGACGCCAAAAGACTCCAATAGACTACAATAGACGGAGTTTTGGTGAAGTGAAGTGAAGTGAAGTGATTTAGAAATAGAGCTGTAACATTCGGCTGTATTTTAAGTCAACGTCCGCGTTGTCCTTCCTTACTCCATCCAGTTTTTCGACACCTCCATTAAGAAGCTGTTTCTTCGCTTCAGCCCCCAACGTCTGTACAAAGCTTGAAAATTGTAATTTATGATGTCTGTTGTGTTTTCTTCTTCTTCTTCAGGAACTTGATAGCTCCAGACTGGGAGCCATGACAAAAGTTCGTCTTAGTTAAAGTTGCATTAGGCTCGTCGTGAATGAGGGCGCTGCTCCTCTTTTTGCCTGCCACGACGGTAGCTCACTGATAAGAGTCTTCTTCGGTCTATTTCTCATTTCAGTCGAGGTCGACATTAAACAGCGACGTCGACGGTGATTAACGACTGTCTTCCATAAGAGGTGACTTTATTTACGTTTCGTTCGGAGTGGCCCCACTTTTTAGAAGGGGAACCCATGACGAGGAACCCAACAAGAAATAAGCGAAATTTTCTTAGATTAATTAAAAAATTTAAAAGTCCTGAAACTATGCCACACATTTCTGTACTGTTTGTATTTCAATCTCTTAAAAGCAACCCACCGTAGTTTAACAGTTCAAATATACCATACAATACTGGTAATGCTTTCCAGAAACGTTCTTGGAACTCGAGACACAGATAAACTAAAGTTGAGGAAGTTTCTAGAAGAATCGGTGGATGCGGAAAAATGCCTACGAGGCATTCTCCGAAAAACGGTCGGAAATAAACAGCTTATAGTTAAGAAGAAGCACAGGGGGGCAAACGGAAAACAGGAAGGGCAAGGAGGAAATGTTCTTATCTCTAAACAAATAACCAGTTGCAATTAGGTTTCGGGACGGGCGACTTATTTTGCTGAGGGAGGGGGTTGGGGTCGAAAGACAGGATCCCGACAGGGAACGGTTTTATTTTTTCTCAAAACGTATTGATGTATGTGTAAGAGAAAGTCTCGTGGTTACTGAGATAGAGGTTACTGACATCTTCGACCTAAAACGACCACAGACACAGCTCGATTCCTTTCACCCCAAAATCAACTTTAGAAATGTAGTTCTTTCATTTATCTATCTATCTATCTATATATTTACTTTCTTTTTATACTACGTTAAAATAATTATTTTCCAAACTTTAGCGATTATTGAGTAAACCGTAAAAATACTCTGACGTGTATCGTCACGTTATTAACTTCTTAAATATTATTTTATTGTATCTAGGAAGGGCTTAATTCAAAATAAAATAATATTTGTTAATAATTTTTATATTATAATAAATAAATACACAAATATATATATATATTAAATAATATATATAATAAATAAATTATATATATATATACATATTAAATAATATATATAATAAATAAATTATATATATTAAATAATATATAATAAATAAATACATTATATATATTTTTTTATATATATTAAATAATAATTATTTATTATATATATATATACATTATAATATATAATATATATTATGCATAATCTAATACATAAATTATTTATATATTATTTATATATACAATAAATAAATAATAATTATATATATATTTAATAAATAAAAATTATATAATACACAATTATGTAACGTATATTATAAATAATAAATATGTAACTATTTACATATTATATTATTTATAAATTATTAATTTTTTTTACAATATTTCTAACATTTAAAATTTTTTACTGATTATTTTCAACAATTATTTCACACAATGGAGGGTAATTTTTTTTTGTTTCTACGTAGAATTGGAATTTCTCGTATAGAATATACACAGGTGTTGTTGACGGACGACGCTGCTTCCAGATGGCAGAATCGTCGATTATTATTTTTTTCGCCGATTACTACGAATTGAAAATTATTTTTTTATCGTGGGGAAAATTATCGTTAAAAAAAAGTGGCCTATTGCAATCATTGCTGGAAATTGAATGATTGTGCTACCAAGACGACAGTAAAAATGTTATATATTTAAATTATTATTTCCTTTCTGTAGCTCTCTAATGAAAACGTAATCGCAATAAAAGTAAAGAGGGATTCACGTTACAAGAAAAAAATTTTTTAATTGATTTCGGCCTTCCCTTAACAGAACAACAAATTGGGAGTTTGTAACCATTTAAGAACCAGTGACTTAGGATTGTAACAAGTTATTTAATGAATTTCAAAACCTGGTAACAAACTGTGGCAGTTAAAAAAGAAAATACATGAACCAGGGACGTGCACTTCCTGAACTGTTAAACGGTAACCCGATGTGAAACTGTGCCCCCGTTCGCCATTACTTATGATCTGAATCATGTTTTACAGTGCCACCATAACGTCTGTGGAGGCGGACATTCTCGTTATGAACGCAGTGGAAGGTGCGAGGAAGATTTCCTGCTCTCACTAACGAACGTTCCCTTTGTTTTCTCCTTTGTGCACGACTGCACGTCCTTCTCATTTCATTCTGACCGGAACTGCACTTGGGTGAATTAAATTTCCCCTCGTATAGTTCCCAGTTCCACCTACAGATGGCAGGCGTGAGTTGCTACCGTCCCTCAGCGCCATCTCGTACCTAGCCGTGAAACTTTGAGGAGTAAGTTCGACCTGCCGCCGCGAGAGGCGCTGCTCCGTGGTTCACACACTACATACTGTAACAAATTCCTTGATTGAAATTTGAAAACATAGCATAATCAACATTAGACATTAAACAAATTCTGAAACAGCCGTGTAATAATAACTAAACGATGTATTATTTTAATGAAAAATAAAATAGTCACACTGAAACGGTATTGCCATAGAAATTAATATTAGAAACCTTTTAAAAAATAAGGAGATTAAATTATCGACTTATTTATTTACTACGGTTATTCGACGATTTAAAGAGGATGATTCGATCTTAGTGAAGTTAAATCGACGAGAGAAAATTGGTACCAACTTACTGTAGCTAAAAAATTCTGTTCTATTTAATTGAACCCTAAAACAGTTTATTTTTCACCCTAAACTGTAACAATCGCATTGTGCGCATTTTTTGATCGCCGGGAAAAATTTTAGGACTGTCCAAAACTGGGCAAACGATCGATACAAAGGTGTGAAAGAACTGAATTTAATTACAGAAAGTATAGTCGAAAAAAAAAAATTTAGTCAATAAAATTAGAAAAAAAAAAGTTTAATATACTCTTAAATTAAGGGTAACATCTACTGACTTGCCGGAGGGTCAGTGCAAAAATTTAAAAAATGTATTTCTTTTTCTTTTAGAGAAATGAATTATTGAAACTTCGTAAAATCCAAAATTAACTTCGATATATTTTCTGATAAGGTCCAAAAATTGGGACGAAACGTCGTATTAGTTTTTCGTATTCTTTATATTATTCCAAAATGTAATTTACGGATTCTACACCACATTAAACATCACATTTTTGAGTTTTTATTGGACAAATTATTTATTTAGATTGTTCGGATGTTGTTCTGTTTCCACATTTCGAGAAGAAATTAATTGTTTTAAAAAAGAATAATTAGATCTAGGTCAAGGTAATTTAACGAGAGGAATCAATGGAAAAAAACCTGAATAAAACTAACCCCAATATTTAAGAAATGACAAAGTAAGAATAAAGAGGATATACAAATAAATACGTGGTAGAAAATGTTTTAAATTTATTCATTTTTCTTTAGAGGATTGAATTATTGACACTTCTTAGAATTCAAAATTTTACTTCAACAACACTATTATTTAATTAACGATAGGTTTACGTTGAGTTCTGTGTCTTTTTCTCATTAACGTATCATCTGATAACGTCCAAAAACTGGGACGAAACGACGTACTTATTTTTGTATCCTTTGTTTTATTATTCCAGATGTAATTTTCGGATTCTACACCACCTTATTAAACATCAAATTTCTGTGTTTTTATTGGATAATTTACATATTTTGATTCTTAGGATGTTGCTCTGTTACCACATTTCGAGAAGAAAATCACCGTTTTAAAAAAATAATAATAGGTCAAGGTAATTCAAGGAGAGAAATGAATGGAAAAACACGAGAAAAAATAAACCCAATATTTAAGAAATAACAAAATAAAAATAAAGAGGAAATACAAATAAAAAAATAATAATAATTTTCATCCGGGAATTTTTTTTTTAAAAAAACCACCCTTTGCCGACTAAAATGGAAGTCGCGCGTAATTAATACAAGTTGTTAATAAAAATGGGGCACTAATTTTTTCAATATTCCCGTATAGAAGTCGTGGAGAAATATATATATATATATATATATATATTTATATATATATGTTTGGCGTGGCCCTTTACATACTAACAGAATTATTTTTTTTCGAAATGCTTGGAACATTTAACAAGCAAGTTACAGAGATATTATTGATATTAGCTCGGATAAATTTTAAATATCGCCATTTTAATTAAAAAAAACTAATTAATACTGTTCTAAAATATTTAATTATGATGATCTGGATCTTTGTTGTCTAATATTTTTAATGTATGATGAATTGAAAATGTTTTAAAAAAGTTATACAATTTATTTTGTACAAATCAGCACAGAAATATTGCCTAAAAAATTCTGCTTTATCAAAGTTATATATATATATATATATATATATATTTAAAAAAATTACTAATTAGTTTTCTTATTAAAAACACCGGGGCGGTAGAATAGAAAAACTTCAATCATAAATGAATAAAATAATTTATCAATGATTTGTCTGTGCAAGTCTTTACCGTAGCTTTCCTGCATTTTTTCTTATGAAGACACGTGCAGAAGCAAGGGAAAATCCGTCGCAGCAAGGCGTCCATCATCATCACATCCGCACAGTTCCTGGGCAGCCACAACAATACAACACCCCGCGCGCTCTTTCTCGGAACAAACTTGTCGGCCACTTGCCGAAACTTGCACCTCATCATCCACCACAACCTGCTTTCGCTTGCGTTAATTGTTCACTTTGTTATTCAAAAATGGGCCTTTCTCTTTTCGTCGTCGCTGGCTGGCGTTTTAATTAATAGCGATGCATGTGTAAAGCCCTCCTAAACGCTTCATGGTGTTTAACTCTTAAAGAGATGAGGAAAAAGCTTTAGCACAGCCGCCGTTGATAGCTTCGTAATACAGTTTTTCGTGACCGTCCATCCCTATCTGCACGCCTGTTTTTTTCTTCCACGCACTTCCTGAAGCAGCCAACAACCGCAATAATTCGTTGCACATCCTCTCTCCAACCGCCCTCACCTTTCATTTCCACCCTCTGTTACTTCTTCCATTACCGTGTCTACAGCCGTGAATACGACAAATTCTCTTTTTTTCAATCGTTTCCATCCCATCCTAGCGGACGTTCTAGACGCGATATAATGCTTAAGGACTGTAATGTCTCGACTCTTTATCCTTCCTAATAGAACGTGGAAAGAAAACATGAAATTTGCGTATAGAATGTAAAATAAAAAATAGTGAGCCCACAAAATGACCAAAACTTACCCTGTCACATTTAATTAAACACTGGCTTCATTATTTAATTTTATATTATTTAACTCTCAACTCTCTTAAGAACCCCACATATCATTATTTAATTTTATATTATTTAACTTATATTATTTAATCCTTAACTCTCTTAAGAACCACACATACCATTAATTAATTTAACTGGCGTCATTATTTAATTTTATATTATTTAATTTTCAACTCTTAAGAACCCCACATACCATTAATTAATTTAACTTGCTTCATTATTTAATATTATATTATTTAATCCTCAACTCTCTTAAGAACCCCACATATCATTATTTAATTTTATATTATTTAACTTATATTATTTAATCCTTAACTCTCTTAAGAACCACACATACCATTAATTAATTTAACTGGCGTCATTATTTAATTTTATATTATTTAATTTTCAACTCTTAAGAACCCCACATACCATTAATTAATTTAACTGGCTTCATTATTTAATATTATATTATTTAATCCTCAACTCTCTTAAGAACCACACATACCATTCATTAATTTAACTGGCTTCATTATTTAATTTTATATTATTTAATTTTATAATATTTTATTTTATATTATTTAATCCTTAACTCATATACGAACCACACATACCATTAATTATATTAACTGGCTTCATTATTTAATTTTATATTATTTAACTTATATTATTTAATTCTCAACTCTCTTAAGAACCACACATACCATTAATTAATTTAACTGGCGTCATTATTTAATTTTATATTATTTAATTTTCAACTCTTAAGAACCCCACATACCATTAATTAATTTAACTGGCTTCATTATTTAATTTTATATTATTTAATTCTCAACTCTTAAGAACCCCACATACCATTAATTAATTTAACTGGCTTCATTATTTAATTATATATTATTTAATTTTATATTATTTAATCCTCAACTCTCTTAAGAACCACATATACCATTAATTAATTTAACTGGCGTCACTATTTAATTCTATATTATTTAATTTAATATTATTTAATCCTAAACTCTCTTAAGAACCACATATACCATTAATTAATTTAACTGGCGTCATTATTTAATTTTATATTATTTAATCCTCTAACTCTCTTAAGAACCACACATACCATTAATTAATTTAACTGGCTTCATTATTTAATTTTGTATTATTTATTTTTATATTATTTAATCCTCTAACTCTCTTAAGAACCACACATACCATTAATTAATTTGACATAATTAAAAATTGGACTCATATATATGCGGATAAAAGTTATTTAACAAAACATCTCATTATCAGTGAAATAATAAAAAAATCATGAATTTTTTTTTCGTATTCATTTCCCTGTTCAGTTGTAATTATAATAAAAAAATTAATTAAAAATATTTAACTTCGAAAATTTAGGAAATATTGTCATAAATATATTTTTATATAATTGTTTAATTCAACAAGAACATTTCAGGTATAAAAAAATATTTGACAACATTCATTTTCATTATCTCGTTGCTGAGTAACGTATCAAGATAAAATTATTCTAACCACGTCATAACTACTTTAAATCGATATAAATTAAATGCTATATCGACGCTATATCGATAATAATCGAAATGGACGTTGACGAACAAATAAATTCCGTTAAAAGACTATTAAATGTGTTTCTCGCTTAGAGGGGGTTTCAATTAAACCAATTTAGTACCTTTAATTGGGTAGATGAAACTGTTTGAAAGGAGAAGAGGCTTTAGCAACAACGCGTGACGAAATCCGCCACTGTCAAGACTCGTACAACAAATTTTTCTGATAGTGAAGTATATAGAATAATTTATTTAAAGGTTTCATTTGTATTGTATGCGTGTTAAACCGCTTAGACAATGTATCACAATTGTAAAATCTTTGGATTAAAATTTTTTCTGTATATTAATAACCTCGACGAGTGAAACCCTTCAATCACCACCCACCCTCTTACGTGGTTTATGAACCCTGCGCTGTAGCTTTATAATTTCCCTGACACCTTCCTTTTTTTTCTGTGTTTGTTATTGGGGCGTGTTTCCCTCCCCCCCCAGAACCACCCCCTCCAACCCCTCTGCTCAACACGTGCAAAGTTCGCCTTTGGTTTTCCGATCACGTCGTTCCATCGTTAGTTGAACCGTCCGGGTTGACGAATTACTGGATATTGTCAGCGAGACGCTAATGCGAACGCCTGTTTAAATGTTAAAACTACTTCCCATTAATTACTCGCCGAGCGGAATATAAAGCAAAATAATTGCTAATAGAACGCGCTTTAAAAAAAAAAGGTGGGCGGAGGAATCCAAAAAAAAAATTAAAAAAATTTATGCGCTGTTCCCGACGACCGCGCGACTGTCAACCAATTACTGCTGTTGTAACAACGCAACAAACACACGGGCTGCTTATTCGTCCAATAAATCCTGCCTCTCCCTCTCTGGGTTTTACTTTGTTATGAAGCATAAAAGAGAGAGAGAGAGAGAGAGAGAAAATAGGACCAGCTCAACAAAAGCAGCAACGCCTGATTTGCCCCTCCCAAAATACTACAGTTATTAATCACCAGATTTAATTTTAGTTGTTCAGCATTAGTAAATATAATTACCATTTATTAAATTCCTACCCACATAGTTTATTTCCATATATTTACATTTGTTCCGGAAAAAGACAGACAATGGCGTTCTGTAATTATATCAGTCAGTCTATATCGGTATCAATTCATACGAGTAACCAAAAAGAAAAGGTTTATTTTGAACAGAATTTAATAAATCGCTGCGAATAAATTTCCCTTTAGAAAAATAAAACGCCCCTACACACACATATTCCAGTTCTGATAGTTCTATATATTGCCGTTAAGACGCCCACGTAATATTAACCATCGTGGGACGAGAGCGGCGGAATATTCCGCGGATTTCGCGACAGCAGCGCTCCGGTCCGCAGCCGTTGTCGTAACGGGAATTAAAAATAAATACATTCAGAGAAACAAAATAATTGATTGAATTTCTATAGGAACATTGCCCCCCTTCCAAGGAGTGTTTTTTCCAGGCGCCGTATTTCGAGCGGCCGTGCCCTGAGCGTCGCCCCTTCCTCAATCCTGACCGCTGAGGTATAAAGTTTTCCCCGAAGAGCAACTTTATCAGTCTTTAACAAATATTATAAATAATCATGTTTGTGAAAATCTTATATTTTTTTTTAGAAACACGGATTTTTGAAATTAGATCCTTTAATTGACTTTACAACTCCTGAAGAGGTCCTAATAAATTAGGGATGAAACTTTGAGAATGTTTTTTTCCCCCCTATTATAATGTTTAAAAATTTAGTATTAATAATAAATTTATAATAAACTGGTTGATGTATTCTTCCGCATTCATAATTAAAGGTTGGAAACTTGGAGGATTTCTCCTGTAGAAGAAAGTCCTTTCAGCCTGTCCTATCCGTACTATTGTGCTATGACTGCAAACAAAGCAGCCGCGAGTCCTTTCCTTCACTACCCCTACTCATTACAAGTCTGAAGGAGGATCAAGGTTTTTTTTTTTTTGCAAGAGTGACAGCGGGGGAGGAGACTACGACGGTGTCTCCATCTACACGTGTGTCGCGATACGTTCCATTAAAATGTGAGTCGTTTCCCCGAGAACAAGCAATGCCAATGTGTGTGTGTGTGTGAATGTAAAAGAAGGTCCTCAGGAAACGTGCGTGGCTTCACGGAGGGCAGACAGCGAGAAATTGGATAAAGGAACGGTTTAACTGGCTGAAGCATTCGCAAAGGGTCATTGCTTCCGCCTTCTTCACGAACTTCATTTTCCGCTTGGAGTGGCTCCGTAGCTGGGCGTTAACAAGCGCGAGGCGGACTTCCGACGGCGATTTATGCCTCTCGGACACAAAATGGACGCGCTTCGATGACCGCGCACGGAGACGAGTTGCTCGTCACTGCTTCCAAAGTCCTCCTCAGCGGACAGGCACTAAACCTCTCTGAAAGAGAATCACCTAAAACGTCTTTAACATATTAAAAATGACGTCAAGTCTTAAACGAAGCCGTTCAACATAGTAACCAAGATGGCCGACAACTTGTTTACATTTACCCAAGTCTAAGCTTCAAATTACAGTCACCACATTTAAAATTTAATACAGCAAAATTATCACTATACCCTTTATGTCATAATTAAACTCAGCGACATCCATAACCCCGGTTTACTCTCAATTTTTTTTTGCGTTATTTAAATGTAACGCCCTTCCACAGCCTCCGTAAAGGCGCCTCTGTTGTGGCTATACATTTTAATAGTTTTATTAAAACAGTCGGCCAGCTGCCTCCTAAACTGGTCGAGGTACGGAGAAGGCAAAGCTGCGTTCCCACAGCAAACTCTTCTCCCGCTATCGGAAGGGCGTGGGACAAGTACCCAATGCCCGACCTACCTGATGCAGGTTTTTCTAGGGTTTTCCCTGCATTACTTTTAGGCGAATGCTGGGTAGGATCCTTAAACTATAGCCCGGGGGCCCTAGTTAATCCTTGGATACCTTCCTCTACCCTTCCGCATCCCCCCTTTCAAATCCCTTCCTCTGTTACTAAAGGGGAGTTGCCACCATGTGGATTACCCTCATGTAGCCTGTTATACTGAAAAAAAAAACTGGTAACGAGGAAGGATGTTCTCTCGCAGGTAGAACCTTGTAGGCGAGACACGAAGGGGCTACTTTTGGGGATGCCTTTTACTCTCCGTTTTTGAACTAAGGTTCCGACATGCCGAGGCACCTCGGCCTGTTTTGAGATGCGTATGTTTCGGGGTCACAGACCTTGGGCATACGGTAAGAGTTGTTCGCTGTTCCCATTGGAACAGTCGGCCAGCTGCCTCGTAAACTGGTCAAAGTACGGACAGCAAACTCATCTCCCGCTATCGGAAGGGCGTGGGACAAGTATCCAATGCCAGACCTACCTGATGCAGGTTTTTCTATGGTTTTCCCTGCATTACTTTTAGGCGAATGCCGGGTAGGATCCTTAAACTATAGCCCGGGGGCCCTACTTAACCCTTGGCTACCTTCCTCTACCCTTCCGCACCCCCCCTTTCAAATCCCTTCCTATGCTAATAAAGGGGAGTTGCAACCATGTGGATTACCCTATACATAGCCTGTTACCCTAAAAAAAACTGGTAACGAGGCTCTATGATAATCCTGTATTAAATCACCAGTTGTTAATTGTGGTGATGCATCACGCCAAAGAGCACAGACGACAAAGAAACACTTTACGACGGCAACAGCGAACCTTTAATCACCGGCCACTTGCAATGAACTTATAAAGCACATAAATAGAGAGAGGGAGAGAGAGAGAGAGAGAGAGAGAGAGAAAGAGAGAGAGAGAGAGAGACGGAGGGGTTTAAAAGAGTTTCGTCGACGCGTGACATTGCGCGTAACTTGAGCGATATTTCACTCGGGCGTAACTACGTGCTAAAGTGTTTATTGCTCTAGGATTTAATCCTGTGATTTATCCTCGGTTACCTTTAATGGGCGCTGAAGTAATCCTTCGAGTCCGAGTCAAAGTGCATCTTGATCAAAGAAAAATATGCACAGCACGAGAAACAACGTGTCTCCTTACCTGAAACAAAGAGAACGGTTCAATTAGTTGTAGGCTGAATTGGAAACTCCACGCAACAGTAAAACTATTTTGTTTCTGGACTTATGAATGAGCTCATTCAAACGTGCTGCATGGGAAGGACGGAGGGGAGTTTACAGTGACCTTTTGCCAAGTGTCGTCGTCAGCAAGTGCTCGAGCGCCATCGCATTTGCATGTGCCGATGTACAAAAGTACGTAAATCACACATGAAGCCACGACGGTGAGGGTATTTCACTCTACAAATCATAACCAGGAACTTATCTGATTATTAAAATGGAAGAATTTACGTCTCATTGAAAATAATGAATGAGAAAGACAGCCAGTTCAGACTAAAAGGGTAATATAAATACTACACAACAACGTTTCTGAGATCCTTGTTCCCTTTCTTCAGATTCTAAGAAGAGCCTAGAGCGACACAACTGCACTCGTCACAACTCAAAGAAAAAATAATTATTATTTTCACTTTATGAGGGAACGGTTTCTGTCGAATTTAATCATTTAATCCAATAAAAAAAAATTATAATAATTTTTTCTTCAACTGGGATTCTTGTTTACGTCCTCACAGACAAAATTAAATGTTACAATAAATCCCACAACGTTTCTGAAAACATTGTTGCTTTCGTCCAGGTATATAAAATTGGTAAGACGCTTTAAAATTGCATCTATAGTGAAAAAAAATTGATCTATTTGTCTGTGTTACGCGTCTTTCTCAAAGGCTCTTCAGAATATATATATATATATATATATATATATATATACATATTTTACACCTGTGGAAAGCAACAAGGTTTGCTTAGTTATCCTATCGCCTTTTTTTGCCTATTTTCTTATTTTCACCTATGTATCATATTCTTCTTTTCACCTATCTATCATATTCTTCTTTTCACCTATGTATCATATTCTTCTTTTTGCCTATGTATCATATTCTTCTTTTTACTTATGTATCATATTCATATTTTCACCTATGTATCATTTTCTTCTGTGGAAATCAACAAGGTTTGCTTAGTTATCCTATCACCTTATTTTGCCTACTTCAATTTTTTTTCACCTATGTATCATATTCTTCTTTTCGCCTATGAATCATATTCTTCTTTTCGCCTATGTATCATATTAATTTTTTCACCTTTGTATCACTTTTTTTCTACAGAACGCTGTTCTTTTAATTTTTTTCTTCTTCTGTTTATTAGCTACATTGTTATCCAAAAACACCCACAAGCAAAACGTTTGAGTGTGGTTTTTACGTTGTCACTTATTTGGTCTGTATTTGGCTTTATTTTTCATTATTAATTGAAGGATTTGTTACTCTCTATTTTTTGTTGTTACAATAAATTGATAAAAAAAATTTTAAAATAATAAATTTAGGGTTATGAATCTTTATAAAACAAACTTGAAGAATATGATGACAGTCGAGTATTGATTATGTTTACGGTGACTAAGATGTTTCTAATAAAACTTCAACCGTTTTCAATCAACTACCTACAGGAACCGTTTCGCGTATTGTAAGGTAAATGAAGGATAGAAGTGAATAGGACAGTTAGGGAGATATGAAAACGATTATTTCTTTAAAAATGAAGAGAATAATTAAAAAACTGGTTCGTGTTAAGTTCATACACATTAATGCTGCGGGTTGAAACGTGAGAGACCACAAGCAAACAGGAGGAGGAGGGAAGGGACTAACTACATTTTCCAAAGTTCTGTAAATGAGGAGGGATTTTCTTTTTTATCTCTCGCGAAAGGTCACAATGCAGATTATGAGAGGGACCGTGGGAGAAGGTTCGAGTGGAACAAAGGCGAGCGATGCCTCTTTCTTGTTGTTCCGTTTCCTGAGGGCCAGCGGAATCCTCGATGGCGTATCGAAAGGGCCGGCAGAATGCGTGCTAAATCGAGGTGCCTCTCTTAAAGGGGGGACACACCCTCTGAAGCCTTGGCTCGTTGCCAGACATCGAGGATCTCCTTCCTCCGACTGTAATTAATTACTTGGTCACGCAGACTTGCCAGAGAGGTTTGTGGTGTTCCCTCCATCAACAACTCCTCTGCGTGGCGATTGTCATCGAATGCCCGTTAACTCGCCATTTTATTTACATCAACTAACAACATTCAGAAAGATAACCAATATGAATATTGTATAAACAGTTCTCGGGGTTTCACTCGGGTCCCAACGGCGATTAAACCGCCTAGGGCCTAGAAGATGTCGACGTCGTGGACTGAGGGTGTCGAAACGTCGCTGTTGGCACCCGAGTGAAACCCCGAGGACACTTTATACACCGGGAAAATGTTCCATCTTAATATAAATATTAACAGCCACTTAACGTAGAAATAAAAGTGCAACGAAAAATTAAAATTTCTTCACGTAAAAAATTTATTATACAAAGGACGTTTCGACCTAAAATTACGTCATCATCCAGTAATGACGATTAAATGATTAGGACAGCGTTAAAATATCAGCATTTCGATGTAATCATCGACTAATTAATTGCCATTACCTGAAGATGTCCAAATTTAGGGACGAAACGTCGTTTATAAACTGTCATTAATTTTTTATACGAAGAAGAAATTGTATTTACCTCATTGAACTTTATTTTTCTGACTTAATTTGTTATTAAATTAAACTTTTAAAAAAAATTTATATTCAACAATTATAAATCTGACGTCATAATTCAATTAAATAAGAAAAAAATAACATGAAAATATCCCAATGAGGGACGAAACGTCGTGTTTAAAATTTGAATATTAAAAAAATTAATTTTCTGGACTAAAAGGGTTACTATTTTTATTATTTAATTTATATTTCTACGAATTATTAAAGTGAACCTGTGAAAGTTGATGGCACAATTATTATTTTATTTTTTTTTAAAAAAAACATGAATTAAATGTTGTTCTTGGTCGAGAAATTTTCGTAAGGTCTTCAAAAGCCAATGTTTTCCATGTAAACATCTTCTTATCATTTCTTATTACCCGAAGATGCCCAAATATTGGGGCGAAACGTCGTTTATATACTGTCGTCAATTTTTCATTCTTCATTGAACTTTATTTTCCGACATATTTGGCTATCATATTATACTTTTATAATGTAAGTTAATTTTAAATTTAACCATATGGCTTCAATTAAATAAGAAAAATAACCTGAAGGGGTTCCTTATCAGGGACGAAACGTCGTGCTTAAATTTGGAAGATTAAAAAAAATTTTTTGCTGGACTAAAAAGGTTGATATTATTATTATTTATTTTTCTATTTGGTAACTAAATAAACCAGTGAGAGTTGATGGTGTATTAAAAATAAAATAAAAAATGTTGGCATTAGTCGAGGAATTTTCGTAAGGTCTTCAAAAGCCAATGTTTTCCACGTAAACATCTTCTAATCATTTGTCATTACCTGAAGATGCCCTAATTATGGGATGAAACGTCGTTTATATACCGTAATAAAATGTTTTATATCGAGAAGAAATAGTATTTTCTTCAAAGAAGTTTATTTTCTGATTATTTGACTATTATATTATAATGTGAGTTAATTTTAAATTTAACAATCTGACTTCAATTAAATTAAGAAGGGGTCTCAATGAGGGACGAAACGTCGTGCTTAAATTTTTATTATTTTAAAAAATAAATTTTTCTGAACTAAAGGGGTTGCTATTTTTATTAAATTTTCTATTTGGTTACTAAATGAACAAGTTAAAGTTGATGGTGTATTAAAATATTTTAAAAAATGTTGGCCTTAGTCGAGGAATTTTCGTAAGTTCTTCAGAAGTCGACAAAGGAATATTCAAATCCCTTCCTATGCTCATGTAGCCTGTTACCCTGAAAAATAAACGCCGAGGAATAATAAAACGAACCGAGTAATTTACCAGGAAGGCTGGCCAGTGTAAGAGGAGAATACCTGAGAGTGTTACCGTCGAATATCACTATAGAGGTCTATTAGGTCCCCTTAGAATAAACATCAGAAAATTAAAGAGGGGGAGGGGGGTGGAGGGTAAAATTTAGGCGATGTAGTTTCATTTGTAGAGCCCAGGGGGTGAGCATACAGATTACCTTGTTTAATCGGAGCCAACAGAACCGTGATAATGTTGCGAGGACGTCCACACTGCAGCTGGTAGTTCCCTCAACGACCGCCAGGTAGTGCGCGCGTCCGGCGAGGGAGTCTCCCCTACTAACAGGTAAGTCATCTGACCAGTGTGTTACTTTTTTTTTTTGCTTTGTTTTCGGCGGAAAAGTTGGGATACGGACAACGTTTACCACTTAACACGCCGACAGTGGAAACGGGGACAAACAAACAAACAACAGACTTGGAAGTACGGTTCCTAAACTGATAGCGAAACAGTGCTTTTGGAATGAATCAGGTCGCGAATATAAGATTTTACTTTTTTTTTTAAAAAAAAACTATTTAACGTTTCAGCTGTCTGCAATAGCTTCATCAGAATCATCATCTACACCACTGTAATTTTAAATAATATTACGTATTTGTTCGTTGGCTTTTTGAAGAACTTCCTGGACCAGAGCCAACATTTAATTCATGCTATATTTTTTATTATTAAAAAATAAAATTTTAATATACCATCAACTTTTAATGGTTCATTCAGTAACCATAGTAACATAAATAAAAAATTAAATAATAAAAATAGCAACCTTTTAGTCCAAAAATTTTCTTTTTAATATTCAAATTTTAAACACGACGTTTCTTCTCTGCTTGAACCATCTTCAGGTTATTTTTATTATTTAACTTAAATCTGAAGTCAGATAATTAATAGCAAAATAAGTCAGAAAATAAAGCTCAATAAAGAAACTACGATTTCTTCTTCGTATAAAAAATTGGTGACAATACAGAAACGACGTTCCGTCCCAAAATTAGGGTACCTTCAGGTAATGGAAAATAATTATAAGATGTTTACATCGTCCCAAATTATTTTTTTTCTATATTCACATTTTCTGACAATGTAAAATGGTTTTTGTATCTGTGGTTCGGGAAATCTTCCCATAATTTCGTAAGTAGAGCGTCACAGTTATCCTTAGTGTTACCTTTTTTTTTCTATTATTAACTTTCGGGGGTCAGGGGTTTTGAGTTTCTCCATTTAATAAAATATTATCATAGACACACGGATGTCCCCTTAATTTTAAAAATATTAATTTAAAGAACTTAAGAGGATTTTTTTAGGGTAACAGGCTACATGAGGGTAATCCACATAGTGGCAACTCCCCTTTAATAGCATAGAAACGGATTTGAAAGGGGGGATGCGGAAGGGTAGAGGAAGGTAGCCAAGGGTTAACTAGGGCCCCCGGGCTATATTTTAAGTATCCTACCCGGCATTCGCCTAAAGAAATGCAGGGAAAACCCTAGAAAAACCTGCATCAGGTAGGTCGGGCATTGGGTACTTGTCCCACGCCCTTCCGATAGCGGGAGAGGAGTTTGCTGAGGGGACGCAGCATTCCCTTCTCCGTGCCTCGACCAGTTTAGGAGGCAGCTGGCCGACTATTCCAATGGGAATAGCGGACAACTCTTACCGTATGCCCCATACACCTCTCAGAACAGACCCAGGTGCCCGGCTAAATTATTTTTCTGTCAAGGATATAATATCAACACTTCTCACGAGACTGTGAAAGATATTATGCTAATCGTGTTAATTATAACTTGAAAGCCGTTATTTACTTATTTACCACGAAATAATTAATAATAATTAAAACCTTCGCCACGTCCTCAATTCCCAGCAGTACCATATATTTTAATTTACCATCGAGGCGGACGGATTACGTGGCGCGATTACAAGAACACCAGGCCGCCAACCGAATTGAGAGCAACACCTGCGAGGTTGGTTGCGGCAAATGCAGGCGTCATTGCGAAAGTAGTGCCAGCGGAACGCAACCGATCGGAATAGTTCTTCAGGCGTGATAGGAACCTGATTCCAAACAAACCAGTTCCAACCTGTTATCAGTGTGAGGTCTTTCCAGATCACGGAGGGAGGGGGGGAATTTCCCCCCCCCCCTCATTTCCAGAAGCAGCAGAAAAGAACCAAAATTGACACGTCGAACGGGCGAGAGGCTCCTCAAGTCATACAACATAACTGTTAAAATGAAATTAATGAACCGCTGTAAGTCAAAATTGAACCTCAGCGACATCCACAACCCCGGATTACACTCCAATTTTTTTTTTCGCGTTATTTTCATGTAACGCCCTTTCACGACCTCCGTAAGGGTGCTTCTTTTACCGCTATAATTTTAATAGCTTCATTTATTAAATTATTTAATTATAAATTTTCAATAAATATTTTTGTATCTGTTTACAACTGTATAAAATATATGCAGAAATACCGAAAAGACGCCAACGCTTCAATATAGAAAAAAATATTATCAATTTTTGTGCAATGTCATCAATTCTCAACAGTTCTCATTTGAATTTATTTTTTACAGGTTTATAATCAAATTTGTGAAATCATAATGATGTAAACACACACACACACACACAACCAAAATTTTTCATTGAAATAATTCGTCAGTTTTAGCAAACTTTATAAATCTATTAAGTTATAACGACTGACAAATATTATGCGTTGTTGTTACAATCAGTCGATGACTCTTCAAGAAGATATTTCAAGATATCTTGGCCCGCGGAATATTTATGCTGTGTCAGCCATTTAAAATCAAGTTATTTAAAATTTGATATTATTTTTTTTTAATATCATTCTATTTGATAATGCTGGATATAATTTATTTCTGCTTTATTTTTCAATAAAGGAAAAAGGAACTATTTCCTTTTGTTCGTCGCGTAGTAACGTCTCTATCTCTCTCTCTCTCTCATGTGACGTCCCGGTCTCTCGACGCGCAGTAATTTAACACAAAATGATCACGTCTTTTTGATTATCATTCTTTCCACCCTTTTTCTAGGGGGTTTTCTCACCCCCCCCACAACAGAACCGTTTCTTTATCGTGTTTTGTAGAATGAGTGTACCAATTTTTGTTGCAATCTGAGCACGCGTTTAAATTTGTATAGAGAAAAACGTAAATACATACATACAAATAAACATAATTTTTTTTATTATATAGGTAGATGTCACAAATTACTAATTATTGTCGTGTACAGTTAGGCTGCTATAAGTGCGGTGACGAGTATCGTCCATACGTGAGATATTAAGAACTTTTATCTGAAAAAGGAAGTGCAAAGATTTTTAAAATAGAGACAAAGGCACGCTATAGGTAGGAATTTTATCGTCGGGAAAATTTGGGAAGAAACCTGTTTCCGTAGGCTAGGCTGAAACTATGCTAATAGGTTTCTAAACCAAGTTTCAATATCGCTAGTTAAATCACAGACATGTGACTTCCTGGTCCTTTTAAAGGATCGCAAACAAAAGACCTGAGCGGTGGTACAGGGGTTGGGGTGGAAGGGAATCGATCTCACAAAGACTTGGCAGTTCTTTTGCCAGATTTACTCGGCGATTTGTCACTGTGAAGAGGGTCGTAAAGTTGCGAATATAATTTCCTTGGTAATAGAGCGGGGGAGCTTTGAAGATCTGTGGCGACCTCATCTCTGCTGGAGGGCGCCTTTCACCCTCTCTCCCTCCCACACTGGAAGGCTATATGAATCCGGGGACCGTCTGCTTCTTATTCTTCCCGCTCGGAAGTGGACGAGGAGAGGTGGAGGTGAAAAGAAGAAGAAAAAAAAAACCCAAAGGGGAGGAGGGAATCTTCCAGCAAAGTAGCTACATAACACAATTACGACTTCGACAAAAGAGGAAACCGGCTGCCAATGGAAAATTTCTTCGGTAAAAAAGACAGACGCTTGAAATTAAATTTCCTGCTCACAATCTTAAATATGGCACTTGTTCCGCGTCAAGAGAAATTATTTTTGTATCAACGAGAGCTTGCGTCTTGTCTTTGAAGCGCGGAATTAGGGCGGCGGAGGGATCTCTTACAGCTATAAAAGGCGATGGCGGGGTGGGGGTGTGGAATTAACTCCCTTTCGCGCCATGGTTTCCAGTCGTCACTTTACTTTAAAGCATTTTGGCGAGAGAAAACCCCATTAATAGCGCCGCCAGAGGCTTAATTGTATTCTATAAAAAGAATTAGCAAGGGTAGATTTATTCATTTGATCGGCGACGTTTCGATCATCACGCCATGACTAGGTTCCGTCATGTTCTCTAATTAAATTTAATCGATTTTATACAGTCATTATTATGGGAGGTTCAATAAAAAAAATTACTTATTAATTCTTAATTAAAGAAACGTCAACCTTAATTTAGAAATTTAAACTTCTACAGTCAAATCAAATTGCAAAGGCCAGTCAGAGTCATTTTGATCGTGTATAACAGATTTTAATAATTAATGACTACTTAATTACATGAAAATTTTTATTTACAGTGAAATCCGTGATAATAAAATTAAATACAGTTTCATTCAACACATTGCAGTTCGCGAGTTTTGAAGATTATTCTAAATATTTTCATTACTTTTGTTAAGTAAAATAAAAACAACTGATGACCTCACACAGACACTTTTCATATTATGACGACGTTTCGATACCTTTTTGTATCTTCTTCAGGTATTTACCAAATTAACACAATAAACTAGCACAACGAAACGAAACGAGGTGCTTCAAGGTGGGTTCAAAGCATACGCTAAAAACACCCTTGATAGAAAGTTTTAACCACATACGCCCTGAAAATAAAAATATATAAATAATAATCATCCACTGAGATGCAGCGACATTTTATCCCCGTATTTGTCGGCTTGCAGTAAACACAAGTGTCACGTGATTGGTCAGTTCAATGAAGATGACAATCGTCCAATGACAATCACGGGAGATTTAAATGGCGGATTTGAGGGTCAAGTCCTGATTGGCGGTAAAAAAACAGTGAACTGTGATTGGTCAGAGAAACGGAAGGGTAGCTGTAATAGTCTAGAATCTTCCAAAAAACATTTCCAGCGCCATTGAAGGGTTGAATGAGGTTTATTAACTCAAACTGGGTGGAAATTTGTAGGGAAAATAAATATATAAATAATAAACATCCACTGAGATGCGGCGACATTTTCCCCCACAGTTGTAGGAAACTCAAGTGTTACGTGAATGGTCAGAACAATGATGACGACAATCCTCCAATGACAATCACGAGAGATTTAATGGCGGCTTTGAAGGGTCAAGTCCTGATTAGCGCTAAAAATAAATAAATGGGGTCCGGGAATGTAAACAGTCAACATTCGTCATCTAAAGTGGGCGGAGTAATGTTTCAATATCGAACTCTGATTGGTCCGAGAAACGGAAGGGAGTGTGACGTAATAGTCGAGAATCTTCGAAAATACATTTTTATTGCCATTGGAATGAGATTTATTAATACACATTGGGGTGGAAATGTAAAGGGAAAATAAATATATAAATAATAATCATTCGCTGAGAAATAGTGACATTTTCCCCCCGTATTTGCCGGCTTGTGGTAAACTCAAGTGTTACGCGAATGGTCAGTTTCTTTAAAGACGACAATCGTCCAATGACAATCACGAGAGATTAAATGGCGGCTTTGAGGGGGTAAAGTCCTGATTGGCGCGAAAACAAAATAGTGAAGTCTGATTGGTCAGAGAAACGGAAGGGAGTGACGTAATAGTAGAGAATCTTCCAAAAAAAAATTTTCAGCGCCATTGAAGGGTGGATTTAAGTGTCTTTCCCAATTCTAAATCATTAAATAATATTTTTTAGATTATATCAATAAGATGAAAATAAAACCATCGAGTATTACCAAGGTTCGCTTCGAGGGACATTACTATTATTATTAAAATGATAAAAAAACGTCTGATTGAAAATAGTGAATAAGAAAGATCTTATTCATATAATTTATATAAATAAATTGACAATATTTCTACCCGATGTTGTTTCTTTATAGTTTCAACTCCCTTTCGGCACGGGGGAGGTGGACCACGCTTAGAGGGTACCGATGGAGAGGGAGTTCCATAAAAAATATTGCAAAAAAACCAACCGAGATTCGAGATAAATTTCGGGTTTCTGGATGTGTCTTGAGAATTAATTATGACATTAAAAATTTTTGAATAAGAAAGATAAAAGACCTGACGAAAGGAACAAGGATCCCAGAAACGCTGTGTGGTATTTATATTATCACTTTTTTTCTTTTTGGTCTGAATTGGGGCAACTTTCTTATTCATTATTTTCAATCAGGCGTAAATTTTTTTCCTTAAACATTTTTATTTAACCCTCAGGGAAGGGAGGGGTGGGGGTGGGAGTGGACGGAGATAGAATTTTTCGAAAATAATTTCTACGGCCCGATATATTCGTTGAAAAAAATTTTTCGGGGGTGAGGGGGGGTCAGCGAGTATTAACGGCCATGGAAGGTGACCACATACGGGTTGTGGTACGTATATATGAACAACCCGGGCAACCCCGGGCACCCAGCTACTTTCGATATTGAATCGGAAACGAGAATTTTTTTAGATACTTGATTAAATCTTATCACTGTATATTTTTTATATAAAATTATTTTTTCTTATTCTTTCCAGAGCTACAGCCGAAGCTGGTGAAGATGTTGGCGAGGCGAGTAAAGAATTGTCCCCGTTTTCTGAATGAAATTATTTTTCCTGAGGCCAACAGCTCTGAGATCATCCTCGATGCCTCTCTTCTCTCCTGGTATGTTTGTTGCCCGTGTTTCTCCTCGGTCTCATTACGACGCAAGAATTACAGAATATGGCAGATACAAAATGCATTGTCTCCAGGTATGTAGTTTCCAATTTGCAGACTGTTACTACTCCAGTTTCGTGCTGTCGTAGGAGGAGGATTCAGTGTGACAGTAACAAGGTGGCAGATTCCAATTTGCCCCGTGGAACAACAACAAAAGGCGTATCTGTGTGTGTGTGTGTGAGAGAGAGAGAGAGAGAGACAGAGTAGGGAAAAGGAAGCATCGCCGTATCCTGTCACCTCACCTGTGGAGGGGAAACAAAGAGAACTTCCTTCAAAAAGCTGCTCTGGTCCGTCGTACAATGCGTAATTAGAGGCGTCACACAACTTTGTGCGCACAAGCTTACAATAACCTTCATTAAACGCGAGCCTCAGTTCCGCGGCTCCCGGGGGCGATCCAACTATTTAGGTGTTATTTAGACCAGGAAAAGGGGACGGCAGGGGGGGAGTAACGCTTCATATTCCAAGCTTTTGCTGATACAGTTTTTCTTACTTGATATTTTTAATGGCGACGTAAACTTATGATGATTACGTGTAAATACTATCCTTGGTGCCCGGCGTTGCCACGTGTCCTTATTTATATAAACCCGAAAAAATATTTAATCCTATATTAAGTGATTCAACCTAAATCTAACTGTTCCTAGTTCCTTACACACTTTAGACCTGATAGTGCATTAATTCAACAGCTGTGAATTTTATTGCATCAGTCGCAACAAACATACCTCCGGATTTCTTCTTAAATACACTGCTTGACTACTGCAGGATATAATTGTCCCTCAGTCCTCAGACATTACCAAAGACATTGAAATTCTTAGCTAGATTCACAATGTAAACAAATAGTCGCCATATTGGAAGTCACTAAACATGGCGACGAAAATTAACTTAGATTTCCCGCGCAAGGATCGTAAATTATTTCGTACTGTTTTATTTTATCATCATTCTATGGAGTATCACTGGATAAAATTTATACTTTTTATTCAATGGAAATATTTCTGCTTTATTTCATTACAGGAAAAAAAGGAACTATTTCCTTTGTTCATCGCGTAGTTAAGTCTTATTTCATAACGTTGCTTTGTCTCAGTCTTTTCTGCTCTTTTGTTTGTTTCATGTACGAGGGCCTGGAGTTTCTACAGAAGGGGGGGGGGGGGACGGATTCCTCTTCCCTCCGTTTCGTGACGTCACTGGTCCCTCGTTTAGTTTTTCCTCCTAGTGTGTGTTGTCAGGATTTGTGTTTATTCTTGAGTGATGTGTAATTCTATATTTGACGATAGTTAATTTTTTGTTACTAGTACGTATTGAATTTTTTTTATTACTACTGTAAATATTATATTACACCCCTTGGTGTAGTTAAAGAATTATTATGTTTGTTATTATTACTATTATTTTACTTATGTTGGGGCAGGGAAATTTGAGTTCCCGAATTTTTTTATTTTTTTAATATTAAATTCTAATTATTATATTGTAATTTTATGTAATAACGTATCCTGTTTTTCCCCCACTGCGAGGACTAATGGAATAAAATAAATCAAATCAAGCAAAATTTACATTTCCCAGCATCTAAAAAAATATTACTATTTCATTGTATTAGATTTTTACCAATCTCTTAAGGAGACCGACAAGCGCTTATTTCCTGGATGGACTCCCAAAGACGCACAATAATCAACTGATTGTTTTCCTGCCGACGCAAACCAGTGAGACAGCCAAGAAAATTAAGGATACTGATGTGGGAAGTCTTTAGGCCGCTTCCAGAGAAAATAATTCTAAATTTTAAAACAACGAAGCAATCTAAAGATAAGCACAGAAGAGACCAGGAACGTGATCAGTTTCCAACGACTAATACAGTGAGAGAGTTTGACCAGAGGAACCACTGCATTATTGGAAGCGAAAAAAAAAACAAAAAAAATGACTCAATTACCAGAGAAAGACTCACTTGTGAAACGACGAGGTTGTTTAACGCTAACGGATCGTCGTCGCAACTGTCAAGATTCTTCCATTATTATCAGCAGCACAAAATTGCCTTTATTCTTCAAGCTGCCTCATTATTGAGATTAGGCACTTGAATATTAATGAAGAAGAATAAGAAGAAGGGGGAGGGGGTCGTCTCGACCGGAGTCAGCAGCACGGAGGAGGAGGAGGAGCAGAAGAAGAAGCCACTTGTTTTATAAAATGAAAAAAAAAAAATTAGAGGACCAGTGCCAACGCCTCACAAATCCAGCTGTAAAAATTAACAGTAAACGGAATCAGAAAAATAACTTGTTTAATTACATTGAGACGCGTAAGAGGCTCTCTTCAAGAAAACGACGAGAAGGATTTTTTTTATATATACAGGAAATACATTTAATTCCCTCCCCACCCCCTCCCCCACTGCCCCGAGTCGAGATAAGCTCTTTAGTGAAGTCTCTTCTAATGTGTTTCCAACACCAATTAAAATATCTGCAGAAACTGTAAAAGACACGTTGCGGGTTTGCCACGAGAAGATAGGAGCACCATTAATTTGTTTACAATGGTTTAAGGACGCTGGATAACTCGTCTTCAATTAAAAAAAATATATATGGTAATTATTTAAACGTCTCGTCGTCGTCGTAGTCCCGGTTCGGTAAAAATAAATGTCGTACCCGTTTATTATGAGTTGCAAATGAGAGAAACGTACGGAGATGGAGCAGGAAGATTCTTAATTAAGGTCATAAAAAAATCCTTGGAAGACTTTATAAAAAAAACCAGCCCGCAGTCAGAAAACTGTTTATTTACAAAAGACTATAAACATCTTTTCGGCAGTAAACCCTTGCCCCCATTTTTTTATTATAATTTTTATATATGAAATTACTAAACCTGAAGATGTCCTTAAACAAGGACGAAACGTAGCTATATTTAATTTTTAGTTAATAAACAATTTTCTGGCTCCAGGTCCCTTTACCTAATAAAAAAAATCAGTGTTTGTTTGAAAGTATGTTCCACATACACCCGTGGAGTAAACTGGATCAAGAGCTGGAAGCAAACACTGTGGGGGTAAGACCCGAATACCACCCCGTAGTTTGGAAATTTTCAAACACGTTAAACGGCCGATATTTGCGTCGAATAATTTTTTTTTTCGGGGAGGGTCAATGAGATTGATAGATATATTTATGTTGGTTGTGTATAATTTCAACCCCTTTCGGGCATAGGAGGGTTAGCATATTTAAGGATGCGGCTGGAGAGGCGTTACATAAAAATAACGATAAAAAAAACACCACCTCCGCCACCGAGATTGGAGGCAAATCCCGGGTTATAGATATCGGTGAGTTTAAAAATATGGACAGAACGGGCAACGCCGGACACCCCTGATAATTTATAATCTTATGTCACGTTTTTTTAAATCAAAATTTGAAGTCAGTGTATAAAAAGCAGAGCACAGTGCGCAGACTTAAGACCAGAAAAATCCAGACGACAACATTGGACGGACTGTAGTCGTTTTAGTATATCGTTTAAGATTTTTAGAAGTAAATTAATGGTTAGTCTTAAAAGACTAGTTTTAATGGTAGACACGCAGTTGCTTATAAAGGAAAAAAATATATATATGAGAAGAATTTGGCCCTAGTTAACCCTTGGCTACCTTCCTCTACCCTTCCGCATCCCCCCTTTCAAATCCCTTCCTATGCTATTAAAGGGGAGTTGCCCTAAGTGGATTACCCTCATGTAGCCTATTGCCCTAAAAAAAAACAAAAAAACATCTCTCTGGTTTTTTTGAACTAAGGTTCCCACATGCCGAGGCACCTCGGTCTGTTTTGAGAGGTGCATGTTCCGGGGTCGTAGACCTTGGGCATACGGCAAGAGTTGTCCGCTATTCCTATTGGAATAGTCGGCCAGCTGCCTCCTAAACTGGTCGAGGCACGGAGAAGAGAATGCTGCGTCCCCACAGCAAACTCCTCTCCCGCTATCGGAAGGGCGTGGGACAAGTAGCCAATGCCCGACCTACCCGATGCAGGTTTTTCTAGGGTTTTCCCTGCATTTCTTTAGGCGAATGCCGGGTAGGATCCTTAAACCATAGCCCGGACGCCCTAGTTAACCCTTGGCTACCTTCCTCTACCCTTCCGCATCCCCCCTTTCTAATCCCTTCCTATGCTATTAAAGGGGAGTTGCCCAATGTGGATCACCCTCATGTAGCCTGTTGCCCTAAAAAAAAAACGTGAAGTGTGGAAGTTATTTTTCTCTGTACAATAATAATTCGAACCGGAAAAGAAAACTTATAAGGCCTATTCGAAATTTGTCACAATGTTCAGTATTTAGTATATTTAAATAAAAACACAATAATAATAACAACAATAATAATAAAGTCCGCCGACCCCACAGCCACACTGAACACTCAAAAGGTGACACACCCTCACACAATCAACAAGAGCCCTCAACCTAACTGTGATCTATGCAAGTCCCCCATTGCTATTAAACACATAATAAGTGAATGTCCAAAAATAGGATCAAGAAAGAAAAAACATCCCTACTCGACAGTGAAAACATCAACGAAGTGCTACCCTCAACAGAATACCGAAGACTAATAATTAAATACCTAAAAATGATTAATCTTTACTGTGATATATAAAGAACCTGTAATAATTAATGTAAAATAAATATGCATTAAGTAGTCGCTAAAGAAAAAGACTTAGAAGTTGATGCAACTAAAAATAAAAATGTCCCTCATTTTTTACAAATATTAAATGACACATACATAAATATACATATTGGAATAAATTAAAAATATAAAATTACGACAGTTAATGCAAGAGTCCTAAAATAATCGTGTAACATTAAAGTATACAGTTTATATATTTTTTTTTAGAAATTGTAGGTAATTTTTTTACATCGTAATTTTGATTCACCCCCTTCCCTTAAAATCACCTTACAATGATTTAATTCATATGAAATGCAGAGTTTCTACTCTACTTCAAAGCTTCACAACTGGCGTCGTCTATTTACATCTGTTTTTCTTTCGCTCATGACGCGGGGCCGGTTTTATGCTAATTCACAATTTCGCCCCCCCACACATCGTCGTCGTCGGAGCCGCCGCCGCGCTCACGGAATGCACAAGTTTGGTAATTAATAAAGATGAAGTGTGTCGGAACGACCATGTGCCGTATCGTATGTTGTTGGGGGTGTGTGTGTGTGTGTGTGGGATGGGGCAGATGGCGCGGAGGGGTAGATAAGAAGGACCCGGGGAGGGTAAATGATTTACACGGCCTTTCATCCTGGCATGGAAACTCTGTGAAAACCTATCAAGAGCCCCTCCACGACTATTCATTTGCGCCTGACGTCATTTCTTTAATTAATGCAAATAAAAAATTTCCACGTGAGTGCGCAGAAACGCAAGCCGTAATTTCTCTCTTCCTTTAAAAAAAAATTAAGGGGTGATAGGAATATGAATAATAAGGGAAGAAATAAATGCGGGGGATGAAATTAATAGGCTCGGACTCGAGGAAGAAAAGTCTAAATTGGGGGCCACAACTTTCTCATTGAATTTAGACTGATTATATTTTAACTTTGTAGAAAGAAAATTTGAAAATGTCAGCTGTGAAAAATTAAGTAAGTGGATCTATTTTACAGAAGATAGTCCCGTGGTTTATAATTCCTGAAATATACATTCAGGGCAGGTCTTATATTAAAAACTAAGAGAGAAGAAAACCTGGATGCTAATTTATTTGACTTCACTTTAACATTTCACTCAGTCGTACACGTAATTACTTTGAAGTTTTTGGTTCTGTTTACAACCAAACGTCACTTTAGACAACATTTGTTTCTTTTTCTTTTTTTTTTCTTAAAAAAAAACAATGTAAAATGATTTTCAAAATTCTTGAAGTCAAAGAAATCCACAAATCTTTATTCAAGTCTCAAATCATAATTAAATTTCAATTAAGGAATAAATATAGATAGAAATAAAAAATGGTCGACCTGACCGGGAATCGAACCCTGGACACTTCGTCGTTACCGGGGCATCTGTTCAGGTCCTGGGTTCGATTCCCGGTCAGGTCGAACATTTTTTTTCCCATCCATTTTTCTTAATTAAAATTATTTAAAAATGAAAAAAAAAGTGATTGAAATTAATTAATAAGAAAGATGGTCAATAGAGAGAAAAAAAGTGCTAATATAATATACCACACAATGTTTCTGGGATCGTTTTGAGTTTTCTCAACTGAGCACCGCAGTTGTGTCGCTCTAGGCTCTTTTTCGTACCTGACGAAAGGAGGACAAGGATCCCAGAGAAACGTTGTTGTTTGGTATTTATATTTTATCACTTTTATGTCCGAATTGGCTATGGTTCTTATTCATTAAAATTATTTAAGTTTGAATTTTGTCGTGAGAGATTTCGTAAATTTGTACATAAATATTTTCATACATTAAAATTTCAATTAAGGAATAAATATGGATGGAAAATAAAAATGGTCGACCTGACCGGGAATCGAACCCTGGACACTTCGTTCCTTACCGGGGCGCCTGCTCGGGTCCTGGGTTCGATTCCCGGTCAGGTCAACCATTTTTTTTTCCCCATCCATTTTCTTAATTAAAATTATTTAACTATGAAAACATTTTTAATTTGTATACAACTAGATAAACTATTCTCTGAAAAAAAAGGGAAACTGATGTGGTGAAAGGTATTATTAAAAAAATAACCTAAAAACATGTTGTGTTAGTTTTAAAACATTGAAGCAAACCTTTTAACGTTTTTTTTTAAAGTAGTTGATTTTTTTTCTATTAAAAGATAATTTGTCGTTTACAAAAGTATCGTTCATTTGTATAATTTCCCCCCTGATTGACTTACGGGTACGCTGTAGGGTTAATAGTATTTTATTCTTTACACGTTGAAAGGATTCTTTTCCTCTAGTTAGCTGGAAACTATTATATTCAAAGTCACTACGTTTGGGTTCAATCATAAAATAAAAACTATATTTTGAATAATATTCTTATTGTAATAAAGAAATTTGGCTGTTTCTATGTGCGAGATTTCGATTTATTGGACGGTTATTGGTGTTGAGCGATGTTGCCAAGACGTTTCTTCGCCCGCAATGCTGCTTGCTTCTGAGAAAGTTAGGGTACCTTTGCTCGCCGACATCTTCGTCGGATCTTTCTCAGAATTAAAGGTACGGGGAGGGGGGGGGGGGGGCGGCGAGGCAATTACTACAACCGAAGATATATCTCTTTTTCTGTTTAAGGAAAGTTGATGGCACTACCTGTGTAAAATACGCGGGCAACACGCATCTCTGGTCGTCCAATCGGCTACTCTGAGCTCGTTCCAACAGCTCGAACAGGTCGTAAGCGGTGTTCTGAAACAAGACGGAGAAACATTAAACATGTGTGACGTAAACCCCAATTAAAAAATCATCCACAGTAAAAAAAAATTAGGTGGTTCGTTACAGGGTAAAGGACCTGAAAAATTAGTAAAAGGCATAACGTGGCTCTCTTCGAAAAAGGGTTAAGGTAGCGACATTCCTCGGAATTTAGAGGCTGGCTCGTTTACGTTTGTATCGTCCCGTCGAGGAAACCGCGACACATTCACTACTTATTTTATAATGAAGTAATAATATACAAGAAGAAGAAGAAGGTGTAATTATATGAAAAGATAATTACAACGAAAAAAAATCTGGTGAATGAAAAAGAATTGGTAATAAAAATTAATATCACTAGAATGCCTCAAGCAGCTTAAAAATTTGATTTGACTCACAAAACAAAACATTTTTTTAGCTTTATTTTTAACTAGCTGGGTGCCCGGCGTTGCTCGTGTACTTATTTATATAAACTCGAAAAAGTATTTAATTGAATACTTAAATATATTCCTTGAGTACTTCAGGATATAATCGTCACTCAGTCTTCATACATTACTAAATATTACATTGATGAAATTGTTAGCTAGACTCACAACTAATACAGCGCGAAAATTAACTTACATTTTCCCCAAGGATGGTAAAGTAATTCGTATTCTTCTTTATTATCATTCGATGGAATATTGCTGAAGAAATATTTCTGCTTTATTTCATTCCTAATAAAGGAGATATTTCCTTTGTTCGTTGCGTAGTAACGTCTCTGTCTCGCGTGACGTCATTGTCTCTTGGCGCGCAGTAATTTAATATTTAATGATCACGGTTTTTAATTATAATTCTTTCCACATGTATGCTAGGGGTTTCTCACCCTCACAATACCGTTTCTCGTGTTTTGAACAATATGTGTACCAATTTTTGTTGCATTCTGCCCACGCGATAAAATTTGTATAAAGAACAACGTAAATACATACATACATACAAATATACATCCTTTTTTTATTATATAGATAACATTCACTTCTACCATTTAAATATTTAAACGTCGATGTTTGTAGTTACCTTCGTGTTTTTTTTTAAGTGCCCATGGACATTTATTATTCTACGATCCGATATTTTAAGGTCAACGAGTAGATTTTAGAGTTACCTTGTATTATTAATAGTTAATTCACAATTAAATTAATTTATTGTGATAGATATAGTCTTTAAATAGATGAATAACATAATACATTTATTTAATAAATTGATGAGTCTTCAAACACTCTACGGTTCTCCTACTCGGTTTTTCTAATATTAACAGTTTTAAATATAAATTATAAAATAATAAAATAAAAAGGTTAATCAATCTTAAAGATAATTATTTTTCATATCATCCTATAGTTTTTAAGGAACGTAATATTTATTTTTTTTACACAAAATCGACGTATAGAGTCCAAAGAGTGCTAGATACGACTTATTAATATTCTTTTTTTTTTTAAAAAAAAATCAGCCTTTATTACCAGAGTTGAGGACATACTTGTAAAAAAAACTTTAATAAAAGTCGAGATATTTTACGTCCAAGAATAAAAACGTCGCTTGCAATAAAAGTAACACAAGAAAAACTGTGTAGAAACTCTTACAAGAAATTACGAGACGGAACCTTTATTTTTATTTCCTATAGATACAGCGTGTTAGAACTTTTCTTTTCTTTCCCCTTCTTCACTCAGTGAAATATTGAATCTATCTTGTTTAGTTTCTCAACGGACAACTTGTTTGGTTCCCGTTCATCGCCAAGTCTAAAGAAATGTTTATTGATTCAGCTCGACGATTCACGGAGCAACACGTCGTCGTCGTCGTCGTCATCTGCATCAAAGGTGGTTTGTGCATTGGATTTCAGCGAGATTATACTCGTAATAAGGAAAAATCTTTGTTTGTAACTAAGTTTTCTGAATGAGCCACTAAGAAACACATTTTTTAGGGGTGTTGGTCGGGGGTGGTGGGCGGTAGGCGACGGGGGAGGCTGAAAATGTTCTTACTGTGTAGTCATTTTGAAATTACAGTGTTGCCAATAGTCAAACTACTACGAATTTGACTGCTGTGTTTGTGACGTAAGAAACAACGTTGTTGTTGTCCCCGTCAAATCTCAAACCGAAAATAAATTTCGTCAATATTTACGTTAAAATAAAAAAAAAATACGTCTGATTGAAAATAATGAATAAGAAAGATAGAAAATTCAGGCAAAAAAACGCGTGGTAAAATAAATACCACGCAACAAGGTTTCTGGGATCCTTGTGCCTTTCGTCAGGTGCGAAGAAGAGTTTTTTCAACTGACGAGTGCAGTTGTGTCGCTCTAGTCACTTTTTAGCACCTGACGAAAGGGGTCAAGAATCCCAGAAACGTTGTTGTGTGGTATTTATTTTACCACTTTTTTCTGTGTCTGAATTTTCTAACTTTCTTATTGATTAAAAATATTTGTTGCGCCCAAGAAAATGTCAAATGTGTTGCTTTGGAAAATAATATTTTTCCGCAACTTTATATTTTTCCGCTTCGTTTTTAATCCTCTTATTTCTATTTATTTGTTTCTTATAAGACATGGATTCACCACAGAAGGTCTAAATTCTTTTGTAACGTGCAGTACAAATATTTTTTATAATCATAAAAATAATTATATTGCTTATATTTGTTTTTAAATAATTATTTAATAAAATTACGTACAGTCTGTAAACACTAAATTGTATTCGTAGTTATGCAGGTGGACAACAACATTTATGTAACTGACGTGGAAGACATTAATTTTTTATTTCATTTTATAAATTAATTTTCAATATTCCTACTTTATGAAAAAATTCAACATTGTAATCACAAAATAATAATTATTAAAGTCTCCTCGTTTACAACTATTTTAATGTCAACCTTATAAGGTCCAATATTAAGGACGAAACGTACTGGTATTTTTTTATTTGACTGGATTTCAATATTAAACTGATATTTGGTACTTAACTTGATATGAATTAATGGCCATTTTATTCATATATATTGTTATTATACGTCGGATAAGATATTAATTTTGTAATATATTCCCATTAGTATTTGATAGAGCCTCTGAATATATAAAAAATGTGGGATTTACGAATTAATGTACAGCGATTCCACTATCATTTTCTTATAGCCAATATTTTGTCCCTGGGTTGGAGGAGATGACGTCACACAGCGCTCTGGTGCAAAGTGAATCAAGATATCGTCCCAAGGGAGGCAACAGCTCTTCACCGCCTTCTTATCTGACGCCACACAAGTTCAGACGTAATCTTCCAGGGGAGAGACCAAGAGATTATCGCTGGAAGAGAGTCTGAAGTTTCAGACAAATCATCGTCAAGGCCGAAAAAAAAATCAATCCGAGAATTTTGAGAGAGAGAGAGAGAGAGAAATAGAGAAATATAGAAAGAGAGAGAAAGAGAGAAATATAGAAAGAGAGAGAAAGAGAGAAATATAGAAAGAGAGAGAAAGAGAGAGAGAAAGAGAGAGAGGAAGAGAGTGAGAAAGAAAGAGAGAGAGAAAGAGAGAGAGAAATATAGAAAGAGAGAGATATAGAAAGAGAGAGAAAGAGAGAGAGAAAGAGAGAGAAAGGGAGAGAAAGAGAGAGAGAGAGAAAGAGAGAGAGAGAGAAAGAGAGAAAGAAAGAGAAAGAGAGAGAGAGAGAGAAAGAGATTGAAAGATTTTCGACTATGGAAGGGACCCAATTTTTTTTCACTTACACATATTCATTAAAATTTAAACTTTTATAATCTGCATAAAATCTTTATTAAATAATATAACGTCTGAAGAGGTCTCTAAACAAAGGGATGAAACGTCACTTTGAATTCTAAACCTTTCTAAATAAATATTCTGACTGTCGGCCATTTTTCTACATATTTTAATATATTAAATATATTTTTGCAAGTGTTTAAGTGATAAAAAACCAATAAATATGGTTAATTTATTTATTTAAAAAACATAGTCCTAGTTAAATATAATTTCTGAATACCGAAGTGATATTTTCGACTATTCTATTGTCTTTCAGTTATTTAAAGGATTTACGTAATCTAAAACTCCGGTACGTCTTTTGATCCTTATATTTCTTCTTAATTATTTAAATTATATTTATCGAACCACATGTTAATAGATACTTCGAATATTTTTTTTTAAAAAAAAGGCATATGGAAATGTAAGATAATCTTAGTTTTCGCATACCGTTTCGAAAATCCCAAGACTAAATTCAGACATTACCGATTAACATCTTTGAAAAAAAAAGGATCCTAAGAAGAATTTGAGGCCTCGAAAAAAAATGAAAATGGCATATGGAGACGCAAGGATATATAATAAGGAAATATATGACCTATATAAAGGACCGAACATCGCGACATCTATTAGATTAAAGAGAATGGAATGTATAGGATACATGTGCAACGCGTGGGAAAGGAAAAAGGATGTATTATACAATGATATAGGAGGTAAAAAAGAAAGGCAGGAAAACCAAGGAACAGACGAAGTAGAGAAGGACATAAAAAGGATGATGGAGGAGAATAGCTTCAGATAGAGATGTTTGGAGGAAGCTACTACTGGCTGTCGAGGCCCGATATCGGGCTGTGGTACCATAGACGAAGAAGAAGAATAAGAACTTCAGACATTGGATAAGATTCGCCTTCTTTATACATATATAGATATACATAAATTAAAACGAATTGATAATAACAATAGTAATGATAATTATATATACGTGGTCGCAATTGGAATAAAATAATTGCAGAGGGAAGTGAGTTAGAAATTTAAACGAAACAGTTACGGCTTTATGGAATTCTCCGGGCAATGCGATCGATGAGATAAATCAATAGAACACTTTACCATATCGGTAAACGATTAAATATGATATTATTTTCATACGGAATAAAACTCAGGACTTTTTCATAACTACAAATTAAAATGCATGTTTAACGCGTGTTTTTTTATTCTTTCCAGAATGGGTAAGTAGAGAACTCTGTGGCTAACATAATATAAAAAGCAATTTACGGTGGTGAAAGAAAAAAAAATTCATGCACCGACAGTGAGACCCAGTTAAAAATTCTTCCATGGCGCGCGCGCGCGGTGTAACTTTATATATTCACTTTGGAGGTCGGACTCGTTTTAATTCCCGAAGGCCAGAGATAGTTCTTGGCAGTTGTTGACGTTGCTGCAAGGTATAAAATAAATGTCTTCGCCTTTCCTGTTATTGGAGCTAATGGAAGCACAAGAATTTCTCCATTACCAACGTCGCGGCGGTGCACAAACAAAACCAACCGACGATTCCGGAGGTTTCGTCGTGTTTTTAAAGCAGAGTGGCGTCCTTTGTTTTTGTGTGGGTCAAAACAACGTCAGTGTCTGTCTGCTTCCTTCTTGCCCTTTTCTTAGAAACTTTGGTTTTGTAAGAAAAAAAACCATTTAACCCTCATCAGCGACTTTACACACTTTTTGACACAAAAAACAGTACTCAAGCGGAACAATCAGTTCGTGCAATAATATTTGGAAATAAACAAAAAATAAAATATTTTACCCAATCAAATTAACACTACACTCACGTCGTCTCAAAAGAACCCCCCCTCTATCGACCCCCATCTTCACACCCAAATACCCCCACCCACCCATTCCATCCAACCCTTAAAATTCAACATCACCCTTATAGCCCAATAACAATGTATGTCCCTCAGACAAACAAATTAAGATACAAGAATAAAAAATTTGCAAAATTTAGGTTACTTGCTGGTTTAACCGAATTACTGTATTATATTTAACAAACAAATAATCTTTGGATAAAAGTTTTGTGAAAATTTTTTTTTTAAAAAACAAACAAATTAATTTATTATATCGCAGTCGATTTCCAAATATTTATCTCTGGCTTTCCTGCACCAAAAGTGGAATTTATCGTTGTATTGTCTTATTTATCTGTACTTATATATCACATCGTATCAAAGTAATAATAAAAATAATAATGAATTATACGAACTTAAATTTCATACCAACTTCAATTTAATAGGCAATGAAATACAAATATATATATATATATATATATATATATATATATATATATATATATATATATATATAACAGCTGGACGTTGCTACGCTACTTTGCATCTTTCTTTAACAGTCATTAAAAAAAGAATGACAAGTAAAAAAACTCAGGGTTAAAAACACAATAAGAAATCATTCAATTTTTAATACTGACAGGGTTGGAATTGATGGTTTTTAATTAACTATATTTACGAAATAATTTTTTTATTGTAAAGAGGATCCTTTACCAATGTTGTGGTGTTTTAAAAAATAAAACCTGTGTATAAAATTACAGCTTTGTGTTCCTTCATCCTCGTAGTTTATGCCCAATGGCTTATGTAATATGTAATATGAATGACGATTGACATAATTAATTTTATAAACAAAATTATTGCTGACGAAATGATTGGGTATGATTTTTGTGTCTTTTCATAAACCCAGAAAATGGCAGGTTTAGGCTCTTAAATAATATAAATATGCAACATTTTTAAATAAATGTATTAGATTAGGGGACAAAACACCACGATATAGTAAAACAATTAAATCATGAATTATTATTAACCTTCAAGTTATTTATGTTTTGAATAAATAACAATTTATGACCTTATACAGACACACTTGATTTTTAATTTTTATTATGACGACGTTTCGATACTATTTTTAATCATCTTGGGGTATTTTCCAAATTAACATAGTAAAATAGTAGAACTAAATGAAAAAAAATTATTAAATTCACATGAAGAAGATACAAACAGGTGTCGAAACGTCGTCATAATGAAAAAAAAAGCGTCGGTATAAGGCCATCAAGTATTTTATTTATCTTATTAGTCTTATTTAAGCTGGAACTAAAATTAATCCTAGATAATCTGATGTTCCTATAATTAAGTATAAAGTCAGACCTCAACATTGTTTGAATGATATCCCCCCATATATTCCGTAAACGTGAATGTAATCATCGTGCGAGTTTGCTGCGTGCTGCTGTTAAGCGAGGCTTCAAATTAGAGCGAATTGAGTCTCAAGTGCCCTTATATTGAAGATCTGATTAAATTTTCCGTGTAATCAAACCTGGCTGCCGTGCATTCCGCAAACAAGTAAACTTCTCGGCTCAACGTGTGATTGTGTACGCTATTACACGCGTAATTATGCAGCGTTACGCCCATCTGGCCGACGTCCCGGCTCGCGTGGCGCTGCGGCGGGAAGCATATGTCACAGGGCGTCATCTGCGCGCCAGATAGCATCGGAAAACGTCACTGCCGCGCCTCGTTCAATTAAATACACACAGAGGTGATGGGCATCAGGGCCCCTTCAAACGGAAATATATTCCACCTTAAACAACGTGGAGCCTTAAATTTACCCCAAATAACTGCATGTTGTGCTCGCAACGAATTTCACAACTGGAATAAACCGCTTCTGCAGTCACCATTGTCAATGCTCACTAAGCAATAATTTATAACAAAAATTATCTTCTTTCCCTACTTCGGCTTTTCCCCCTTTTATAGGTTTGCCGTCTTCAATTTCCATTTCTGTCTGTCGTTCCAATCTCCCTCTTTCAAATTCCTATCCTCCATTATGGTTTTCACATGGGTTTTCCCTCTTTAATCTGGGTCTGCCCCGTATATTTTTTCCAGGAGGTGACCACTGGTACATTTATTTTGGCCATCTTCCATTCTTTGTACGTGACCATACACCATTTAAGGGTTTGATTTTCAATCCTTTTGACGACAGACGTGGTTACGTTCATTTCTTTCCAAAGGAGCTCATTTATAATTTTATCCTGTCTTGTTGTTTCTTGAAGACTTCTCCTCAGATAATCGAACTCTACTGTTCTAATTTTGTTCTTTTGTAATTCCGTCAGGGGCCAAGTTTCACTTCCATAACATAGAATGTTCTGTATTATTAAGCTCATATAATTTTTGATTTTTGTTTGCTTTGTCAAATTTTTGTTCCATATTATTCCAAGTAAAATCTTGGTAGTATTCTTTGCCATTGTAATTTTAGTTTGTATATCTCTTTCACATGGTCCTACACTTGTATTTATTACTGTGTAGTCATTTTGAATTTACAGTGTTGCCAATAGTCAAACTACTACGAATTCTGACTGCTGTGATTGTGACGTAAGAAACAACGTCGCTGTTGTGCTCGTCAAGTCTCACTCCAAAACTAAATTTCCTCAATATTTATGTTAAAATCAAAAAAATAAATACGTTTCATACAAAATAATGAATAAGAAAGTTAGAAAATTCAGGCAAAAAAAAGTGATAAAATAAATTCCACACAACAAGGTTTCTGGGACCCTCGTTCCTTTCGTCAGGGTGCGAAAAAGAGCCTAGAGCGACACAACTGCACTGGTCAGTTGTCAACACTCAAAATCCCTCGTCAGTTGACAAAACTCTTCTTCGCACCTGACGAAAGGGACAAGGATCCCAGAAACGTTGTTGTGTGATATTTATTTTACCACTTTTTTCTGTGTCTGAATTTGCTAACTTTCTTATTGATTCAAAATATTTGTTGCCCCCCCGCCAAAAATAATTTCAAATGTGTTGCTTTGTAAAATAAAATATTTCCGCAACTTTATTTATTTCCGCTTCGTTTTTAATCCTCTTATTTCTTTTTATTTGTTTCATATAAGACATGGATTTACCACAGAAGGTCTAAATTCTTTTTTAATGTGTAGTACCATTATTTTTGATAATTATAAAAATAATTATATTGCTTATATTTGTTTTTAAATAATTATTTAATCAAGTTATGTAACGAATATCCGGCAACTGCAAGGAGAAAATTACTGACCACGAAAATAAACTGGTTGAGGAATTATCTATAGGCGACGGATAAACCAAGCCTGGTCAAAAATACTTCCGAAAAATCAAAATGTTGAATAATCTAAGAAGGGAGAAGTAACAATGGATGTTTCCTCTAAGACGTTTGTCCAACTTGCTTAATATTCTGTATACTACAGGTTGTAAGGTTTTCATTTTAAAAAAATTCTAAGATGACGTCAGCGATGTCTGGACAGCAGAGGCCAATCACGAGTAAGATTCTTACGGGAAAGAAAGTGTCTTTGGGATTAATTCGCCTCGTATCCCTGGAGGCAGCGAGACAGAGGAAGGAGAGTGGGAGAGAATCAACCCTAGTCGCGCTTTGGTGTTTGCCAGCCACTCAATCGAGCGATCGATCCCTCACTATTGAACCTGTCTGAGAGCCCATTATTGCCACAAAGCCAATTGCGACAGTGGAATTCGACACATAAATCTCGATTATCACGTCGGAGGGATAACAACAGATGCCCGTAAATCAGCAGCTTTTGACGCCTCCTGTGCGGTGGATGGAGCCTTCCTGATTACAGCCACTCCTGCGAGATTGACAGGACAAACTAATAGGAAGGAAGAAGGCAGCGCGCATGCTTGTCGCTCTCACGAGGGCATTATTAACATAACTTAATAAACATCACGTTCGTGTTTCATTTAATTTATTGGTGGAGGTCACATTAAAAATTACGGATTGAGTTTAACAATATCACATTCAGGTGTTTTTTCATTCGTTTAGCTGTGCTATCTTACTGTGTTACTAATGAAAATACCCGAAAATGGTATCGAAACGTCGTCATAATCAAAATTAAAGTGTCTCTGAATAAGGTCATCAATTGTTATTTATTCAGAACAGAAATCAAAACTTTCCCCGTGGGATTAAAAAAAAGTATAGATAACCGATTCCGTAATTGGAAAAGATTAACGTCCATTAACATTTTTTTTAATAATTAAAAAAAAATTCATATCTAATCATCCGATTTATTAAATTAAATAAAATCGTGTTGTATATAACAAGTAACAATGCAACATTTAAGTAAGTTAGATGTTTCGTCACAGTGGAAAAATAACTAGTAACTTTAATAGACAGACTGAGAAAACGTTTACAACCTTAGTCAGACAAACCGAGGAAGGTACAAATGTGTGTTGAGAATTTTTTTTAATTTAATTTAAATAAATATTAATGGTCTGTTGATGGGAATTACTTATATAAATCTGACGTAGAAGTAAAATATTATATGAAATAAAACAATTATTTATATATCGTTTACCAGCTGGTTAATGCGTATAGCTTTTAAAAGTGCAAAATCAAGGGATATTTTTTTTAAAAAGCTTAATTCATCCCTCTTCGTAAACACTGTATATTACGAATAAGAAAGGTGACCAATTCAGAGAAAAAAGGGTTAATAATATAAATACCACACAACGTTTAAACTGTCCAGTGCAGTTGTGTCGCTCTAGGCTCTTGTCAAGCACCTGATGAAAGGCAACAAGGATCCCCAGAAACGTTGTTGTGTGGTATTTTTTTGTCTATTAATTGGCTATCTTTCTTATTCATTATTTTCAATTAGTCGTATTTTTTGTGCATTTTAACTATGTATTATGTGTCATATTATAAAATTATATTTTATTTAATATTTTTAATTTAATATTTATATTTAATATTTATATTTAATATTTTTAATTTAATATTTATATTTAATATTTTTAATTTAATATTTATATTTAATATTTTTAATTTAATATTTTTAATTAAATATTTATATTTAATATTTTTAATTAAATATTTATATTAAATATTTTTAATTAAATATTTATATTTAATATTTTTAATTAAATATTTATATTTAATATTTTTAATTAATATTTTTATTTAATATTTGAAATTGAATATTTATATTTTATATTTTAAATTGAATATTTATATTTAATATTTTAAATTGAATATTTATATTTAATATTTTAAATTGAATATTTATATTTAATATTTTTGTTTAATATTTTTATTTACTTTTTTAATTTAATATTTTTATTTAATATTTATAATTCAATATTTATATTTAATATTTTTAATTTGTATTTTTAATTAATATTTATATTGAATATTTTTAATTAATATTTATATTGAATATTTTTAATTTAATATTTTTATTTAATTATTTAATTTATATAAATTTAAAATTAATATTTATTTAATTAACATTAATGTCATACTTTAATAAATAAATATTATACCTCTCATGTTGGACACTAACCATTTTAAATTTCATAATGATGTCTATATTTTTCAATTTCATGATGCTCTCATGTGTCCACATGTATTTATGCTCACATCTACATTATTTACATTTTTCATTCATGATTATCGGTTGACTCGTTTAGGTTTCTCCCGCAATATTAAAATGGTAAGGATGGAGTCTCGATGGAACCGTACCATTTGCTGTTTTATAGCCAACGGCACGAGTAAAAGCGTGGAAAAAATTCCGAAGAAGAATTGGAAAACTGGGCTCGTGAAACTTTGATAAATTCAGATTGTATCGGTTTTTATCTGAAGAAGAACAGAGTTTCTCTCTGATCGTACGAAGATTTATCTCTTTGCTTCTGTCACCTTTGTCCCTCTCTTGCTTCACCTTTAGCAGTATTATTTTTTCGATTGCCAATACCTGTTACATTAAGGATACAATGACAAAACAATTAATCGAGATTTTAAAAAATAAAAATTTCCACTTTTGTATTTCACTACATCGAGTTTTTCTTCCCCCGGAGCTCTTCCTGCCCATCAAACACGCCGCCGTAATTTAATTTTGTGGTTAAACGGCCGCCGCCACACACACACGCGACTCTCTTCCCCCATCCCCCCACGGGGGTAAACAGGGACACCTTTCTGGAAATTGGCAATGCCGATAGGGGGGACACTAATCTGGGCCGTGAGTAATGAATGCTTGCTTGCTTGCTGTGACGTAGCTTCCGGGGCGTTCGCCCGCAGGTGTAGGATATCCGGCGCAGAGTTAATGGCCTCAGTCTTCTCAGTTCCGACCAGACCACACCTTCTTAACGTGACCCAAGGAGAACATGTGCGGTGTCCCTGGTTTTATTTCAACGAGCGTTCTGAGGCGTTGCTGCTGTCCCAGTTCACACTTCTGGAATTGGTTTCACGTACCATCTAATGTTTCATTGTTTGGTATATCATTCCTTTCAGATCACACTTTCGCAGTGCCGCAAAACCTTCCCCCCTTTTATTTCAAAATAAAATTTAAGAAAAATATGGTCTTAAAATAGTATTGTGGGGGGGGGGGGGAAATACAAGATAGTCAGAATTATTTTTTAACATATTAAAAATAAATTATTTTATTCCACAAAGACGGGGATGAACGGCATGAAATCAGGAGGAGAATGAACTTAGCAAATAAATCAGTATTTCTCACTACTACCATCTTTCAAACTAAGAACAACACATAGAATAACAAAAATGATAAGGCCAATACTATATTATGGAAGTGAGGGCTGGACACTGAACAAGAAAGCGGAAATAGCGATTAACATCTTTGAAAGAAAGATCCTAAGAAGAAGTTGGGGCACAAAAAAATGAAAATGGAGACACAGATGTATAATAAGGAAATATATGACCTATATAAAGAACCAAACATCGCGACAGCTGTTAGATTAAAGAGAATGGAATGGATAGTGACACGTGCAACGCATGGGAAAGGAAAGTATGTCTTATACAATGATATGGGAGGTAAAACCAAGGAACAGGTGGATAGACGAAGTAGAGAAGGACATAAAAAGGATGATGGATTTGGGGAACTGGAGGAGAATAGCTTTAGACAGAGAAGTTTGGAGGAAGCTACTACTGGAAGTCGAGGCCCGATATTGGGTTGTAGAACCATAGAAGAAGAGCAATAATAAGAAGAGGAAGAAGAAGAGGAAGAAGAAGAAGAAGAGGAGGAAGAAGAGGAAGAAGAAGAAGAGGAAGAAGAGGAAGAAGAGGAGGAAGAAGAAGAGGAAGAGGAGGAGGAAGAAGAAGAAAGACGCTAAGGATTAATAACAATAGGGAGACAGTTTGTCGGATATGCTAAAAATCATTTTTAAATATAAATAAATATATATAATTATATGATATCTATGTTTTATATGACTCATATTATAAATTATCATACCCCATTTTTTTAATCACAGTCTCACATATAAAAATTTTATTTTTCAATGTAAGTTACATGTGACATACACACACACGATTTAATTCCATAATAATTTTACTGAATTTACAGATGGTTTGAATAACCGAAAGCTCCTGACGGACTATTTTAAAGTCCTGACATTTTAATATAATTTACATTGAAATAAAAAAATTTACATGTGTGTGACTGTGATTAAAAAAGAGTTAAATCATTTATAATATAAATTATATATTTAAACTGAAGTACGTATTTATTTATTTAATCTACAGATGGGCCAGTTTGCCCGCTGATGGATGCATGGAATTACAATTTAATTACAAATTAAATAAGGGAAGTTACAATAAGGGAAAATAGAAGAGTAAACTAACATAATTATAATAAAATATAAGCTAGGTTTAAGGAATTTTTACAGCTATAAATACATGTATATAACTACTGATTAATCAGTCTCTTAGTGGCAAGAAAAATAAATTAAAGCGACGTGGAAATTGTTTTACTTCTTAACGATCTTTTTAAATTCCTCAAAAAGAATTTTGTGTCATTATAGAAAAATAATTGTCGTTCCTGATATATTTTTATATCTATAGATTCATTTATAAAACATTATAGGAATTAATGGTTAATTTTGAAAAAAGTTAAAGAAGGAATTAATATTGTACAGACCTGAAAAGAAGAAAAGTTGAAAGATGTTTGGAAAAAAGAGGTTAACTAACTATTTATTGCAAATATTTAAACGTAAAATTAATGACGGAAAAATTTAATAGTGATCAGGAAAAAAAAATGGGACCAACTGTGTGAATTACCTTCATACGTAGTTTCACAAGTACCAACGTTTTTAAGCATAAAATTGAATGCTTGTTCAAGCAGTTGTGAGAAAAATTTGTTTAAGAATTATGAAGAAGTGTTCAGCGTGGAACTTTCGTGAAGAAAGTGTACCAGAAACATCGCTACCAACCACGTTTTTTTTAAAAAAAAATTTTGTAAGACAAAATAACGAGACGATTTATTGGGGGGGGGGGGATAGACAGAAGATATCTACAATTTTACGGGGAAAAAAAAACACAAAGAGAGGGATGAGACTGTTTCGGAAAAAAAAATCAAGCAAACTGTTTTTACCCTTTTTCCAATTACGGAATCGGTTATCTATACTTCCTTTTTTTTCGTCCCACGGGGAAAGTCGAGAGTTCAGTTTCAAAAGTTGTTGTGTGTTGTTATTTCAAAAGAGGACTCTCCATGGACGCACGGGTTTGATCAATAAGCCATTACCTCGTTCCACCCCCTGAGGAATTGCCCGAGGCTGGCTATCGGAAAAGTTTCAAGCGGTTATTCCAAAACAAACAGGAAACTTACGCTTACCGCCGAGGAGAATGTGTGTGTGTGTGTGTGATCTGCTTTAGAGATTTAGCCAGTGTGAGGTCGTGGGTAAAGAGGACCAGCAGGATATCCACAGGTGAGCGACCTTGACACTGGACCATAAATATCTTGCTGCGGTAAATGTCTGAAGTAGCCACTTTTTAACTTCCATGCTTATACCGACAAAAGGACTTTTTTTTTTAATTCATGACCACAGTCTTATACGAAACTTCCGGTTAGAAGTTGCACAAAGAAATGATAGTATTGACAGTTATATGCTCTGATCAATACTGGAACCGACTCTTTGTAATGATAATTTATAGTAGATATTATTACCGGGGTTTCCATTGCCTAGATTGGTTCAAGTTAAGGAGGTTTTAGAGAATAAACAGAAGCTGGAAAAGGAGAGAATAATAAACAAGTAGAGAAACGGATAATATGAAAAAGGAGGCCAAAGAGAAAAATATAAGCAAGAAGAATTGGGATACCAACGTTTCGAAACGTAAACAAGCCCTGCTATTCTCCATAGTAATTTTTTTTTATTAGAAGTCATAAAATAATCACGACCAGCATATTAGGCCAAATAATTAAATATAAGCAAGAAGAATTAGGGTACCAACGTTTCGAACCGTTAACACTCGTCAGGTTAAACGAAGAATAAATTGAAACTTATCAAACATATCACCGGAAGACCTTATCTAGTAGTTTCGCTTTCTTTAAGATCGACACTTGGCTAGACGTAGTACAGCGCCGAGTTCATGAGCATTTGTTTTACGTCGACGTCGCCCGTACACGAGGAAGAGGGGAAAAAATTCTCTATACGACTTACACACACACACACACACATATACATACATGCAACTAAGTCAGACAGGAAACAATACGTACACATCTTGCCCGTATAGGGGGGGGGGGCAACGGGAGATTTACGATCTTGAGCGCAGCTGCGGTCGGTCAGATCAACTACAGCCGGAGAGGTAAAGCCACCGGCGATGAACAACAAATCTCTTCGTGAAGGGGTGGAACGCAAAAATTTCTGAGACTTTAGAACACACATACAATGGATGGTCGTACCTGATCTCGTGGTCAAAACCCCATATCAATAACACACCATGTGCAGATGTTACAAGTCTGTATAAGTTAAAGGGAGATAGGAGAACGGAATTTATCATGAGGGTAATCCACATGGTGGCAACTCCCCTTTAATAGCATAGGAAGAGATTCGAAATGGGGGATGCGGAAAGGTAGAGGAAATTAAATATTCTTTCGCAGTGAAGACAGTGAAGAATAAAAGTAATACCGTAACGGAAGGGGAAGCGGTCTGCGTCAGAGCGAGGGCTACCTGCGAGGGATGTTCTCTCGCAGGCAGAACCTTTTAGGAGAGATACGAAGGGGCTACCTTTGGGTATGCCTTTTCCTCTCCGTTTTTGAACTAAGGTTCCCACAAGCCGAGGCACCTCTGCCTGTTTTGAGAGGTGTATGTTCCGGTGTCTCAGACCTTGGGCATACGGTAAGAGCTGTTCGCTATTCCCATTGGAATAGTCGGCCAGCTGCCTTCTAAACTGGTCGAGGCACGGAGAAGGGAATGCTGCGACCCCACAGCAAACTCCTCTCCCGCTATCGGAAGGGCGTGGGACAAGTACCCAATGCCCGACTTACCCGATGCAGGTTTTTCTAAGGTCTTCCCTGCATTTCTTTAGGCGAATGCCGGGTAGGATCTTTAAAATATAGCCCGGGGGCCCTAGTTAACCCTTGGCTACCTTCCTCTACCCTTCCGCATCCCCCCTTTCAAATCCCTTCCTATGCTATAAGAGAGGAGTTGCCACTATGTGGATTACCCTATACATAGCCTATCTACACCCAAAAAAAATTAAAACCATCAATCCTCAGGAAAAAAATAAGGACCTAACCAGAATAACATCAAACAGTGGATGACGTAGTGAAATATAAACCATATAGGCCGAATAAATGTGAAATTGAGTAAATATTCCAGAGTAATTTTTATTCTACAGTAAATCGAAGAATACAGAATTAATAATGGTTCCATTCGCGGTTGTTTGTGAGAGCCGTGCGCTTTCTTGGTGGCGCTGCTGCTGCTGGTGGTGGTGGCATTGTGTTCCTCCACCCCGGGGATTCGCGACAAGGGAAATCACTTACTCTGCAGCGAGCAGAGTCAACAAGTCATCTCCGCCTAGGCCATCCACAGACCCCGAGAACTTTTCAGCTTCCTTCGCTGCACGGCGTATTTACTTTTCTCCCCTTTTTTTTTCCACCTTGTCCCATTTATATGAAGCGCTTACACAAGGGTCTTTGACAAAGTAAACGGAACACAGAAAGTCAGCAGTTCGTGAACATCACGTAAACTACTGAGGACTGTTTACTCCGTAGAATTAATGAGTGAAGGGAATTAAATTATATTAATAAATCCATTAATTCAGTACGTTTGTACTCAAATGACCTACATTTTGTTACATAACATTGTAACAGTTACACATTTAACAATTCTAAAATTCAGAAAGACTAATTGGGTAAAAAAAATTGGGTAAAGTCTCAGTATTCGGATGCGATAAAAAAAACAAATAATTAAGAACATTGCTTAGGCTCTGTACGTATTTTTTGCTCTTTTGTTACATGTGCAGCCTGGAGTTTCTACGGGAAGGCAGATTCCTCTTCCCTCTGTTTCATAAAATGACTTGACCCTAGTTGGTGTTTCCTCCTAGTGTTTATTCTTGTTCAAGTCTATATACTATGACAGTTATTCCTCTAATCATTAATTTTTTTACTGGTACGTATTGAATTTTTTTTATCAGTACTGTAAATATTATATTACACCCTTAGTATCGTTAAAGAATTATTATTTTTGTTATTATTACAATATATTTCTTTTTCTTTTGTTGGGAAATTTGTGTTCTCAAGTTTTGTACTTTTAGTTTAACTTCTAATTATTTATAATTGTAATTTAATGTAATATCGCAACCTATTTCCTCATACGAGGACTATTGGAATAAAATAAAATAAGTCAAATCAAACAAAAAAACATTGTGTCATATTTTAAAGTAAAACATTACGTATATATAATACTTTTATCATTGATGTGCTTTTATATTACATTTATCTCATTTAAAGTTAACATATTTTCTTATAATAACCGACATTTTCTTATTTTTTACCCCCTTAATTTTATGTATTTTTCCTATCGTATAATCACTTATTTATTTATGTTACTATTTATGTAATTCATTAGAGCACTTAGAAGGATAATCGGCCCTGTGTGCGATAAGGGACAATGGAGGAAAAGGTACAATACAGAATTGTATATTATATACGCTGATTCTCCAATAACAAAAATCATACGATCAGGAAGGATAAGATGGGTGTAGGCCATGTAGCACGAATGAAGGAGTCTGAGGTGGCAAAGAAGATTCTACTTGGAACCCAAGGAGGACAGTGAGAACGTGATAGACCCCGAGGAAGATGGTTGGACAGAGTGGAGGAGGATCTACGGAAGCTGGGATGCAGAAAGAGGACAGCACATGACCGTGAAGGATGGAAGAAGCTCGTTGGAAAGGCCAAAGTTCACTACGGACTGTAGCGCCATGGAAGAAGAAGAAGATGTATTTCATTATATACTCAATTGAGCCTTTACATTTATATTTAACTTTTTTTAAAAAAAAATCTCTCCTAGTACTGAAAAATAATGTTCCTGAATTTAAATAGATTTTAATAATAATAATAAAGATAGCCAAAACCAGACAAAATAAATAATAATATAAATACTACAAAACGTTTATGGGGTCTCTGTCCCTCCTTCCTTCAGGTGTTAAGAAGAGCCTAGAGGGAGAAAACTGCACTCGTCAGTTGACAAAACTCAAAAGTCGTTCACACGTAATTTTTTTTTCATTTAAATTGATTTTATTATGAAAAGATGAAATAATTTCAAGTTATTTCTGAATTTTGTACAGTTCCTTCAACCTAGATGGTCCATTCGTTATTCTCTACATTTATTCACCCAAATCTTCGATATTAAATATTAAAATAAAATTAGTCAGATAAATTTTATTATCCTATTTAAACAAAATATTTTTTTCAGTCACAACGTTTCGCCCCTGATTGGGGGTGTAGATACAATTAATTTTAATTTATTGTAAGAAATTTAGATTTAAAAATTTCTAAAGAGCTGAGACGTTGTTTTAAATAATTAAATAAAAAAATGACCTTCAGTTTATTACACTTTGAAAATTATTTTTATTTTTATTTAGACCATGTATTACTGACGTTTTAATTATTTAAAGATATTTTCCGACTGTAATTGATTGTTTGATTAGGTGAAAATAATCTGCAGTGTCCTGAGCGTTATTTAAACGCACTGACAAAGGACTTTGGTAGACGCGAGCGCGGAGAGTCTCTCTCTCTCTCTTTTTAGGAAAACGACGCCCGACCGATAATGGCCACGTTCTCCTGCAAGTGTTGAGCGTAGCTGGCGAACTTTTGTCTGGAATTTAATTTCGGGCGTGAGTCATAAGCGGTGGTCGTGCGATGGCGATCTGAACAGCAGGTGTCCGAGATAAGATCTCCGCAGAGCCGCACGCTGGGATCTGACATCTCAGTTCGGTCCAGCACGGCGGTCAAAAACCCGCCGAAACCTCGGCTCGGCCCGGCTCGGCAGACCGTGAGAGAACGAAACAGTTTCCTCTTCTCCCACGGCGCAAGAAATGTACGACAGTCCCTCCGCGAGGCGAATCTGCCACCACTAATGTACTTTACAGCAGGATTGCTTCAGGAGGATTGCTGGAGAAACATTCCGGAGGTTTCGTCTGTTTTTGGAGCTGAATCATAAATTAGGCGAACCGAATGTGTGAGAGGAAGAGAAAAAATGTACACAGGGAGTGTGTAATAATTTTTCACAATGTAATAAGTCTGATTTTTTCTACAGACAGATATTTAGCTACCATTAACAATTTTTTTTATTAATCATGAAATGTTTAACGTTTCTTGTACCTATTTCTGGAAGTCAGACTGTCCTCAGGCTTCCTCACTTGCCCAAAGAAATGATACTGTAAACGTTTCTTTAGTCTCGCTATGAATAAATGAAACACAAAAAGTAAAACGTTTATTACACCTACTCAATGCCCGACCATGAAGTTCTGCAAGGGCTATTCTCTCGCAGTCAGTACCTGCGAGGGAAGTTCTCTCGCAGGCAGAACCTTGTAGGAGGGATACGAAGGGGCTACCTTTGGGTATGCCTTCTTCTCTCCGTTTTTGAACTAAGGTTCCCACAAACCGAGGCACCTTGGCCTGTTCTGAGAGGTGTATGTGTTCCGGGGTCACAGACCTTGGGCATACGGTAAGGGTTGTTCGCTGTTCCCATTGGAATAGTCGGCCAGCTGCCTCCTAAACTGGCCGAGGCACGGAGAAGGGAATGCTGCGTCCCCACAGCAAACTCCTCTCCGGCTACCGGAAGGGCGTGGGACAAGTACCCAATGCCCGACCTACCTAATTTTGTTTTTCTAGGGATTGTTCTGCATTTCTTTAGGCGAATGCCGGGTAGGATCCTTAAACTATAGCCCGGGGGCTCTCGTTAAACCTTGGCTACCTTCCTCTACCCTTCCGTATCCCCCCTTTTAAATCCCTTCATATGCTATTAAAGGGGAGTTTCCACCATGTGGATTAACCTCATGTAGCCTGTAACCCCCCCCCCCCCCAAAAAAAAAAACCTCAATGGCCCAACCTAGCTGATGCAGGTTTTTCTATAGTTTATCCTGCATCACTTTAAGGCGATTGCCGGGTAGAATCGTTAAAACTACACTTAAAACCCTTGGCCACAAGCCTTCCTCTACCCTTCCGCCTTTCAAATCCCTTCTTATGCTATTAAAGGGGGAGTTTCCCTCCCCCACGTAAATTACCTTCATAAAATTTTTTTTTGGTTTCAGTCAGACAGCCCGAAGAGATCACAAATGTAGTTGTGTTGTTAATTTAAGATTTAAATAATTGATATATTTTTTATATAATTTTAACAAGTGTTAATGACCTTTTAATGGTCGTTATATACAACAGAAATATTAAGTTTTAAATTTAAATATAGCTAAAGGTTTATAATTCTGGAAACGGTTGAGAAATATATTTGTGATATTTTAAAGGCCTCTGAATCTGCCTGAAGATGTGGTAATGTAACGACGTCTTTCAACTTTTACTCATAAATTACTATTATTATTCTTTTAACGTTAAGGATTCAATTAATTGGAACATACAGCAGAACATTCATATTATTAGGGTTTAATTAATTCATTAGTTCAAGCGTCGCCATCACCATGGCAACTAAACAAAAGCAAAGATAAATCAACACTGAAAACAACCCCAAAGATATAAACCCTCGTTTTTACTATTATTATTATCAACTTATAAAAGCAGACGTCAGCTTATTTATAAATCCCCGATTGCTTTCGGACCCGCCCCCCCCCCTCCTTTTTTTTGACAAGGTCAAGAAACCCGAAAAGGTTCTTGCGTGAAAGAAACTAGAACGCTTTTATTAGACCTGCATGATTTCGCAATTTACAACGAACAAAGACGAAACGGAGGGGGGGGATGGGGGGGCAAAAAGTCGATTCGTCTGTCTGTCTGTATGTTAGGGAGGGGGGGGGGATAATTGTTGCCAGTTTGGAATCTGCTTTAACTTGGTCGACTCTGGCGGTAAAGCAGGAAGCTGTTGCGTGGCCCCAAGACAGATCTTATTCTGCTGTTAACAAGCGATTTCCATTCAAGTCGCAAAGTTGAAGGATTTGCGTAAAACGAGGCCATTGTGTGTGGCTTATTAGATTTCCTTTCAGACGATCGTAGTGAATCGTACAGATGAAAAAAAAAGGGGGGGAGGGCAAAAGGTAATTGATAGCGGACTGGGAGGTGGGGAAAAAAAATCAGATGTACAGCAGAAAACACAGATAAAGAGGAATCGATGACCAGTAAAATATAGTATCAGGACGGTAAGAAGAGCCAAATTTGTCAAAAAAAATTTTTTTTAATATATTAATAAAAATTGACCCAACGTATTTTTAAATTTTTAACCTCTTGAGATGAATGAAATATTAGAAAATGTTACAAATCTTAATTTTATTTATTTATTGTAATATAAATACATAATAAAAAAGGATAAACTTTAATTATTAATTTATATATCAAGAAATTTTATAATGACATATATAAATATATATTCTGACTAGTGAGAAAATTAAAAAATAAATATACAGCCCATTTTTAATCAGAAAAAAAATTATTTATTAAATTAACAACGTTTCAACGCTTAATTTAAGACGTCATCAGCATCAATACATAATTTTTTTTTTAACTTGAACTCGATGATGTAGCAAATTAAGCGATGAAACCGTTGGTAATTTAATAAATTCTTTTTTTTTTCTCTGACTTAAAAATATGCTCATGTTTATTTATTTATTAAATAATTTTATATGTACTCCTGAAAATGTTCCAAATCGGATCGATACGTCGAGAAAATTTTTGATCATTTTCACATTATTATTTTTTTTCAGTTTATTTAAAATGCATTGTGATAGATTTGATGGGTTTATTCATTTATAATTCAATGAAATGAGGTACAAGGATTTTTAGAGAACGAATTTTGGAATATTTAAAAGATTTGTTCAGAATTTTCCAAAGTCCACGGATATTTTTTTTTGGAGAGTTGGAAACACGAATGAAAAAAAAACAACTTTTAGAAGGGTACAAAATATATTATTTTTTTCTAGAGGGTAGAATAAAACTACTTACCCTCAAAGTCGAGTCATCAAGTAGACACAATCAAATCCTATTGTCCCTTGAGAAAACGGAAATCCTCTAAAAATGAGTGTGACAGTGAAAGTGCCAAAAATAGGCAGGAAATGACGTGGCGGGTGGCGGCGGCGGGGGGGGGGGGTAGGCTGTAGAATTTTTTTTCGGATTATAAAACAATTATTATGTGTGTCTAATATTCTCAAAAAAAAGATCCATGCGAGTGACGTGTTCCAAGTATACTGACAGCCCAAAAAAATCTCAGGAACGTCATTTTTTTTCCTATCAAACGAAAAAAAGAATTGAGGAATTTAAAAAGAACGATAAGAAGTAAAACAATTACAGCAAACTCCTCTCCCGCTATCGGAAGGGCGTGGGACAAGTACCCAATGCCCGACCTACCCGATGTAGGTTTTTCTAGGGTTTCCCTGCATTTCTTTAGGCGAATGCCGGGTAGGACCCTTAAAATATAGCCCGGGGGCCCTAGTTAACCCTTGGCTACCTTCCTCTACCCTTCCGCATCCCTTCTTTCAAATCCCTTCCTATGCTATTAAAGGGGAGTTGCCCTCATGTAGCCTGTTGCCCTAAAAAAAAATATCCGCTATTCCTATTGGAATAGTCGGCCAGCTGCCTCCTAAACTGGCCAAGGCATGGCGAGGGGTAAGCTGCGATCCCACAGCAAACCCCTGTCCCGCCATCGGAAGGGCGTGGGACAAGTACCAAATGCCCGACCTACCTGATGCAGGTTTTTAAAGGGTTTGTCCTGCATTACTTTTAGGCGAATGCCGGGTAGGATCCTTAAACCACAGCCCGGGGACCCCAGTTAACTCTTGGGTACCTTCCGCATCCTCCCCTTTCAAATCCCTTTACTATGCTATATGAGGGGAATTCCTACTATGTGGATTACCCTATACACAGCCTGTCTACAACCAAAAAAAAAATCCTTATACCTAACTATTTATTTTAAATAAATTATGTTAATTTCCTCTACTATTTTCCCTTATTGTGACTTCTCTTATTTAATTGGTAATTGAATTGTAATTTCATGCTTCTACCACCAGGGGACAACTACCCCTTTGTAGATTAAATCAATACATACCCTTATTTTTAATCACAATCACATATACAATTTTTATTTCAATGTAAATTAAATGAAAATGTCGCGATTTTAAAATAATCAGTGCGGAGCTGTCGTTTTATTCTTACAGTGTGTAAAATTATTGACTACATCATTGGAATAAAAATTTTATATGTCACTGTCTTTAAAAAAGGGGTTTGATCATATGTAATATTAATAATATAATACATACAGTCCTTTACCGTTTTTATTAAATAATTTATATTCAAAGTCTCAATCTCAAGGGTGGTTTTTAGCATAACCTTTTATCGGACCCCAAAGTCTCCCTACTGTTTTTAATCCTTAGCCTCTTTACACTGAGTAAAATAGTTTATTTTTAATATGTCTGTAAGTTTATAGGAACGGAGAAGTCATCCACTTTCACCCGGGGGAAATCCTTTCACACAAATCTTCATTTTACAACTACTTTGACAATACGAAGTGGGGCTCCAATTTGCAGAATTGGAAGATTCCCCCCCCCACACACACACACACAGACAGTCCAACTTCTCTGAGGACCAACGACGGCTTCCTTCCAGCACAGCTTGTTAGCAACTGCAGACATCTTTACGGGTTAAAGCGCGGCTGAAGCCTCCGTGGAATAAACTACTCACGGGGTTGCGCGGTTTTATTCTCCTGCCTAATATAAGGTCGCCTTGGACCTCACATCATCAGCTCGTTTTTGACGTATATAAATAGTCCCTTACGACGTCTCTGACAAGGGTTAAAAAGTATCGGTGACCCTCTTGGATGACGCGACGGCACATCCGTAATGGTTTCATTATTTTCTAGACCCAGGGAGAAAATCTTTACCGGGGGGCCTTGAGCACGTGTAAACTGCTTCACTCCAAGAGTTGGAGGGCGTAATGGAATTAACCCTGACGAGGTGAACTAGTGGTGGTGGTGGTGGAGCTAGTTAGAGGTGAGTTGGCCCTGTAATTATGACAAGGCTGCTGCCACTTTAACAACTGCTGCACCTCGAGTTCCAAAAATAACACGCATTCGTTTCCTTCATCACGAGGTGTGGGGGGGGGGGGCGGATCTGATAACAGCAAGTCTCGACGTCTTTTAACTTCGGTCCGGAATCAAACTCGAAACGTGACGTTGGAGGAAAAAGGAAATTAAAATCAGATAATTTTTAAGTTTCCCTCCTCTGCGACTACAGTCGGGCTTCAGTACGATGACCGTCGTCCGTAAAGTGTAATTTTTATACCAGCGAGCTGATGATAACACGTGTTGCTGAGTATAAAGGTCAACGAACTCCTCTGCTTCTCTAGTAACCCGTACCACGGCAGAATCACGACTCTCCCTTGATTTTCTCAATTTTCTTATTTACAGACACAGAGAAACTGTTTCGCTAAATATTAAAACAATTCTTTAAAAAAAAATATTTATTTAAATCAGCCTTCAAATAAAAATATTATCTCTATTACAACATCCAAGTACGTTTCAATTAAACATTTAATTTCTGTATTTAAATGCTGTTTGAGAAAAATCCAAAGTAGATTCAAAACGTTGTTTCTCAAAGTTTAGAAATTTAAACCCCATTTAATTAATTATTATTTTAAATGTACACGTTTAAAGAAACTATTGGAAGAAAGTAAAAAAAATATATATGATGATTTGATTTGCTTGATTTTATTCCACTAGTCCTCGTATGAGGAAATAGGATACAAAATATGCTACAATTATAAACAGTTAGAAGTTAACATAAAAATACTAAAAATCGGGAACACCTAATTACATATCCAACATATGTAAGAGACCTACATAGGAATAATAATAATAATAAAAACAATTGATGACCTTATACAGACATTTTTAATTTTTATTATGAATACGTTTCGATAGCTTTTTTTTGTATCTTCTTCAGTTCTTCAGCGTTAAATGAATAGTGTGCCTCTGAAACCCCCCCGTCCCCGTCCCCGGTCAAAACCTGTGTAAAATTTAATAACTTGTTTCGTTTAGTTGAGTTAGTTACAATACCTGAGGAAGATACAAAAAGGTATCGAAACGTCTTTACAATATGTATGAATTAAAAAATTAAAAATGTCTGTATAAGGTCATCAATTGTTTTATTAATTCGAAACACAGAATAATAATTCTTTAATAATAAATAAATAAAACAATTGATGACCTTATACAGACATTTTTAATTTTTATTATGAGTACGTTTCGATAGCTTTTTTGTATCTTCTTCAGCGTTAAGTGAAGAGTACGCCACTGGATCCCCCCCCCCACCACTCCCCGGTCAAAAACTGTGTCAAATTTAATAACTTGTTTCGTTTAGTTGTGTTAGTTACAATACCTGAAGAAGATACAAAAAGGTATCGAAACGTCTTTACAACATATAAATTAAAAAATAAAAAGTTTCTGTATGAGGTCATCAATTGTTTTATTAATTCGAAACAGAGAATAATAATAAATAAATAAATAAAACAATTAATGACCTCATACAGACACTTTTTCTTTTTCTTTTTTATTATGACTGCGTTTCGATACCTTTTTTTGTATATTCTTCAGGTTTTTTGTCTTGCTTCAATCTCCTTAGCGTTAAGTGAATAGTGTGCCTCTGGAACCTCCACCCCCCCCCCCCCTCCGGGTCAAAAACTCTGTGAATTTAATAACTTGTTTCGTTTAGTTGTGCTAGTTAAAATACCTGAAGAAGATACAATCGAAACGTCTTTACAATAAAAAAATAAAAAAATAAAAAGTGTTTGTATGAGGTCATCAATTATTTTATTAGTTCTAAACAGAGAATAATAATAATTCTTTAATAATAAATAAATTAATAAAACAATTGATGACGTCATGCAGACACTTTTTATTTTTAATTTTTATTACGACTGCGTTTCGATACCTTTTTTTTGTATATTTTTCAGGTTTTTTGTCTTGCTTCAATCTTGTTAGCGTTAAGTGAATAGTGTGCCTCTGGAACCTCCACCCTCCCCCTCTCCGGGTCAAAAACTGTGTCAATTTAATAACTTGTTTCGTTTAGTTGTGTTAGTTACAATACCTGAAGAATAAACAAAAAGATATCGAAACGTCTTAACAATATATAAATAAAAAAATAAAAAATGTCTGTATGTGGTCATCAATTGTTTTATTAATTCGAAACAGAGAAAAATAATAATTTTTTAATAATAAATAAATAAATGAAACAATTGATGACCTCATACAGACTTTTTTATTTTTTAATTTATATATTGTAAAGACGTTTCGATACCTTTTTGTATCTCCTTCAGGTTTTTTGTCTTGCTTCAATCTCCTTAGCGTTAAGTGAAAAGGGTGCCTCTGGAACCTCCAACCCCCCCCCACCCCTCTCCGGGTCAAAAACTGTGTTAATTTAGTAACTTGTTTCGTTTAGCTGTACTAAAATACCTGAAGACGATACAGAAAGGTATCGACAAAACGTAGTCCTAATAAAAATTAAAAAATAAAAAGCGTCTGATATGAGGTCAACAATTGTTTCATTAATTCGAAACAGACGTCAAAATAAAATTTTCAATAACGAGAATAATAATTCTTTAACCATACTAAGGGTGTAATATAATATTTACAGTACTCAAATACAATAATTCTTTACTCGCTAGTAAAAAAAAATTAACAATCTTAAATTACAGAATTACACATCACACATGTTAATTGTTTTTTTTACGAATATTGCTTTTTATTCTGCGAGGTGAAAGGGAAAGAATTGTTGCTGATAGCAAACAGAAAGAAAAGTAAGAAAGACAGACAGCTGTTAAAGAGACACGTAACGTAGAAAATAATTTACCACACATTTAAAATAAAGTTGTTACTCGTGAAGCGTCGGCGGCACTGACAAGCAGAAGGAGCAGCTGTCCGGGGAGATGTGACATTTAACATTTGATCTCCGTCGTAAATGCGCGGCAGAAAGTGCAACACGTGGACCGTCGAGAACGAATTCACTTAGTCGGGTCTGGGGAAAAGAGTACTTGAAGAAGAAGAAGGAACGCACACATCCTATTAGGAAGCAGGAGGTCGCATGGGGAGAAAAAAAAAGGCAGCAACATGTCAGCCATGTGTGAGCTCAGCAGCAGTTAATTCGAAGCCGAGATTCACATCCGGTGATAAGCCGCTCAGGAGCAAATGAATAATGCAGCATTGTGGTGGCGAAGACTACTTGGTGGTGGCGTTGTAAAGCAAAGGCGGCCGCGATACGGGGACAAAGTAATTCTGGAGAACGCTCCGGCGAAAACTCAAGACACCAACAAATTGAATAAAAGGTTCGAGCCAAAAAAAATTGAACACGCGATCGTTGGAGGAGTGTTTGAACCATAATTTGTGAAAATAAGGTTGGACGTTTGAAAAGCTAAAAATATATACACATGATAAAGATAATTAAAATGAAAAAAAAAAATATAGAAAATAGAACGATTAATAAAGGCTGTTTTATACGTGAAGAGGAATGCTGAAAAAAAAATCGCCACGCGTTCTTAAAATACAAACGAAAGTCTAATGTAGAAAAATAAACGCAAGGAAGAACGTAGACTTGAAGACACAAAGTCCCCGGTTTCCCAGAAAAGGATAACAAAACTTAAAACAAGCCACGATAAATTTGGAGTTACTTGAGGGAGGAAGGGGCAAGGCGGTTGATTTCCTTTATATGGTCGAGAATCACACACGTAAGGTAATTTAACTCGTAAAAATAATGATCTAGAAGAACAGTGTTTGAGAAGATGGGAAAAGGAAAATATTAAGAAGGATTTTTGGAGCGGTAAACGAAGCAGGGAAATGGAGAATACGAAGAAATAGGGGGAACTGGGGGGGGGACAGTATGGGTATGCAGACGTTGTGTTTGGAAATAAACGGGGAACGGTATGGGTATGCAGACGTTGTGTTTGAGAAGATGGGAAAAGGAAAATATTAAGAAGGATTTTTGGAGCGGTAAACGAAGCAGGGAAATGGAGAATACGAAGAAATAGGGGGAACTGGGGGGTGGGGGACAGTATGGGTATGCAGACGTTGTGTTTGGAAATAAACGGGGAACGGTATGGGTATGCAGACGTTGTGTTTGAGAAGATGGGAAAAGGAAAATATTAAGAAGGATTTTTGGAGCGGTAAACGAAGCAGGGAAATGGAGAATACGAAGAAATAGGGGGAACTGGGGGGGGGACAGTATGGGTATGCAGACGTTGTGTTTGGAAATAAACGGGGAACGGTATGGGTATGCAGACGTTGTGTTTGAGAAGATGGGAAAAGGAAAATATTAAGAAGGATTTTTGGAGCGGTAAACGAAGCAGGGAAATGGAGAATACGAAGAAATAGGGGGAACTGGGGGGGGGGGACAGTATGGGTATGCAGACGTTGTGTTTGGAAATAAACGGGGAACGGTATGGGTATGCAGACGTTGTGTTTGGAAATAAAGGGGGAACAGCAGACTGAGATCGTTGGGGGCCCATGTAGAGCGAATGGCAGAAGACAGGGTTGTCAAAAAAGCTCTACAAAGGAAATCCAGGTGGCATAAGGGGGCAAAGGGAGACCACGAAAACGATGGTTGGACAATGTGGAGGACGACTTACGGAAGATGGGTGTTAAAAGATGGAGGGCTAGGAGAGGCCATGGTCCTACATGGACTGTAACGCCGAGGAGGAGTAGTAGTAGTAGTTAAGAGTTGTTACAGAAAAAAACTATATTATTTCGGGGGTTTATTTTAGTTGATTTAAATTTGTGTGCCGTTTACCTTTATCTTGTCCTGCTGGCCTGTGTCAGGTGGGTCTGTGGGCGGACTGGGCACGTGCGTCTGGCAGTACAGCTGACCGTCCATCTGCTGGCGCCTGCAAGAGGAAACAGAACGCCAATAAGACAAGCACCCACTGGTTGTTAAGAGAGACCTACGTAGTGTTACAACTGTTATTGTTGCGCAACGATTGATTATTTCAGGGCAAGGTCTGCTGCCCCTACGTAGTTCTATTTCAGGAGAACGGTGAAGTATTGCCAAGACTGCACTTACACTTAATTGCTCAAAGATTAATGTCGTCCAGTTGCTCAAAGGAAGTCCGCAGGTATGAATAGAATACTCCACGACCACAAGCTTCAATTATTTCTTACTACCAAAATATTCCAATCCCTGCAAATTTAAAAATTCAGTTTCTGTTTCAACTCTAACCGTCTCGTAACATTCAGGTTTCATTCATGACGATGACTTACCCGCTTAAAAAACCGGTAAAGTTCCATTTAATACGAGTTGAAGTGTGTGTGTGTGTGCTCTGGTCATTTTAGAGACTCTCAGTTGTAATGACAATGTCGTTATAAGGCAAACGCTACCAACAACCCATTGTCCACACATTGTCGATGATGATTGTGCCATTCGCCGACCGTGGTACTACGACACACCTCTCCCTCATCCTCCCCCGGGGACAACTTCCTCCCACGCAGCGAAGCAAGTAATAATTAGAGTCGAAGGTGACCGATGGTAAGGGCCCTGCTGTCGACATCCGTGGAAGGGAAAATGGTTGGCCGTATTAGAAGAAGGGAGCCGAGTTGGAGAGCAGTAATTAGAGAGGTCGATGCTGACGGGACTACGCCTAACAAGTACGAGCTCGGCCGACGCCTATGTCACGAAAACCCAAGGCTCGCCTTCTTCCTCCTCAAGTCATAACACAATCCAGTGACCTCTGCCGGCCCTCGTGAGGAACAGGAACTGCTGGCTGTCTTGCGGCTGCAATGGCGGTGTTTCCTAGCCAACTGTGTCTGCATGAACTCAGCCCATCATTCAATTCTATTTTCATAAATATATATCCCTTCTTATTTCTCACTGGCTGGGTGCTCGGCGTTGCCCGGGTATTTATTTATATAATCCCGAAAACGCAATTAATTCTATATTCAAGAAGTGATTTAACCTGCATGTAACTGTTCCTAGTTCCGTACACACTTTCCACAGATAATAGTGCATTAATTCAACAGCTGTAAAATACATTGAACTTTATTCCATCAGTCGCAACAAACATACCTCAGAATTTCTTCTTAAATATACTCCTTGAGTACTGCAGGATATAATTGTCCCTCAGTCCTCAGACATTACCAAAGATTACATTCTTAGCTAGATTCACAATGTAAACAAATAGTCGCCATATTGGAGTCACTAAACATGGCTGCGAAAATTAACTTAAATTTTCTGTTATGATCGTAAAGTACTTCGTATTGTTTTTTTATTATCGTTCGATGGAATATCACTGGATATGATTGTACTTTTTATTCATTGAAAATATTTCTGCTTTATTTCATTACCGGAAAAAGGAACTATTTCCTTTGTTCGTCGCGTAGTTACGTCTCTATCTCTCTATCGCGCGTGACGTCACGGTCTCTTTACGCTTGGTAATTTAACGCAAAATAATCTGGGTTTATATTTATAATGATTTCCACATTTATGCTAGGGGTTTCTCACCCCCGTCACAGTACCGTTTCTCGTGTATTGAAGAAGACTTGTACCAGGTTTCGTCGCATTCTCTCCACGTGTTTAAATTTGTATAAAGACTGACGTAAATACATACATACATACAAACATACATCCGTTTTTTATTATATTGAAGATTAAATAAATAAGAAATGGTTTATACGGAATGTAAATGGACTATATTAGATACTATCTTCATTAATTACCAGTACGATGGACCTTTTTTCCTGTCTCTTAAATATGATTGATTATTTGTGGTAATAAAAAGTTAGTAGAAAAAAACAACGAATTCAGACAGGATGTTTAGAAATAACATGTACGTATTTTGATCGGAATTCTTTTAATTTCTGAGGAAGAAAAAAAAATCTCTCGTAAGCTGTCTCCACCTTGATGAGAAACTCCAGCATTTGTGGATTCTTCTTTTATGTTACGAAAAAAGCCTCGCTCTTTGAAGCCCAGAGGGAGAGAGAGAGAGAGAAGTTTAGTCGGGCACTCGGCCAAAAGTGTTCCAGATGCTCAGTTCTTTCTCAGCCGCCGTGATAATTTATAGATGGTTTCCCTAAACCAGGAGCCACCGTGGACTACGACACTATATATTTTCTTTATTATTAAAAAATTTTTTTTTCGTTGTAGCGTGGTTAGTGAAGAACCTGATTATGCGTCTTCATCTGGGTACATGAGTCAAGGTCTTCAATTAGGAAGCAGATAACTACCGGGGTGGTTCGTCATCCGCCGTCGTATGATTGGTGTAATTACGCCTTAACTTATACTCGAGTACCTCAAACTAATTGTGAGATCCGAGAGTCTCTTTCCGTTGCATCGGAGTGATACTCGTCGTCGACAAGAGAAATAAACACACACCAAACTCTCTCTCTCTCTCTCTCTCTCTCTCTCTCTCTCTCTCTATATATATATATATATATATATATATATATATATCTATTAAAATTTATTTCCGCGTCTGGACGAGTTACGGACATTTCACGAAATCCAGTCTCCGTCCATAGAAGGTCAGTGTTTAATGTGGCAGGTCGGGGAGTGAATAACGGTTTGGTAATGCATTCCTCCTTCTTCTGGTGCAGTATTTCAACTCACACAGACACACACACTCGCTGATAAATGTTGCAACGACTTCTGCCGAGAGCCGCAATCAATAAGAAGTTCTTTCATAAATTATTCCGACACTGTGAGAGCTTAGAAGACAGCTGAGTGGTCAGTAAACGCGATTTGGCGGAAGGTAAATTAAAGTAGTTCCGTACATGCTTTCAACCGATATTAGATTAATTGAACAGCCGTTAAATACAATTAATTTTATTGCATTAGTCGCAACAAACATACCTCAGAATTTCTCCTTAAATATACTCCTTGAGTACTGCAGGATATAATTGTCCCTCAGTCCTCAGACATTACCAAAGATCAAATTCTTAGCTATGTAAACAAATAGACGCCATATTTCAGTCACTAAACATGGCGACGAAAATTAACATACATTTTCCGCAAGGATCGTAAAGTATTTCGTATTGTTTTCGTCATTCGATGGAGTCTTCATGGATAATAATATACTTTTTATTAAATTAAAATATTTCTGCTTTATTCCATTACCGGAAAAAGGAACTATTTCCTTTGTCCGTCGCGTAGTAACGTCTCTCTCTCTCTCGTGACGCGCGGTAAATTGACACAAAATTATCCCTATTTTTCAATCATAATTATTTGCACATTTATGCTAGAAGTTTCTCACCCCCCCCCCCCCCAAGTACCGTTTCTCATGTTTGTAATCATATCTGTACCAAGTCTTTTTTTTGCAACCTTTCCACGCGTTAATTAAAATTTATTTAAAGACTAACGAAAAACATACATACATACATACATCCTATTTGATTATATAGAATATAAATACTACCATGTTTGATGTAGAATATATTCCCTTTGACTGATATAATTCTTCTATGACAGGTTTATAAGAAAACATCTGCCACGGCATCCGACCTGGTTTTATTCTTTTTATTGGCCATTCTAGATGAACTGAAATGACGAACCTCTATATAGTATTAATCATTATTTTATAATAGGGAAATTACATTAAAAAAAATAAGCATGTTGAAGCAACAACGGTGGTGCAGGCCTGGAGACCAGGATCTGGTTTGCGTGTTGCGTGATGGTTTTCGGTGAGAGATTGAAATAGAACGAGAAAGTTTCCGAGGGCGTTGGAAAGGAACAATTGTAAGTAGGAAGACTGTTGTCGACGAGCATCAATTTTCTCTCTCTCTCTCTTTAGGTAATTAACTCCTTTCGAAGGCTAGCCTGAGTTCCTATCCGCTCCGTTACCTCCAAGGCCCCCGACCATCATCAACAAATGAGGAATTGTGAAAGAGCTGTGTCAAGGAATAAACAACATTTTTTTGGATCATTACCAGATGTAACATAATAAATTGTTAATTATCAGTTTTAATGCCCGACTAAACTTCTCTCTCTCTCTCGGCTTCAAAGAGCGAGGGTGTTTTCGTATCATGAGAGAAGAATCTACGAATGCTATGCCCGGGAGTTTTTCATCAAGGTGGATAAGAGCTTACGAGATTTTTTTTTCATTTTTAGAAATTAAAAACTTCCGATCAAATACGTAGATGTTCTTTCCAAGCATCCTTCCCGAATTCTTTTTTTACTATTTTATTATTATTACTAATAATCATATTTAAGAGACAGGAAAAGATCCATCGTACTAGAAATTAATGAAGATAGTATCGAATATAGTCCATTCCGTACAAACCATTTCTTATTTATTCAATCTTCAAAATAATAATAAAAAAGGATGTATGTATTTACGTTAATATTTATACAAATTTAAACACGTGGAGAGATTGCAACGAAACATGGTACACATATTCATAAAAACACGAGAAACGGTACTGCGGTACTGTTGGGGAGGGGGGGGGGTGAGAAACCCCTAGAAAGAAATATAATTGTAAAGCGTGATAATTTTGTGTTAAATTACTGCGCGCAAAGAGACCGTGACGTCACACGATAGATAGATAGAGAGAGAGACGTTACTACGCGACGAACCACGGAAATAGTTCCTTTTCCCGTTAATGAAATAAAGCAGAAATATTTGCATTGAATAAAAAGTATAATCTTATCCAGTAATACCGCATGGAATTATAATAAAAATAACAATACGAAATACTTAACGATCCTTGCGGAAAATGTAAGATAATTTTCGCCGCCATGTTTAGTTACTCCAATATGGCGTCTATTTGTTTACATTGTGAATCTAGTGAATTTAATCTCTGGTAATGTCTGAAGACTGAGGGACAATTATATCCTGTAGTACTCAAGGTGTATACTTAAGTATTCTATTCTTAAAGAATAGTTTATATATATATAGTATTGAATAATATAGGTTAAACAATTAACTGTAGGATTTATGAACTTCAACGTTGTGATTAATGACCATTTAATAAATGAAATAAAACAAATTTACTGTTCCCAGAGGTACTTTGATGAAATCGTTCAAATGTACAGGTGGAAACGAACCGAATTTCCAAACCGGGTTTACAACAAAATATACAAAGATACTAAAATAATGTGTGACGGTTGAAGAACAAAGCAAATTAAACAACAGACAAAAAAAGGTAATATAAATACCACACAACGTTTCTGGGATCCTTGTACCTTTCGTCAGGTGCTAAGAAGAACCTAGAGCGACACAACTGCACTGGTCAGTTGACAAAACTCAAAAGTTTCCATTTTAACAAAATTTTGATATATCAATGAAGGTCATTAAATTTTCGTGTTACTTCCGCTTCCATTGCCTACGAATCCAGTTCTCTGGTCCATATGGAGGGTAATAAACATTGACCGTCGCGGTCCCTTTGGGATATGCTGTCGACTGATTTTCAGTTCGATCCGTCCAGAAGCTCATACAACTGCCAGACCTCATCAGTAAACTTGCCCGCTGTGTGAACAGGTTCACTTCCTTTAGTCTCATTACCGCCAACATTCACTAAGAACGTAACGTGGTAAAATTTATTCAGAAGGGGGGCTGAGACGGGGGGAAAAAAACCGTACGAATGGTAATGTGACAAATTTATCCACACGGCGACGGTCCTGGTTGGAGTCTACATTAAATATAACTGCATTGGAAGTGGCTTTCTTTTTTTTTTACCACAGGTCCATCGCCTGGTATCAACGGTCACTCGGAAGACATGGGCTCTTTTAATTGCGACGACTCTCTTTTTTTTCCCTCTCTCTCTGCGGAATGGCCGACTGGTTATTATCGCAGAGTGTCCGCAATTTTCGACCCACACGTCGCCAGGTTCCAGGTTCCACGTCCCACTCCCGTTTCCCCCTCATATCTTTTCCCGTTATTATCATTATTATTTCCCCGGGACACAAACCTTGTACGGCGGCGACACCCAGCCATTGTTACAATTATTATTATCATGAGCGCGCTAATTGACTCTCCCGGGGGAACTCCCTGTATTATTCTAATGGCCTGCAGAAGTTCTGCGTTCAGTTGGCCGGACTGTCTGCTTCAGCCAGGGGCTTGGTTCTCGACCTTGTTTTGGCACTCGTCATGTGTTGGTGTCGTGGCCTGGAGGGGATCTGAATTTTAATGTGACGAGGAGGATGTACCTTAAAAAAAACTAAAAAATAACACGATGATATTCAGCAGTGATCACTAGAGTGTCAAAATAATAAACTGAAAAGGTTGGAGCAACGGAAAACGGAGCAGAGAAAAATATATGATATCGGAAAGTGATGGTCATGATTTTCAAATTTGTATTACTTAAAATAAGTGATTATGAAATTGATTTGTCTTTCCCGAAGGATTGAACTGGAGGCTTTATTTTAATTGAGAATAATGTAACTATTTATTGTGCATTATGTAACAGTATTCTTTTTTTTTAGGGTAACAGGCTCCATGAGGGTAATATATATGGTGGAAACTCCCCTTTAATACCATAGGAAGGGATGCGAAATGGAAGAGCAAGGTAGCCAAGCGGTTAACTACGGTCCCTGGGCTGTAGTTTAAGGATCCTACCCGGCATGTCGCATAAAAGTGATGCAGAACAAACTCTAGAAAACCTGCATCAGTCAGGTCGGGCTTTGGGGCACTTGTCCCACTCCCTTCCCTGGATGACGGGGGAAACGTTGGTTTGCTGTAGGGGACGCAGCATTTCCCTTCGCCCGTGTCTCGACAAGTTTAGGAGGCAGCTGGCCGACTGTTCCAATGGGAATAGCAGAAAACTCTTACCGTATGTCCAAGGTCTGCGACCCCCGGAACATACACCTCTCAAAACAGACAGAGGTGCCTCTGTTGCGACTTTCTTTTTTATAAAAAAAAATCCTTTCCATGTATACGAGAAAAAATAATCCCAATTGACGTAGAATGTTCGTTTTGTACCTATATCTTTCATACCTGATAATTAGTCACTCAATATTATTTAGATAACCGTATAAAGAGGATAAAGGAACGCAACCCTTCATATTGTCCACAACGTAAAAATAAAATACTTAAAAAAAGGGAGCCTCGGCACGTGGGCAACTTTAGTTCAAAAAAGCAGAGAGAGAGAGGAGAAGGCATCCCCTTAAGGTGGCCTCCTCCAGAGCTCTCTGGGAAGGTACACCTGCGAGAGAACAACTCTCAAAGGCTACATACTTTATTTTCATGCGGCCTGCAGTTTAACTGTCGCAGAGTTTCAAAGATTTTTCCTTCATCATCATCATCATCACGATCGTTTGGACTGTCACGATCCCTGGTTCTCTCCGTCGTTCAGGGATCCTTCTGTAGAATGAGCAAGTATATATCCAAACCGTGAAACGTCTTCTTGAAAGTTAATTCAAAACCAATAAAAGCTACCACCGCTTTGATGAGTGCTCGTTTATGCTTCGTGACCGTTACTCGTGATTTATTGCAGGTGTAAAAAAAGAAAACTTACTTACTTTGGCACGAATTTTACTCGCTTATCGTAAAGAGATTATTTTTACGCCTCAATAAATTCTGCTCGCCCCCCCCCCCTTCCCCTCTCACGAGGCTACCTGAACAGGTGGGTTTGGAAATATTAGGCGTTGCATCCCGGAGCCATTACTGCCTCGACCAGAGGAATACTGCGGCGGCGTAGCCGAACTAGTGGCCTCGGAGGAGGAGGAGGAGGAGGAGGAGGCGTGTTCGCGGTTATTTGTGTTTACGTCGGCAGTAAAAGATTGCTCGTAAAACTCGCGATGGACCTCAGCGGGAGGCTGCGAACACAAGCCTCGGTGACTTCGCCCACGGGGTTACCCGCTAATTAACATACGCAATCCCAAGTACTCTTCGATCACTGAAGCACAAAGGCTGCGGTCATAAATCACATTCTCGTGGCCCAGACCATCTGTGATTGACGACCGTAACGTGACGTCATTAGGTTGATCCTCGTCGTCGATCAGGGAAGACGATTTCGTCATCGGCCCCAACGTCAGACAACATTTGAATATTCCACGCAAGTCGTCGGTGGTTCTGGGAATAGGAAGCGAGATCCCCCCTGGAAGTAGCTCTGGAGCCTCTCTTCAACGACGACGGAGTTGCTTGACCCGTGCGAATCTGCAAACTCAACCAGCCGGGGCAAATTAATCCAAGTGACTCGCAAGCACTGGCCGTCGACAACAAGCAGCAAAGTGCTCCTCCATTCAGACGTTTATTAGAGTCATTGAAATAGTTTAACGCCTTAGTAAGATCTCGCAGACGTACGGTGGAGGGCAACGGGGGTGCTTAATTACCTCAGCTGCAGAGCGTGAAAATAAATTAAAAAGACAAAAAAAAAAGACCAGTAAGCTCCAAAGACGAGAATTGCCGTCGACCTGTCAGAGACCCAAATAGAATCGAAAGTATGATGAAGACAGACGGCATACGGAGAAAAACGAGAAGCAAGGGGAATTTACACTACTGGATTTTGGAAAATTAATAATTAATTAATTTTAATATTCACAGATATGATATTTAAGCAATATTACCTCTACGTTGATACTAATAATGAAATTACATTTTTACAAATAGAAACTGAAATATAAATAAAGATGAATAATATCAGGAAATAAAATAGAAATCCTTTGGTACCAAAAAAAGAGTATATTTACTATACATCAAAGTGATTTTAGGTAGTCAAGTCTTTGAGTGAAACAAAATAAATATTTTTTTTTAGACAAATTTCTCTCTTAGCACATGATATTGCCAACTGTTTTTCTCTGAATCCAAACTCCCCCCCCAAAAAAAAGAAATAATATTAAACTTAAGCTCTGATATTTATCTAAATAAATCAGTGAATAAAGTAAGAATTTGATACAGGTCTCAGTTTAATTTTTCATTTACAAAGGAACCTGATGATGTCCCAAAGTTTTCGTCGAAACGTTGCACTCCTGCTAATTGTGAAATTCTTCAGTCTTTACTGGCTTATTTAGTTTCTTTATTTCTCAAAGGTTGTCACGCCTTATCATTTTTTTCCCGATAAGGTTTGTTTAAATGTTTCTAGATGTTGCATAATCTTTAAATTAGGAAGGTATTAAAATTGTCCAGCGCCGACATATATATATATATATATATTGTAGTAATTTAAAAGGCCTCACGTTGTAATTATAATTACAAATGCAAAATCGGGCGTCCAATAAAATAATTATAAACATAGAAACACTACATATTAGAACCTCAACGGGAGGCCTTGGTTTTTATTAAATTGGATTTAAGTAAATCATTACAATATATATCAGTTTTATAGGTTTGCCGTCTTCAATTTCCATTTCTGTCTGTCGTTCCAATCTCCCTCTTCCAAATTCCTATCCTCCATTATGGTTTTCACATGGGTTTTACCACTTTATTCTGGGTCTTCCCCCGTTTAATTCGTTGAGGTGCAAAAAAGATACATACATCCAAGATCTCGTTTTTAATATATATAAATTCTGTCCATTTTCTTCTTCTTCTTCGGCTTTTCCCTCTTTTTATAGGTTTGCTGTCTTCAATTTCCATTCCTGTCTGTCGTTCCAATCTCCCTCTTCCATATTCCTATCCTCCATTATGGTTTTCACATGGGTTTTACTACTTTATTTTGGGTCTTCCCCCGTTTAATTCTTTGAGGTGCAAAAAAGATACATACATCCAAGATCTCGTTTTTAATATATATAAATTCTGTAACATTTTCTTCTTCTTCTTCGGCTTTTCCCCCTTTTTATAGGTTTGCCGTCTTCAATTTCCATTCCTGTCTGTCGTTCCAATCTCCCTCTTCCATATTCCTATCCTCCATTATGGTTTTCACATGGGTTTCCCACTTTAATCTGGGTCTGCCCCGTTTATTTTTTCCAGTTTGGTGACCATTGGTATATTTCTTTTGCCCATCTTCCATTTCCCATTCTTTGTACGCGACCATATACCATTTAAGGGTTTGATTTTTGATCCTTTAACGACAGACGTGGTTACGTTCATTTCTTTCCAAAGGAGCTCATTTCTAATTTTATCCTGTCTTGTTTTTTTTGGAAGACTTCTCCTCAGATAATCTAATTCCACTGTTCTAATTTTGTTATTTTGTAATTCCGTCAGGGGCCTAGTTTCACTTCCATAACATAGAATGTTCTGTATTTATGCCCTTATAAATGTTAATTTTTTGTTTCCTTTTTTTAAAATGTTTTAATTCCTAATTATTCCGTGTAAAATCTTGGTAGCATTATTCTTTGCAATTGCAATTTTAGTTTGTATATCTCTATATTCACATGTTCCTTCTACATTTGTAATTATTGACCCCCACAAGTATTTAAAAACTTTTTTTTTAACCTTTAAGAGGTCATTAAGTATAATATTTTAGCGTATGAATAAATTAATTTAAATACATTTTTTTTATGGAAGTTACGCAAAAAAATAATTCTATACAATATTAACTACTGTTTATTATTACAGTAGGTTGTTCTCGACGTCGTAATGAAAGTATTGCAATGGAAGGGAAAACACCAGTTTTCTAAACCTAATTTTAGTAATTTTAATTTGTATTTTTTTAAATAAATTTCTGTGTCTGGTTTTATAACCCTGCATAACTTCGTATAAATAAGGAGAATTTATTTAGGGACTCGCAGGTATGTTCCGAGCTTACGATCACTTTCTTCCAAAAAAAAAATTCTTCTTACAGGGTCGTGGTGCGTATTCTGCTCCTCCTCCTCCTCCTCCTCAGTAAGTAGAACTCCCTTGGTCTGTAACCATTTGTATTGTCCGTAGTTTTATTCCCGCCCACGCGTCTCATTGTAGTTGAGAGCGTCTGGAGCTTGAAGGGAAGATGGACGATAATGAAGTGAGCGGGGGAGCGGCGATTGACTGCGTCGGGGCGTGTTTATAAGGCTGCCATATAAATCCTCCTTCAGTGCCCCGGACATTCCGGGTTACGTATTTACGGCGTCGAGGAAATAATAGCGACTAGTTGCTGTAGAAAGCGAGCCTGATTTAAGGGGATCCGATAGCGACCGAGGCGAGGAACGAGCTCTTGTATTCCCTCGTCGGCTTCCCGGAGCAGCGGACTCTGCAGCTCAACACAACGGCCACAGTCGTTAACATTACCACGATGAACAGGAGGGTGGGGGGAAACTGTAATTAAACTAAATTCCTAGATCACAACCCTGGTTAATAATCTTTGCTGCAGAGCATTGCAAGGGTGGATTTAATTAAGTTGGTGTATTCCATCCAGACGTTTCGAATTAGTAACAACAAGTATACTGGGACTACCTCATTATTTTCCTCATAATTTAGTTACCCTGTAATACGGAATTCAATTATAATGTAATTCGACAAAATAAATGTGCCGCTCAAACAGCTACTCCAAGTCTTGAAAAAAAAAAATATAAGGAAAAATTGAACCCTCAGGACGGTAAATTTGATTACACACAACTCACTAGCCGAAGAAATAACCGTAATTATTATCAAAAGTAAGATAAAAGCTCCTCCTTTATCAGCTTCTCTTTAAAGCCATCAGTTATCTAACCAGGATGTATCTTCCATTCGGGATTAAGCATCAATCAATTGGCCATCCGGAAGTACTTCCAATACCAAGGAGACGAACTGAAGAGGAATGACAAATGTGGCTCGGTAATCTTCTATAAAACAAGATAAAAAAGGATGTATGTTTGTATGTATTTACGTTTCTCTCTATACAAATTTAAACGTGTGGACAGATTGCAACGAAACTTGGTACACGTATTCTTCAAAACACGACAAACGGTACTGTGTGTGGGGGGGGGGGGGCGTGGGGGGGGAGGGGGGTTCAGAAACCCGTAGCACATAGGTAGGAAGAATTATAATTGAAATATGTGATCATTTTGTGTTAAATTACTGCGAGCCAAGAGACCGTGACGTCACAGCCCACGCACGAGACTTTATACAAATTTAAACACGTGGAGAGATTGCAACGAAACCTGGTACACGTATTCTTCAATACACGAGAAACGGTACTGTGACGGGGGTGAGAAACCACTAGCATAAATGTGGAAATCATTACAAATATAAACCCAGATTATTTTGCGTTAAATTACTAATCGCAATGAGACCGTGACGTCACGCGCGATATATATATATATATATATATATATATATATATATATAGAGAGAGAGAGAGAGAGAGAGAGAGAATGAGAGAGAGAGAGGGGGGAAAGGGAGAGAGGGACAGATGGAGAGAGGGTCGGAGAGAGAGAGTGACGTTACTACGCGACGAACAAAGGAAATAGTTCCTTTTCCCGGTAATCAAATAAAAACATAAATATTTTCATTGAATAAAAAGTATAAATTTATTCAGTGATATTCCATCGAATGATAATAAAAAAAAACAATACGAAGTACTTTACGATCATAACAGAAAATTGAAGTTATTTTTCGCCGCCACGTTTAGTGACTCCAATATGGCGACTATTTGTTTACATTGTGAATCTAGCTAAGAATTTTAGTATTTGGTAATGTCTGAAGACTGAGGGACAATTATATCCTGCAGTAGTCAAGGAGTATATTTAAGAAGAAATTCTGAGGTATGTTTGTTGCGACTTATGCAATAAAATTCAATGTATCTTCTTCTTCTTCTTCTTCTTTTATTGGCGCTACAACCCAAGGTGAGTTTTGGCCTTATTAACAATTTTTCTTCAATTTCGCCCTCTTCCTGTGTCATCCTCTTACTTTCATGGTTTGTATATCCTTCTCTATGTCATCTACCCCCATCTTGTCCGGGGTCTCCCCATTTTCCTCCTCCCAATTGGCTTCCTGTCCATAATCCGTCTAGGTTGTTCTGCTTTCATCCTTTCTAAGTACGTGTCCCATGTCAATGTATTTTACAGCTGTTGAATTAATGCACTATCAGGTCGTAAGTGTGTAAGGAACTAGGAACAGTTAGATTTAGGTTAAATCACTTCTTAACTGAAGATTAATATAGAAATAAATACAGTTTCGGGTTTATATAAATAAGTACACGTGGCAACGCCGGGCACACACAGATAGTTCTCAATAAAAATAAAGGGTTATTCGTTTCTAAGAAAAATTCTTCTGCGTAGTTCATGGCAATATTAAAAGCACATTGACCGTCTTCAGTTTCATATATAGTGAAAAAATATATATATGCATATATTCTGAGATAATACGAGAAGTGTGATGACGTAAGCGAATCGACTGTGATCTCGACCGTGCAACACGTGTTTACCTGTACGTTACGGTCAAGTCCTCTCTCAGTGGTCGGGGGAAGTCCATCTGTCTGTCTGTCTGTCTGTCTGTGAGTTTGCAAGTGCTTCAGCTCTGGGGCCTCGTTAGCCTTCAAGACGCGTGCGATAGGCGTCGACAGACGTTTCCTTCTGCTCTCTTTCATCGCTACTTAATAAGGACAAACACTGGAGGATTAGCGAGAAACACGCAGCACTCGGATGGAACTTCCTCGTCTCATTCAAAACTTCTCTACTAAAAAAAAAAAAAATTACCTTCTAATTACCAGTAACTAAACAAAAAAAACTTAGCTCTTAATTGCCAACAGTCCATGAAAGTGCCACCTAAATTATTTGAGATAATACTTGATATTTTTCTCTCATTTATGTGTGAATATTTCTAAGTTTCCAGAGTTTTTTTTATACACTATCAAAACGATATTTATCTTCTCGTTTTACGTATTCACCCTTCTTCACTATAGTCCTATATATTTATTTTAAAGCTATATTATTTTCAATTTTTTTTGGTTTGTGTTTGTGTTTTACTTTCTGTCTCATTGTCCTACAGCAAATTTTTCCGTATGACTATCTAGGACGAATGGGAGGAATTTAAATAGTCTTTCGACTGTGATCTGCCAATGGGTAAGCAAAAGATTTCCTTAAGAATAATAACGTTCAATGACCCTGTCTCCAAACAACAAGGAAACGGTTTAAAGGATGCTAAATTACTTTTTTAACACACATCCACATAAAACATTGGTATTAAGTTTACGTCTGCTGGTCGTACAGGCCGTTTAATAATTTAAAAAAAATTTTTTTTGAAGTGTCATCCACAAATTCAACTGCTTGAAAAACAAGAAACATTAAAAGTTCGATGTGATTATCACATTATATATTGAAACACTAAGAATAATATGTGAATAAGGTGTATAAATATAAAAGTGGAAAAAATAAATTTTAAAATTTAAATTTATTGATTCTACTGTAAATACAGGATAAGCCAAAGTACCAGGAGGGTCTTAAGAAACAACAAGGAAAATAACATATATGTATGAGAAAGAAATGAAAGAACACAAAGGGAAAACCAATACGAAACGTTACGAAATATACAAAAGTAATAAATACAGAAATGAGAATACATTTAAAATAAAAATTTAGTGAACTTAAAGGAGAATAAAAAATTACTTGCATAAATGTTAAAAAAAACTGACTTAAAAAGTATTCATATAAAATTGATTGAAAAAATATTCATATACATAATGAGAAAAATTTTAGTGTATTCAATTTAATCAGTGAAAACAAAGCAGGTAGATAAATCGAGAAGGCTGATAGAAAACGAGGAAGAATATTATTTTTACTCAGACGTTTGGGAAGTGGAACAAAAAATTTTAAATTAAATAGAAAACTTTAGTGAAACCCCCCAAAATAAGCCTTGTGACAACCGTGGAATTATTTAATATGAATTTGTAATAATGAAGGATAAAACCCGTAGAAGAAACGAACGTGTATCGAAACGTCGTAAGGGTATAAATAAAAATAAAGTCTCTGTAAAAGGTCATTAACTAATAAAGGATTGTGAGGACCGCATCTCAGCTTTTTACGACCGATTCCGAAGTGCTTCTGGATTAGTGGGCAATTTAAAATTATTTAGACGCTGCGACAGCCAGAGTAATGATCAAGCCTGATGAATAAGTCGACAAGAGACAGTGAGGGTTGTCTACCGTTCCTGAGTAGGTTATTGAGGACTTACGTGCCATGAGCAAACCCCCTGCGTCCCAGCTCCGCTCCTCGTCAGTAACGAGAACAAGACGCGTATTTCGTTGCTAATTCCCGGAGAGGATGTGACGTCACCGATAAGCGGTGATCGGCGGCGGCAGCGGCAGAAGCAGCCCGTGGCTAACGAATTCCACGTGGCCCCTGGCCTTTGACACAGGAAACACACTCAGATAAGGAGGCTCCTTTCACTCCTTGTAAGCTCCTCGCAATTGCTCTCTTGTTCTCAACTCGATGACTCAGAAGAAAAAAAATATATACAGACATGACCTTATAAGTCGACGGAGTCAGGTGGTCAAGAAGTTGGCATTTTAGACCAGTAATTCAATTAAAACGTGCATGAAAAAAACCACGTGGTGGTGAGATTAAAATAGTGGAGAATGGCTCCGGGATTCATCGCTACGGATGAAAGAAAATACCAACTGAAATATTTGCAGATGTCTGCATCTCAATGTTCAAAAATTAAAAAACAGTCGTTTAACTTTCGATTGTTCGTCGTTGTCACATGAGTAAACTTCTTCTGAAGCTGACAACCTCAGAATTTAAGGAATATATTATTATAGAAAACAAGCCGATTAATTTTTCCTTTTTAAAGGCTCCAACAAATATCTAGCATTTTAGTTGACATCAGATTAAAAATATAAACTATCTCTATAATAACAAAAGATGTACATTTGTATGTATGTATGTTTTTTTTATGTTTAAGGCTACATGAGGGTAATCCACAAGGTGTAAACTCCCCTTTAATAACATAAAAAAGGGATTTGAAAGGGGGGGATGCGGAAGGGTAGAGGAAGGTAGCCAAGGGCTGACTAGGGGCCCCAGGGCTACATTTTAAGGATCCTACCCGGCATTCGCCTAAAAGAAATGCAGGACAAACCCTAGAAAAACCTGCATCGGGTAGGTCGGGCATTGGGTACTTGTCCCACGCCCTACCGATAACGGGAGAGGAGTTTGCTGTGGGGACGCAGCATTCCCTTCTCCGTGCCTCGACCAATATAGGCGGCAGCTGGCCGACTATTCCAATAGGAATAGCGGACAACTCTTACCGTATGCCCAAGGTCTGTGACCCCGGAACATACACCTCTCAGAACAGGCCGAAGTGCATCGGCTTGTGGGAAACTTAGTTCAAAAACGGAGAGGAAAAGGCATACCCAAAGGTAGCCCCTTCGTATCTCTCCTAAAAGGTTCTGCCTGCGAGAGAACATCCCTCGCAGGTTACCTGTGAAAGAATCCTCTCGCAGGCTTCACATTCCCTACAGGTCGAGGTATTTACGTTAGTTATTATATATATATATATATATATATATATATTTATATATATATAGATTTAAACGCGTGGACAGATTGAAAGAAAAAAAATTGGTACACATATTCTTCAAAAACACGAGAAACGGTACTATGTGTGTGGGGGGGTGGAGGGTGATTAACCCAGAGCATAAATGTGGAAATAATTATAATTGAAAACTGTGATAAGTTTGTGTTAAATTACTTAACGTCAAGAGACCGTGACGTCATGCATTAGACAGTGAGAGACGTTACTATGCGACGAACAAAGGAAATAGTTCCTTTCTCAGTAATGAAATTAAAACAGAAATATTTTCATTGAACAAAAGGTGTAATTTTGTCCAGTGATACTCCATCGAATGATGATAAAAAGCAATACTAAATAATTTACGATCCTTGCGCGGGAAATGTTAGTTAATTTTCGCCGCCATGTTTAGTGACTCCAATATGGCGACTATTTGTTTACATTGTGAATCCAGCTAAGAATTTAATCTTTTGTAATGTCTGAAGACTGAGGGACAATTATATCCTGCAGTAGTCAAGGAGTATATTTAAGAAGGAATTCTGAGATATGTTTGTTGCGACTGATGGAATAAAATTCTTTGTATTTTACAGCTGTTGAATTAATGCACTATCAGGTCTAAAGTGTGTAGGGAACTAGGAACAGTTAGATTTATGTTAAATCACTTCTTGACTAAATATTAATATAGAATTAAATACTTTTTTGGGGGTTATATAAATAAGTACACGTGCCAACGCCGGACACAAAGATAATAATAAAAATAAAGGGTTATTTGTTTCTTGTACTTAGACGCTGACGAACAGAAAATTACTTTCCTAGAAAAGTGGATGCATTATTTGCACCAAATATACCAAAAAATTGTCTGATAATAACGTGATTATCCTGGAATAAATTTGAATGACGTTTGCATGTACGTGGGGGGCCTGATTCATAAATTTCCTCCCTATTGGGAACAAGGCTGCAAGATATCCTGTAAATGCTTATCAGGGAATACGCCCACATGTGGGACGAAGAGTCCGTTGATCCTCGCCACTGCCCACTGTCACTCAAAACACAATCCATTACTCTAAGAAAATCTTAATTTATTTAAAACTATCTTCGGGGCATCGGCGTTGCCTGGGTATTTATTTTTGGGGGCAGTTGAACATCCTCAAGTTAAAAAAAAGGTAAACAACCAAGGACTGTGCGTGAAGGACAACAATTGTGGTTCGATTCTCGAGGATATCCGAGGTTCAATGAAACGCAACACGAGAAATAATTTTTATATAAGGCCGGGAATTTTACAGTAAAAAAATCAGCTTTACGAATGTGACTATTTCGCTTTAATTCCTCCAAGCCTCGGAAAGTAGATGGTACATGGTTAATTAAGAGATGGACAAATGGTAGAGCTGCTTATTCATAAATAGCGACCAATTACTTTTTTTTTTTCAATTTTTACATCATAGTTTCCTTGTGATATTGTATCCTTCCTGTTCCTGCTTTTCCCGTGTTACGTTGGGGGCAATAACTTCGACTTCCGAGGATGAGTAATCTCCCTTTGTGCCGGGCTCGTGGGAGAGTGAGAGTGAGAGTGTTTTCCCTTTCTTCAGCAATAAACGTGCCAGAGCAGTTGTCGATCTCAATCGTAGATGATCCGCGTAACACACGCGCCACCCACGCACACGCGCGTCTACCAGAAGCTGCTGCTGCGATGCAAAAAATGATGGTTAGGAGTGGTGAGGGGGGGGGGGAGTAACATCCGCACATGGCTCTCACGAGGTTGGGGTTACGGCCGCACCACGTGGCACCGCCTTGATTTACCGCCGTGTAATGAGGGTTAAATAGTTGATTAGCGCCAGGGGGTTGCAGCCGGCCACTGTCACCAACCCTTCCTCCCTCCGGAATCCCCCGCTGCGGCACGCAACTGGACACCCAAATCCTCAGCTGCGTAATCCTCCTCAATGTTATACACGTAAAAGCAGGGAGTCCTGCCTGCATTTTAAAATGTTAACGTTCTCAGCTTTCCACCTGAAGTTACGATAATAGTTACAATAATAATTACGGGGAATAAGTAGAGTAGATGTGTTGAGGGAATTAAGATGTATGTGAGGGCTATTCTCTCGCAGGCAGAACCTTGTAGGAGAGATACGAAGGGGCTACTTTTGGTGATGCCTTTTCCTCTCCGTTTTTGAACTAAGGTTCCCACAAGCCGAGGCACCTCGGCCTGTTTTGAGAGGTGTATGTTCCTGGGGTTTCACAGACCTTGGGCATACGGTAAGAGTTGTTCGCTGTTCCCGTTGGAACAGTCGGCCAGCTGCACCCTAAACATGTTGAGGCACGGAGAAGGGAATGCTGCGTCCCCACTGCAAACCCCTCTGCCGCTATCGGAAGGACATATATGTTGGACAAATCTCCTTTAATAGCATAGGATGGGATTTGAAAGGGGGGATGCGGGAGGGTAGAGGAAGGTACCCAAGGGTTAACTAGGGCCCCCGGGCTATATTTTAAAGATACTACCCGGCATTCGCCTAAAAGTAATGCAGGGAAAACCCTAGATAAACCTGCAACAGGTAGGTCGGGCATTGGGTACTTGTCCCACGCCCTTCCGATAGCCGGAAAGGAGTTTGCTGTGGGGACGCAGCATTCCCTTCTCCATGCCTCGACCAGTTTAGGAGGCAGCTGGCCGACTGTTCCAATGGGAATAGCGGACAACTCTTACCGTATGCCCAAGGTCTGTGACCCCGGAACATACACCTCTCAGAACAGGCCGAGGTGCCTCGGCTTGTGGGAACCTGAGTTCAAAAACGGAGAGGAAAAGGCATCACCAAAGGTAGCCCCTTCGTATCTCTCCTACAAGGTTGTACGCAGAAATAGGAACAACTCAATTAGAATATACTTAAACGGCCCCAAAGTGACTCCGATGGAAAATTTCCTTCAAAACCGCTCCGAAAAATGGGGGTGTGAGAAAGAAAAGGGACCAATGAATCAAGTAGAACTTTTTTTTAAAAAAAATCACGTGTATTAATGCGGCCTGGTGAGCATGTTAATTAGTTGCCCAAGTACGACGTTGAGACGGAGATGACGTCATCAGGGCCTGGGAACAATGACGCACGTCAGACACGAGTCTCCCTATTTTGCTCCGTAAATTTTAAATCGGAATGCGAATCGTGATAGCGAATAATCAGTCTGATTCCCCCCAAAAAAACAATGTTGGTAATATTATAGATCATGGTGCCGAGAACCTCACGAACACACACATTACACACATTAGTGCAGACGAAATTTATGTTGGGAACCGCACTGGCAGATCCGGAATATAAAATGGGTGAATAAAAAAGCGTGACAAACGTAACAGATGAAGAAGTCAACCTCACTAAATCGTTGGAACGCAACTGGGCAAAAAAAACAGCCCTTGAAAGATGCGTTGAAAATTGGGGGGTAAAAAAAAGGTTAACCCATTCGTAGTCCACGCATCGTAAAGAGAATTGAAGGAACATATGGGGGAAAATTTCGCAGGAGTATGAAAAGGAGTGACTTGTTGAGTGTCCGTCCTCTGACACGGTATAACACACACTTGATAGTTGCCATGGAGATTTCATTTGCATCACGTTGGATTCACAGGACGACTGTGTAAAACTTTTAAAAAACACCTGAAGATGATTCAAAAAGGTATCGAAACGTCGTCATAATTAATTTTTTTTTAAAAAAAGTGTGTGTATTTTAGGTTGAGCTCACCCTTTTTTTTACATGTTCTTTCCACCTTAATTTTTTTGTATCTAGTGTCATTGATTTCGTAAGGTACAGTGGTTCAAATTTATTTCTATTTTTGTAAAGTTTACATGGATTTATTTAATTTAATTCAAGTAATTTTTTTTTCATTTTCTGGCGGGGGCGGTTTGTAGTTTTTCTTTTTTTTATTGTGGTTGATTTTAGTGGTTCTCCCCCGTCGCCAAATATTGCAGTGTGTCGACTCCAGACGTGGCTACTTTCACATTTTCCAAATTTGAGCAGGTCCAAGAACACATCCCTGTGGAACTCCAGCTTGAACTTTCTTGAGATCCGGATGTGATTCTTCCTGCTTCACCCTAAAGAGTCTATGTAGGACGTTTAGGTAAAATTGTAAAATAGTCCTGCGCGACATCAACAAATTCGACGACGCACTTGGTCAGATGTCGAATGTTTGGGTCGGAATCCCCAAATTGATAATCTGGAATGAATTAAAGAGGAAAGGGAGGGGGGTGATAGGGGGTGAGAATTTTTTTTTAAAGGCTAAAAAGGGGAGAAGATTAAATTCAGTGTAGGGGTGAAGCGAATGTGTCGTCGCTCTTACAAGTCCGCGGCGGCGAAATATGTAAATTCATGGCGGTCATCGTAAGTGAGCTGAAGAGGACAGAGATAAGTGCACAAGTGCTTTCACAGTCAGAGAGGTTGATTATCGCCAAAGTGAGATGAATTTGCTTTACTTATATCCTCCGTCCCTTCTATCCTCCTTTGCCGACGAAATAATTTTGAATATGCATAAGGAGCAATGGAAGACAGAAAAGGACACATCAATATAATCAAACAGAATAGAAAATTCGTTAAAAAAAAGAAGAGCTGACACTTATCTAATAACCAAATTTATTAAGTGAGCTCAGATAATTATAGTGAAATTAAAGGACCAAGTTATTATTACTGATTAATTAAAAAAATAACTAAAGAAAATTTTTTTAACACCTAAAATAATTAAATGAAAAGAAAAATTAGTCTGATTGAAAATAATCAATAAGAAAGGTAGATAATTCAAACACCAAGCAAAAAAAAAAAGATAATATAAATACTACAAAACAACGTTTCTGGGATCCTTGTTCCTTTCGTCAGGTGCCAAGAAGAGCTCAAAAGCTTTTGAGGTTTGTCAATGAGACAAGTGCAGTTGTGTCGCTCCAGGCTCTTCTCCGCACCTGACGAAGGAAACAAGGATCCCAGGAACGTTGTATCACTTTTTTTTTGTCTGAATTTGGCTACCTTCCATATTCATGAAATAAATGAAATAAAAAACTAACTTTTATAGGGTAACAGGCTACATGAGGGTAATCCACATGGTGGCAACTCCCCTTTAATGGCATAGGAAGGGATTTGAAAGGGGGGATGCGGAAGGATAGAGGAAGGTAGTCAAGAGTTATCTAGGGCTCCCCCGGGCTATATTTTAAGGATCCAACCTAAAATTAATGCAGGTCAAACCCTAGAAAACCTGCATCAGGTAGGTCGGGCATTGGGATATTAGCGGGAGCGGGGTTTGCTGTGGGGACGCAGCATTCCCTTCTCCGTGCCTCAACCAGTTTAGGAGGCAGCTGGCCAACTGTTCCAATGGGAACAGCGAAAAACTTTTACCGTATTCCCAAGATCTGACACCCCGGAACACACGCCTCTCAAAACAGGCCGAGTTGCCTCGGCTTGTGGGACCCTTAGTTCAAAAACGGAGAGAGGAGGAGGCACCTCCCTCCAAAAAAAATAGAATAAATATTAAAGCCGAAAGTAAGCAAAACATAATTGAGAAAAGACATAAAATAAACCTAAAACGAAATAGAAGACAGCTTTCAAAGGCTAGGCGTCAATTTATATAATGAATAAGAAAGGTAGCCAATACAGACCAAAAAAACGTTTCTGGGATCCTTGTTCCCTTTCGTCAGGTGCTGAGGAAGAACCTAGAGCGACACAACTGCACTGGTCAGTCCTCTACCAAGCACAGAGGGTGTACAGGGGGAACCGACACATAAATGATTGTTGAAGCTTTCCAGAATTTCAGAGCAAAGTGAGTTTATTAAATGAATATATTTTCCCGTTTGGTTAAGCATTAAATTGAAGAGTGTTGAAGGGCGCAACAGTCGTGTCAAACTGAGAATTTCCTCATCGTCGTGTAAACATGTTCCACCGCGTGTTTACTTAATTGGACGCATTAGTCTAATTGAAGATTACTGAAAGAGATACCCGTGGAACGTAAATTCAGTTGCAAGGACGCGGTTGTTTGCAAAAGTTACGCGGAGGGCAATTTGGTTAAGTACGGCGACTCTTGCCAATTACGAGTTATTATTCCTCACTCACGTCAATACGAAGGTGAAAGTCGTCCCGTATATAAACACGGCGGAAACGTAATTTACTTAGGAAACGTCGTTCTAATAAACTTCTCATTACCGTTAAGACAAAACAACGAGGAAACCCTTTCGATATTTCTTAATCGATCATTTTCCAACTCTCGTGTGGGCGAAACCTTTCCTGATTGGTCGAGTCATTGAGGGCGGATCATTCTTCCATCAGCTTATTTATCATGTATGTCACGTCCCCTTCTCTCTCCTACAAATATAGAGGTACTTGTCCCACGCCCTTCCGATAGCGGGAGAGGAGTTTGCTACTGTGGGGACGCAGCATTCCCTTCTCCGTGCCTCGACCAGTTTAGGAGGCAGCTGGTCGACTCTTCCAATGGGAACAGAGAACAACTCTTACCGTATGCCCAAGGTTTGTGACCCCCCCCCCCTCCAGCAGGAACATACACCTCTCAAAACATAAATTTACAAAAGACATAAATTTACAGAAGACAGAATACATGTGTTTAGGAAAAGATGTAGAAGACATAACACTCGAAACACAGGGAAAATAAAATGAGAAATTTTTAAAAAACTTCGTGGCGGAGGGAGGAGGGTGAAGGTGTCAATAATTACAAATGGAGAAGGAACATGTGAATATAGAGATATATAAACTAAATATTGCAATGGCAAAGAATAATGCTACCAAGATTTTACACGGAATAATTTGGAATAAAAATTTAAAAAAAAGGAAACAAAAAATCAAAATTTATAAGAGCATAAATACAGAACCTCCTATGTTATGGAAGTGAAACTTGGGCCCCCTGACAGAATTACAAAAGAAAAATATTAGAACAGTAGAATTCGATTATCTGAGGAGAAGCCTTCAGAAGAAAAAAACAAGAAGACAAGATAAAATTAGAAATAATTTCCTTTGGAAAGAAATGAACGTAACCACGTCTGTCGTTAAAAAGGATTGTAAAAATCAAACCCATAAAATGGGGAATGGTCACGTACAAAAAATGGAAGATGGTCATAAGAAATATACCAATGGTCACCTCCTGGAAAAAAAATAAACGGGCCAGACCCAGATTAAACTGGGAAACCCGAGTGAAAACCATAATGGAGGATAGGAATTTGGAAGAGGGAGATTGGAACGACAGACAGGAATGGAAATTGAAGACGGTAAACCTATAAAAAGAGGGAAAAGCCTAAGAAGAATAAGAAGAAAATGTTACAGATTTTTTCAATATAAAACGAGAACAAAATTAATTAATTAAATAAAAAAAGGGAACAAAAAATCAAAATTTATAAGAGCATAAATACAGAACATTCTATGTTATGGAAGTGAAACTTGGCCCTTGACGGAATTAGAAAAGAACAAAATTAGAACAGTAGAATTCGATTATCTGAGGAGAAGCCTTCAAAAAAAACAACAGGACAAGATAAAATTAGAAACGAGCTCCTTTGGAAAGAAATGAACGTAACCACGTCTGTCGTTAAAAAGGATTGAAAAAATCAAACCCTTAAAATGGGGTATAGTCACGTACAAAGAATGGAAGATGGTCATAAGAAATATACCAATGGTCACCTCCTGGGAAAAAAATAAACGAGGCAGGCCCACACATTAAAGTGGGAAACCCGAGTGAAAAGCATAATGGAGGATAGGAATTTGGAAGAGGGAGATTGGAACGACAGAGAGAGATGGAAATTGAAGACGGAAAACCTATAAAAAGACGGAAAAGCCTAAGAAGAATAAGAAGAAAGTGTTACAGATTTTTTAAATATAAAAACGAGAACAAAATTAATTAATTAATTAAATAAAAGGGAACAAAAAATCAAAATTTATAAGAGCATAAATACAGAACATTCTTTGTTATGGAAGTGAAACTTGGCCCCTGACGGAATTACAAAAGAACAAAATTAGAACAGTAGAATTAGATTATCTGAGGAGAAGCCTAAGTCAAAAAAAAAACAAGACAAGATAAAATTAGAAACGAGCTCCTTTGGAAAGAAATGAACGTAACCACGTCTGTCATTAAAAAGGATTGAAAAAATCAAACCCTTAAAATGGGGTATAGTCACGTACAAAGAATGGAAGATGGTCTCATAAGAAATATACCAATGGTCACCTCCTGGGAAAAAAATAAACGGGGCAGACCCACAGATTAAAGTGGGAAACCCGATTGAAAACTATAATGGAGGATAGGAATTTGGAAGATGGAGATTGGAACGACAGACAGAACTGGAAATTGAAGACGGAAAACCTATAAAATGGGGGAAAAGCCGAAGAAGAATAAGAAGAAAATGTTACAGATTTTTTAAATAGAAAAACGAGATCTTGGATGTATGTATTTTAATCTATGTTAGAGGTTTCGCTCAATTATTTGGGTATTCAATTTGCAATCCCTGTAATACGCCTGTAATAGAAACGTAGAGGGAGAGCTGATTCCTAGTGATTAAAGCGTGCGTTGTGGGGGTAATGTGTTTGTAACCCCCACAGTGGACTCCACTTCTCACTAATTGCAGGTTCAGCAAATCATAATTGTTAGCGTCCAGTGCAGTTGCAGTTTATGGAAATTTGCCCCAGGCTGTCAAGCAGCATGATGATGGAGTCTGCGCGATGGACTTGGTTTACTCACACACACAGACACACACGGACGCGTCGACCGAGTGCGACACATGTTAGGGGCAATCGAGTTTATCGTTAGAATAACACGGCACAATGGTAGGTGCTAGAAATGTAAATGGCGTCCATTGTGAGCGTGGCCAACAGAACGCCCCACGGCGTCACACTGACTTAATGGTGCGTCTCGGCGCCCATTCAACACGAGTTAGCCGGTTTATTTTGTGTCAATGGCGAGAAGGGGAGGGAGCCCTGGCAGATGCTGACGTCTAAATAGTGCGCGAGCTCCGCAGGGGACAGTCGTCGGCCCCCCCCTTCACAAATTGCCTCCAATCTCGGCTTATTCCGCTCCAAACTGCGGTACAAAACATCCGCCTCGCTCTGAGAATGCCAACTAGGTAGACATCCTTCTCCTCCTCATCCTCCTCCACAAAATACACCAAGATCGGAATTATGATAACCCCCAACCTCCATCCAACGTCTCCGCCGAGGACAACAACGCGCCCGAAACCATTTATTTTTAGCTCAACCAACTGCGATGCTAAGAGCTTAACAAGGCGGAACAGGATGGGAAACCGCAGTAACATCACTGAAGAAAAAAAAATGGACTTACGTCACTCAGGAAAGAGGCCATATTTTGGGTACGTTAATGACGTAATTTTTCCAAGATTTTAGATTAAAAAAATCTGGAACATTTTAATACTTTGAAATATGATAAAATGATCCACCCTCAATTACTCGACGAACAAGAAAAGATTTTCTCATGAACGTAGAAATGATTTAATTAATGAATGTATTCCACTAGGAATAGTAAGAAAACCTATATCTATAGAATAAAAAAGGATGTATGTTTGTTTGTATGTATGTATGTATTTACGTTAATCTCTATACAGATTTAAGCGCGTGGACAGATAGGAACAGAAATTAGTACACTTATTCTTAAAAACACGAGAAACGGTGCTGTTGGGGGACAAACCCCTAGCATAAATGAGGAAAGAATTATAATTGAAGAATGTGATCATTTTGTGATAAATTAATGCACGTCAAGAGAACGTTAGTGAGAGTGAGAGAGAGAGACGTTACTACGCGACGAACAAAGGAAATAGTTCCTTTTTCCGTAATGAAATAAGGCATAATATTTTTTTTTAAAAAAAGGATAAATTTATCCAGTAATACTGCGTCGAATGATAATAAAAAACAATACGAAATATACTTTACGATCCTCGCGGAATACTTAAGTTAATTTTCGTGCCATGTTTAGTGACTCCAATATGGCGACTATTTGTTTACAAGCTAAGAATTTCGCCAATTTAATCTTTTGGTATGTCTGAGGACTAAGGGACAATTTTATCCCGCAGAAGTCAAGGAGTATATTTAAGAAGAAATTCTGAGGTATGTTTGTTGGGGCTGATGGAATAAAATTCAATGTATTTTACAGCTGTTGAATTAATGCACTATCAGGTCTAAAGTGTGTAGGGAACTAGGAACAGTTAGATTTAGGTTAAATCACTTCTTGCCTAAGGATTAATATAGAATTAAATACTTTTTTGGGGGTTATATAAATACGTACACGTGGCAACGCCGGACACGCAGATAATTGTAGATAAATTTAGATGAATGTCATGAAGGGGAAGCTCGGCATTCAAATTTATCGGAAGGGAAAGGTAATATTAAGGACCAAATGAAAGTATAGTAATGCTTGGAACCGGTGGAGTAGTGTGACCGGAGGAATTGTGAAGGATTTCTTGGATAAAGTGTGTGACACAGAACTTTTAACTAGCTAAAAGGTACCGAGGGGACAGAACTTAACAAACCAAGAATAGATTAATTTAGGTTTTCGAACCACGAGCGTGTTGGAGAATCATCTTCAGAGGATTTGAGCTTTCAATCCAGTCCTCAGACACCAGGTTTTACTTATGATTGCAAGGACGACTTCAATATTAGGATGACGTTTCTGGAAACGCTTTTTTTTAAATTTTTTTATTATTATTATTATTATTTTTTTTTTAGGGCAACAGGCTACATGAGGGTAATCCACTATGGGCAACTCCCCTTTAATAGCATGGGAAGGGATTTGAAAGGGGGGATGCGGAAGGGTAGTGGAAGGTAGCCAAGGGTTAACTAGGGCCCCGGGCTATGGTTTAAGGATCCTACCCGGCATTCGCCTAAAGAAATGCAGGGAAAACCCTAGAAGAACCTGCATCGGGTAGGTCGGGCATTGGGTACTTGTCCCACGCCCTTCCGATGACAGGAGAGGAGTTTGCTGTGGGGACGCAGCTTACCCCTCGCCATGCCTTGGCCTGTTTAGGAGGCAGCTGCAAGGACGACTTCAATTTAATGACTATAATGACTGTAGCGAATGCGAGTCCTTACCGCCTCTGATTCCTTATAAAATGACTTCTAAATATTATATTAGATTCATCTGCTCGAAACAATTCAGCCCAGTGAAGATCACAGCAACGCCTCACTGCTCGAAAATGGCGACGTAGTAGACGATTGAAGAACTTCCGGAGACCTTGACGAACCACAAAGTCGCATTGTGGCTTGGGCATTGTCGCAGACGCCTTCACAGTCCATGACTCGTCTCTATTCCATGAACGCACGTTGCGTGGCTCCAGCTGGCGCACAACGCGGAGCTCGCTTCAGCTGTCACCGCCCTGCGAGTTCCAGGCTAGGGGCTGGGCGTGGTCGGACACAATGTACCAAAGCCACCCACGACAACGAGCCAGGCCAACACGCAAATTTGTGGCCATTTAAACGCCGCTGAGAGGCGCGTGGCGAGCAGCCAAAAGGTCCAATGAATTGCCCGAACCTTGCTTGGTAAAGGACACTGGGGGTCGGCCGATTCGGAAATCATGACCGCGAAAGCGCTTTAAAGGTTCCCTTCCAGAACCTACAAGAAGAATATGGCGAAGACAGGCTATGCCACATAGTGGCAACTCCCCTCTTATAGCATAGGAAAAGGTGTGAAAGGGGGGATGCGCAAAGGTAGAGCAAGGTAACCAAGGCTTAACTAGGGCCCCCCCGGGCTGTAGTTTAAGGATCTTACCCGGCAATTCACCTAAAAGTGATGCAGGGAAAACCCTAGAAAAACAGGTAGGTTGGGCATTTGGTACTTGTCCCACGCCCGTCCGATGGCGGGAGAGGCCTCTGTGCCTTGACCAGTTTAGGAAGCAGCTGGCCGACTGTTCCAATGGTAACAGCGGACAACTCTTAGGTGTATGCCCAAGGTCTGCGACCCCGGAACATACACCTCTCAAAACAGGCCAACGTGCCTCAGCATGTGGGAACCCTCCAGAGAGAGAGAGGAGAAGGCATCCCCAATAAAGTTAGCCTCCTCCAGAGCTCTCTGGGAAGGTTCACCTGCGAGCGTGTAACTAGTTATAGTCAAGTTGTAGTACCCAAACACTTCTGGGGGGGGGGGGGGAAATCCTTCCAGATGCAAGAAATCAAATTGTGGTAATTTTTTTCTTTTTAATCAATAAAGAAAAAATTAATACTTTAGAAGTACTTTTATCTACCATGATTATTATCGGGATTTTGAGCAGATAAAATTCAACTGTGAAACTCCTGTCAAGTAATCAGGAAATAATCCTGTAACAGTTTAAACGTTTCTCTAGCGGCAAGTTAACGAACAAGGTGTATGATGGGTAAATTAAAGAAAAAGAGTAAACAAAATATTTGCGGATGTTTGTGTACATAGCGTGCTGTTAAATATTTTACAAATGGTGACCTTCAGAGCTCAAACAACAGACTGTAATCGTATTGAGGAAATTTCGCAGAACAACTTTGAAAATTCGTGGCCCAAAAAGGAACTGTGAGTCCAAACGGCCGGAAAAATCTTTTTCCTTAATATAAAATCCCAAGAATTCGTGTTCAAGCTTCTAACAGCCGATAGTGACACGATATTGAATATTATTCCTGTATACATTTATTTTTTGGTAGGTGGTTTCAATAAATTGGCGAAGCAACTAACATCCGGTAGACTGGTAACAGACGAATGGACGTTACTTGTTAGGTTTTCAGACATCACCCACTAAATCCGTCATGGGGGGTTACTGTTATTGGAATCTCATTTGGCTTGATAAAATTTTTATTTAGTTCCCATTATTAAACGGGCCAGAAAATTAACTGTTTAAAAGCTATTGAGAGGAGTACAGAATTTTTTTTTCTTTTGGTGACAGTTCTGAGGAGGCTGGAATGATCCCAAGAGCCTAAAATGGACCTTTACTTTCTCGCCTCTGTTTTTTTCTTTCTTTCTTTCTGGAACTGTGCCCCGGGTTCTCCCGATACACACCGTTGAAGTGGCAGGCAGCACCGGCGTTCATTTTTTTTATGCCGGGTTGAGGGATAAACTACACACCAATCAGCGCGTGCCGTTAATGAGGAACCGTACTGGAAGTTGTGACGTCACACGTAATGAGAGGGGAGCTTGCACGGATCATCGATCAAAGTCATGTAACCTGGCCATTGCTTTGGAGCGGCGACGAGGAGGAGGAGGAGGAGGGAAAAGCCTTACAATGTGCTCTAATGAACACCGCACACACACACACACACACACAATCTCGTAAAATTTGCCCAACTTTTGTTTAGGAGACTTCACACGAAACCACACACACACACAAAGTATATATAGAATAGTCACCACATACTACGAGCATTCATGCCGCTGAAGCTAAACACGATTGACTCGTGTATGAAATATTCAGCCAGTAACTTAGCCATTTTACGACGGCATCAACTACAAAGTTACGATGTGCAAGTTGTAAATGACGGGGTGGAAAGAATGTTAACAGACCCACATTAGTTTCATACAGGCAATGAAATCCCTAAAGAGAATTCTTGAGGATTATTTTTTTAAAATAACTGATAATATAAGGATGAAAAAAATAATTTAGAACGTACAAGAAGACATAGAATAATTATGCTTATAAAATAATTGGCAGATGCGGGGAATGATGTAAAAGTTATAACATTAAACTATTCACAAAAATTAGATTTAAACGAATTAACTGTGATAGACGATTGAAGGAAATTTTTTCTTTGTTAAATGTTGGCAATATATATTGTAGTATACACTCTAATTTTTTTTTTAAAAAATAAACTTTATAAGTTTCCTTTCCCTGAAATAATAAAGTAGACGTTGGTCGTTCATCTCAAAGAATTGCTTGAAGATTGGACGGATCCTTTTTCACTTTCTTCTGTTCGTATTAATTAGTCGTAGAGTGTTAAAAAAATTCTTTACTGAAAACCAAATTGCATAGGAAATAAAAACCTCAACAGGGTCGGGAACCGAACAGCTTAGAACGTCACTGAGCTACCCCCGTCGACCCTCGCGAGCTTTCTCTGCCCGTCCTATAAACCAGAACACGGGCTCAGCTGCAATTTTTTTATTATTATTCAAGGGAATTCCTCGGTGGTTTAGAGAGACCGCGGTGATCTTCGGTACGATTCCCGGTCTTGTCAATCCTATTTGTTAATTAAGGTTTAATATATTTTCGACCAGAGCTTGATTGAAAGCATTTCTTCAAACAAATTTATTGACACGGGCCAGTCTTCTGCGCCAGTAATTACAAATACCATACAGCAGAACAGCTTAGAACGCCGGTCGCTCTAAACCACTGAGCTATCCCCGTCGACCCTTGCGAGCTTTCTCTGCCCGTCCTATAAACCAGGACACGGGCTCAGCTTCAAATATATTTTTATTATTATTACTAGCGGGTGCCCGGCGTTGCCCGAGATGTCATTTATCCATAACCCCCGATACACTCCAATTTAGGTTGCTTTTGCGCTATTTTTATGTAACGCTCCTCGATCCTCTACCCCCACCCCTAGGCGTCGTCCCCTCTCATACTGAAAGGAGTTGAAATTATACACAAACTTCATCAGTAAAAATACTATCAACTCCATTAACGCCTGCCGAATATTATTTCCACACGATCATCAACCGGTTAACATGTTTGAAAATTTACAACCCCTCGTTGGGAATGTTAAACGGTAATTCTAATGTCATAATTAAACTCATTGACATCCATAATACTTTGAATTGAATCTAATCTCGGTTGTATTCGCGTTATTTTCTTGTAACGCCCGTCCACCCTTACCTTTAAGGGCGCATCCCTCCCAAGCCCGAAATGGGTTGAAATTAAACACGGAGAACGTGTAGGGAAATTTTACGAATATCATTGTTCCCGAAATATATTTATTTGATGCAAAATTCGGTTGGTTAACTTATTTTAAAAGTTCTACCCTCCGCCCAACCCTTCCTACCCAATCCTACAACCGCATAAATGAACTCAGAGACATCCATTACCTTTGAGTTGACTCGAATCTCGGTATTTTTAGCGTTATTTACTTGTAACCCCCCTCCACCGCCACCCCTTAATGTGCTCAACCCTCGTGCCACAATGGGTTAAAATTAATGGGGAATGCCTCGGTGGTTTACAGTGACCGCGGTGATTCTGGGTTCCATTCCCGGTCCTGTCAATCCTATTTGTTAATTAAGGTTTCATATATTTTAGACCAGAGCTTGATTGAAAGCATTTATTTTATTCTTCAAACAAATTTATTGACACGGGCCAGTCTTCAGCACCATACAACCGAACATCTTAGAACGTTCACTGAGCTACCCCCGTCGACCCTTGCGAGCTTTCTCTGTCCGCCCTATAAACCAGGACACGGGCTCAGATTCAAATTTTAATTATTACTATTATTATTCAGGGGAATGCCTTGGTGGTTTAGAGTGACCGCCAGTGATCCTCGGTTCCATTCCCGGTCCTGGCAATCCTATTTGTTTCATATATTTTAGAGCAGAGCTTGATTGAAAATATTTCTTCAAATAAATTTCTTCTGCGCCAGTAATAACAAATATTATATTTTTGTTAATAAGAAAGATAGGGAATTCAGACAAAAAAAAGGGGGGTAATATAAATACCACACAACAACGTTTCTGGGGTCCTTGTTCCCTTTCGTCAGGTGCTAAGAAGAGCCTAGAGCGACACAACTGCACTGGTCAGTTCACAAACACTCAAAAAGCGACGAAAACGCAACGACAATGAATTGGACATGTTTATTATTCATTATTTTCAATCAGATGTATTTTTTTTATTATCCTTTTGTCATACAGGGATTACGTCATACTTGAATACAACATGTCAGCGTCTTCTTCACGAGCGATTTTAATTCCTTCAATTTTCGGTGGCCATTAGCCTCTAGTTTTTTCTTCTTCTTCAGTGGCCACATTTACCTTTTGCCAAAATTACAAACGGCGGCAAAGTAATTTACCGGCGGACTCGGGAGGCCGCATTTATATTTCGAGACTTTTGAAGACTTTGTAAGGAAATTCTCGTTAAAAATTTTTTTTTTAATTATGTTTGAAGTTAGATGAAACTGTGGCTCGTGCGTCCCTCCACAACGTGGCTATTAAAAGGTCTGCCAACTTTCTACAGCTCGAGGCTTTTACATTTAGCACGCAATTGTGTTAGGTACCGGTTACGATATATTTACGAACAGGAAACATAAATTCTGTTACGCAAACATTGGTCCCCCTGGGGGACTGTTTATCCTCCTCATTGTGAGCCGTGGAATGAAACCCAACGCTTATAAATTCGTATCTTTATATCTACCACTATTCAAATCGTTTAAAATAAAACATTTTTATCTCTTATTCGAATAGGTTCATTGCAAGGATCGTCTCAGATCACCGGCATATGTCTCCATAACCAATTACTTGTACCAACTACTTACTAGTCACATGATGCAGACTGGGCTCTAGGACTAATCAGATCAATATTGTCGGCAGGAAACTCACCTGTAAAACAAACAGAGGATAATAAATTACTTTTCTTTCCAAACACGACATAAAAAAATACATGTTATAAGTAAAAAAAAAATTACTAGTCATCTATATAATTAAAAAGGATGCATGTAGGTATGTATTTAAGTTAATCTCTATATAAATATATACGCGTGGACAGATTGCAACGAAACTTGGTAGACATATTCTTAAAAACACGGGAAACGGTATTGTGGAGCGGGTGGGGGGGGGGAGGGTGAAGAACCCCCAGCATAAAGGTGGACAAAATTATAATTCAAAAAAACGTGATAATTTTTGTATTAAATTACTGCGCGACAAGAGATCGTGACGTCATGCGAGAGACAGAGTGAGACGTTACTACGCTTCGAGCAAAGGAAATAGTTCCTTCTTCCAGTAACGAAATAAAGCAGAAATATTTTTTTCATTGAATAAAAAATATAATTTTATCCAGTGATAATCCATCGAATTATGATAAAAAAACAATACATAATACTTTACGATCCTTGCGGGAAATGTAAGTTAATTTTCGTCGCCATGTTTAGTGACTCCAATATGGCGACTATTTGTTTACACTGTGAAGTGAATCTTAAGTAAGAATTTAATCTTTGGTAATGTCTGAAGACTGAGGGACAATTATATCCTGCAGTACTCAAGGAGTATATTTAAGAACAAATTCTGAGGTATGATTGTTGCGACTGATGCAATACAATTCAATGTATTTTACAGCTGTTGAATTAATGCACTATCAGGATGGAAAGTGTGTAAGGAACTAGGAACAGTTAGATTTAGGTTACATCACTGCTGGACCAAAGATTAATATAGAATTAAATACTTTTTCGGGTTTATATAAATAAGTACACGTGGCAACGCCGGGCACCAAGGATAGTATATAAATAAATAAAAGGATGATAAATTTTTATTGTTTTTCTGTTCTATTACTTATACTTTTTTTTAAAAAAAAATGGACGCTTACTTAATTTTAAATTTCCTATTTCCTTGAAAGTTCTTAGTTGATGGTGAATGTAAATATTTATTCTATTCCGTTGATGAATTTAATTCAGCGATAGACATTTGTAAATTTTAACAATCAGTGGTCATGTAATTAAAGTTGTCGCCATATTCGTAAATGAGTAACGTGACAGCCGAAAATAGGTCTGTGGTGGTTTTTTTTAGTGTAACAGGATACATGAGGGTAATTCACATGGTGGCAACTCTCCTTTAATAGCACAGGAAGGGATTTGAAATGGGGGATGCGGAAGGGTAGAGGACGGTAGCCAAGGGTTAACTAGGGCCCCCGGGATATATTTTAAGGATCCTACCTGGCATTCGCCTAAAGAAATGCAGGGAAAACCCTAGAAAAACCTGCATCAGGTAGGTCGGGCATTGGGTACTTGTCCCACGCCCTTCCGATAGCGGGAGAGGAGTTTATAATGATATATATATATATATATATATATATATATATATATAGAAATAAATAAACAACAAGTAAAAAAATATTAATGTAAACCTGCGGGATTTATATCCTCCCAGTTTGGGCTAATAAAATCACGACGGCGACTGACACCTCTACGGTCATGCAGGTCCTTCGTCTGGCAACTTGGTGAAGATAGCGATCATCCAGTGGTGGGTCTCATTCACGTCTGGAGCAAACTACTTTGGAATTTCAGCTCCACTTTCGCGAGAGTCGTCCAGTGAGGCGTGAAAAAGCCTGGACGAAATCGCCGCTATAGGAGAAATGTGGTTTTAGTGTGTTTGTGTCTTGTGATCGAGAAATATCACGGCATTAGCGGGAACGTGTCCTTGATAAGGTTGGGAATCGTGCCAGGACCCGACGGAGTATTGCTAAATAATGGCTCCCCGTCCACTACCTGCTTCAGATCAACACACACACACACGGACGTTGAGATTTATTTATCCAACAGCCCTTTTCTGAGCGTGTAAAATATGTTGTAAGCGAGGCAGACACCACACGTGGTTTTATCGCTCTCTGGCTTTTATGCCGAGTAGGAGGACCAACGCGTCTCGTGGTGTGAATGCGATGAAGTCTTTTAACAGTTACTAATGGACATGGAAGATTATTTATGGATGGTTTGCATCCAAGAAGTGACGTTGTGGTGTTACTATCTGGTGGACGAACACTTTCATGCTGTAACGTGGTCAAAATCATCCTAGTAACGTGAATAAGAATGGTAGCCAAATACAGACAAAAAAGGTTAATATAAATACCACACAACGTTTCTGGGATCCTTGTCCTCTTTTCGTCAGGTGCGAAGAAGAGCCTAGAGCGACACAACTGTACTGACAAACACTCAAAAGCCTTCTCTTCTTAGCACCTGACGAAAGGAACAAGGATCTCAGAAACGTTGTGTGGTATTTATATTAACCTCCTCCCCCTTTCTTTTGTCAGAAGTTTACGATGTTCCAGCGTTGTTACATTTATTCTTCGTAAAGTTAATTTTTGTAAGTGTCCCTGGATAATCTCGTTTTTAAACGTTCCAAAATTCTAGCGTTGAGTATTTTTTTTTGTTTGGACAAATTTTTGTTGTTGGTATTCTCTGACTTCCGTGTCAATTTCTGTCACCTGTCAAAAATGTATTTTACCATTAGATGTTTCATATCACAGTATTAATTTCCCGGAGAAAAAAAATGGCGTCATTTTTACTATGACCAGTGATACTCTGATCGTGTAATGGCCGTGGAAGTGACCACCATTGAACAGGCGTGGCCTTTTAACACCTTTCCTTAGAAACAAAGATGCTCTTAATTCTTGACATGTACCGGAAACCTGATTTTTTTCCCTATTGTCGTTTCTCCCTTATTGTTAGGCAACCCCTTCGACTCTCCGATCGTCGTTGCGTTTTCGTTGCTTTTGAGTGTTGTCAATTGACCAGTGCAGTTGTTTCGCTCTAGGCTCTTCTTAGCACCTGACGAAAGGAGACAAGAATCCCAAAAACGTGTTGTTGTGGTATTTATATTATCACTTTTTTGTATATATTTGGCTATTTTTGTTATTCATTATTTTCAATCAGAAGCAATTTTTTTCATTTTAAAGCTAATTGTTATAAGTGTGAATGGATGATCACACCTGTCAAAAATGTATTTGTCAATCAGATGTTTCATATCACAGTGTTAATTTCCTATGATCAGTGGTGAGTAATGGCTATGGAAGTGACCACCATTGAACAGTCATGGCCTTCTAATTACATTCATCGGAAACAAAGATACCCTTCATTCTTGAGACATACCGGAAACCATTCATCATCCATGTTTCACTTTTGGCCAATTTATGCTGTGGTCTAGATCGTGGTTCCAGATTTATAGATAATTACCGCTGGTAGATCCGGATGTCTCAGACGCTTCGAATATTCGCGTTGCCCAATTTCCCCCACCCCCTAGTTTGATGACTGAGCTGATGAACGACAGGACCAGACTGATTCTGCTCCCCCAGCATAAAATCTCTCGAAATGCGAAATATGAGACTCATCCTCGTATTCTGTGGATGAATACATCAGGGTAGCTGGATCAGGAAAGCATTCCGCGTGACCCCCCTCCCCCCAACAGTCGGTTTTCATTCCTCACGCGACGACGGTCAACGGTAGCAGAATAGTCATAGACCAACTGACGTAAAAGCGAGCGAGGAAAAAGCAGGAAGCGAAAGCAAGGTCGGAGGGAAGGCAAGAGTGTGGGCGGCGTCGAGCCTTTGTTGGCCTCATTAAAGGAGTGAGGAGGTGACGCGACGGCCCTTCCTTGTGTTCGAGGAGCGTGTCCAGTTGATTGGATGACCCCGGTGCGGTCGTGAGCCCAGCCCAGCCCAGGGTCTGCCGTTGCTGTTGACACGACTTATCTGCGGGGGATGCGCTATTTTTAGAGCCACGTCCACCGAATTCCTGCGTTTACCGTAAGGACCTCGTCGGTGAACCCCCGTCGCCCAAAATTCTTATCACCACCTCTACTGGAAAGGAGAAGCCGGAGTTAAAAGAAGGGTTCTGTTTGGAGAGTGATTTATCCCAAAACTATAGTCGATAAATTCAAGACCGCCGTAACCATTTTCTAGGAATCGTATCCAGATTATGAATTCAAAAATCGATTCCGTAGTCGTTTTAAATTTTTTTATCAACACACCGCACGTTAATAACCCCTAATTACTTCAAAAAGTGTTACCATTCGTCTTATATTTTTTTGTATCAGCTCATCGTGAATATGGCTTTGGACAAACCGAGGAAAAAAAAGACGTCACTTCACACGAAACCGTTAGGCCCTCGAAGCTCTTGTCAGTGGGCGAGCACGTGTTTTCTCTACAAAGACACTCGCAACTGGTTTTAAATAACTCAATTACACCTTCTCCCCCGCATTTAATTTCTCTCTACACTCAGGCTGGTCTGCGACGGCTATTCTCTCGCAGGCAATACCTGCGAGGGATGTTCTCTCGCAGGCAGAACATTTTAGGAGAGATACGAAGGGGCTACCTTTGGGGATGCCTTTTCCTCTCCGTTTTTTAACTAAGGTTCCCACAATCCGACGCACCTCGGCCTGTTCTGAGAGGTGTATGTTCCGGGGTCACAGACCTTGGGCATACGGTAAGAGTTGTCCGCTATTCCCATTGGAATAGTCGGCCAGCTGCCTCCTAAACTGGTCGAGGCACGGAGAAGGGAATGCTGCGTCCCCACAGCAAACTCCTCTCCCGCTATCGGAAGGGCGTGGGACAAGTACCCAATGCCCGACCTACCCGATGAAGGTTTTTCTAGGGTTTTCCCTGCATTTCTTTAGGCATGCCGGGTAGGATCCTTAGAATATAGCCCGGGGGCCCTAGTTAACCCTTGGCTATCTTCCTCTACCATTCCGATTCCCCCTATTCAAATACCTTCCTATGCTATTAAAGGGGAGTTGCCCAACGTGGATTACCCTCATGTAGCCTGTTGTCCTAAAAAAAAAATTTCTCTCTACAACCTCGCAGACGATCACTTCGTATAAAATTTTGAAAATTCCACAAAATGGAGTTTATTTTAATGTATACAGGTTTTTACATCTTTATTGGTAACCTCCTGACGGAGGATGTGACAGTTATAACAGACCTGACCTCGGAGGAAATGTTCTACTCTGGTACAAAGAACCAGTAAAAATACAGCACGACCACTTCAAGTCCTGTATTGGTTTCAATGCAGAGTAGAAGATTTAAAAGAGACAAGGCGAAGACTTAATCATTTTTGTTAAATATTTAAGAGACCAACCTCTCTCTGGAAAGGAAAGGATGGGGGAGGGGGGGTCGGAAGTAATCACTTTGATTCTGCCAGAGGTCGTCTGAGTGAAGCGGACGAGGGAATTCGCGTCGGGTCGAGTGAGGATCAATGGACGACGACTCAAAGGGGGGACGCCACGGGACGCCGGTGTCGGTCCCAGGGGAAGAGAGAAGGGATTGACCATCAACGTCACAACAACAATAGGAAGCAGCGAGGCCGTTCAACGAACAGACACATGTTGTCCACTCCAGAGCACTCGACGACCGTTTAACATTCACACAGTAGTGACGTTTGCCTCGTAACTTACACGTGACCACGACCTATATTATATTATATACAACGAAAACTGGAGCTGAAAGTCTAAAGTTTGGTCCAGTGAGACCGAGGAAGTTAATGTCGCTGGATGATGGACATCTTCTCCAAGTTGCCAGACGAAAGAACTGGGCGACTACAGAGGGATCAGTCGCCATCATGATTTTATTTTAAGCCCGAACTGTTTATAACAGGCGGAGAAATAGGACGATATATATATATATATATATATATATATATATACAGAGAGAGAGAGGGGGGGGGGGAATAAATAACAGTTTATTTTAACGACGGTTTTGAATTAATAAAAACAATTGATGACCTTATAGGGAAACTTTTCATTTTTAATATTATACTATAAATATGATCAATTGTAAATATATATTCTGTAGGTAAATACCTGAAGAAGACGCAATACGGTATCGAAACGTCGTAGTTTTTATATTATACTATAAATATAATCAATAGTAAATAATTCCTCCTGTAGGTAAATACCTGAAGAAGATACAAAAACGGTATCGAAACGTCTTCATAATATAAAAAATAGAAAGTGTCTGTAGTTTTTATATTATACTATAAATATAATCAATAGAAAATAATTCCTCTTGTATGTAAATACCTGAAGAAGATACAAAAACGGTATCGAAACGTCGTCATAATATAAAAAATAGAAAGTGTCTGTAGTTTTTATATTATACTATAAATATAATCAATAGTAAATAATTCCTCTTGTAGGTAAATACCTGAAGAAGATAAAAAACGGTATCGAAACGTCTTCATAATATATACAATCAAATGAGTGTCTGTATAAGGTCATCAATGGTTTTCATTTTATGAAAATAAATAACATTGTTCTCTAGTCCCCTTCAGTAACAAATTAAAAGGGTAACTTAAGTACATTATTAACAACAAACGAGAAAAGTTCAGTAAAGAAGAAACATTAATTTATATTGCCGACCTCCTGTGGGGTGCAGGGGTCAGCGTGACTGCATCGCATCAGAGAGGTCATAGATGTTTGTGTTGCGTGAGAGAAAAACTCTTTTCAAATCAGTCGTTACAGAACGAAATCCAATAATTATCGTAAATTATGGGAATATAATTATATACATATATATGTAGCCAACACAGACAAAAAAGTGATAATATAAATACCACACAACGTTTGTGAGATCCTTGTCCCTTTCCTCATTTTGAGTTTTGACCAATGACGAGTGCAGTTGTGTCTCTCTAGGCTCTTATTCGCACCTGATCCCAGGAACGTTGTGTGGTATTTATATTATCACTTTTTTGGCTATCTTTCTTATCCAAGCTTTATTATTTGTCCGTCGTAGACCGCGTGACGTCAGCAAATGACAACTTGACGACGCAAAGTCGCAAAATGATTCACCCCGACGACGAGGAGGAGTCGCTCAGCCTAGTTTCCAAAAGTGGAGGAGCTCGCACCCCCCCTCTCCCCCCCCCGGTTTACCTACTTGTCCTCTAGCGAACGGAAGTTGGCGAACTCCATTTCCTGTAACCGCTTTAGTTGCTGCGGCTTTGTCGACGAATGACGTCATTCGCTTGTACCACTGAATCTGAATACAAATGACGAGGAGGAGGAGAGGGGAAGGAGAGGCCTTCAATCACTCCCACTCACTCATCGCTCGTCGTATTATGTCTCCATTTGTCCCGCACCGACAAGTGGTCAAACCTCATTGGATTATAAATTCTTCTCACGTCAATCGCATTTTTCTCCTCTCTTACATTACGTAAGGTTTCTTAATAATTTTATTTTCGACTATTTTTACTATGACAAAGGCTTGATGGACTTCCTAGGACATCGACTCTGTTTAAAAATCCAAACTGCTTAATTTTTTTTAATGTTTCTTTTTATTTTCCCCTCATAAATCTCAGTAATTTTTTTATTTTTTTTTAAATAAAAATTGGTTGTGTGAGTGTCACGTTCGTATTTTCGATAATTACCTTGAGCTGTTAAGAGATCGAGGTGATTCCGGGCCTCGACGTGTAAATGGCGCCACAATAATTGTTAACGCTCGTGAGATTTTGCGTCTTGATTCCAGACTTGTTCTGTCGTGATCTTTCGAGTTCTCACGGTTTCTCTCCATCACATCGGCATCGACTTATTCACTTAAATTTCTTTAACCTAACTTAATAAATACATTATGCAAAATTATATCATAACCTACGTTTATTTTTCCTTTACGTAAATTGCGATTCTCCCTTTTTTTGCCCTCCTTAAAGGTTTATAACATATCAAATGTTCTTTAAAATTTAACAATTGAGACTTCACTGTTTAATTTATTTACTTAAATTGGTTTCATACATGACAAAGGTGAGGCAGATCGATATAAGGTACACATAAAAAATAATTCTTGTAATTAAATGAAAAATATTTACGTCTCATTGAAAATAATGAATAATAAAGATAGCCAAATACGTGCGAAAAAAAAGGGGGGTAATATAAATACCACACAACAACGTTTCTCAGATCCTTGTTACCTTTCGTCAGGTGTAAAGAAGAGCCTAGAGCGACACAACTGCACTTGGCAGGTGACAACACTCAAAAGCCTTCTTTAATTATAAAATAATATTTTAATGTATAGAAAATATATATAAAATAGTTTATAATAAAAGTTGTCTGTGTTTTATAATTATTCATTCTATTTCCATATAATTTTTTAAAAATAATTATTACGTTATAATAAAGGCTTTTGGATTTTATAATTTTATATTTAGTAATTATTTTATTTCCTTATAAATTTTTAAAATAACTATTATTTTATAATAAAAGTAGGCTTTTGAGTTTTGTCAAGTGACCAGTGCAGTTGTGTTCCTCTAGGCTCTTCTTAGCACCTGGGACAAGGATCCCAGAAAGGTTGTGTGGTATTTATGTTACCCTTTTTTTTGTCTGTATTGGCTATCTTCCTTATTCCTAATTCTTGTAATAGTTCAGAAACAAGAAAACATTAATTAATTAATTCGTCGTTCTCAGAGCTTGAACATCGAGCAATATAACATTAGAAGGAAATCACATGAACTATAAATGTAATTTGACTGAGCTCAGTCTGTCATCCTGATGCGTGTGTGGACGGGGGGAGTCCGGTGTCCTTCAACGTCCAGGTAGAGTGAGCAATGGCGTCGTCGTGTCTGCAGCAGTGCCGATGAATGTGGTTCTTCCCCTGGGAACTTCCTATTCCACACACACACACACACACACACAGACACTACTTAAATCGTTATGATCCTGCCACAGAGACGAAGAGCTTCCAGGTGATCCGCGACCTTCAATTCATCACTGACAAATGTTTATTCCCTGACCGCTCGAAATCGCATTTCTTTGTGGGCCACGGATTCGTAAAGACCACAGAGAAATTTACCAAATTTGCTATCAGCTGTTTTCTGTATTCCGACTGATGATTCCATCTGTTAATGGATCATCAGGTTGCTTAGCCCGTACAAAAAAAAATTACCCCATTGCACCACAAATGTCTGTTACAATATATTGTGTCTTAACACTAAGAGCACTTTAATTAATTAAACCTGCCTACAGAAAATTTCTCTTTGGAAAATATATTATTAAAAGACCATACCAAGCAAATTGGCGAGACTTTTGTTGACACGGTGCAGAAATATGAGAAGTTAAAGATGCGGACTTTATTATTTAGGGTAACAGGCTACATGAGGATAATCCACATGGTGGCAACTCCCCTTTAATAGCAAAGGAAGGGATTTGAAAGGGGGAAGATGCGGAAGAGTAGAGAAAGGTAGCCAAGGATTACCTAGGACCCCTCGGGCTATAGTTTAAGGATCCTACCCGGGTATTCACATAAAACTGATGCAGGACACACCCTACGAAAACCTGCATCAGGTACGTCGGGTACTTATCCCACACCCTTCTGATGACGGAAGAGGGTTTTTTCTGTGGGGACGCAACTTTCCCTGCCTCCGATCAGTTTAGAATTTGAACCCGGGACCGATGCGAGGCAGTCACTCTGACCCCTGAACCCCACAGGAGGTCGGCAATATAAATTAATGTTTCTCCTTTACTGAACTTTTCTCGCGTTTGTTAAAAACGTACTTAAATTACCCTTTTAATTTTTGGGTCTTTCCGTATTTTACTGAAGGGGTATATATATATATATATATATATTATATTGAGAACAATGTTATTTATTCTAAAAAAATTAAAGAATTGTTGATCTCATACAGATAAAGGCAGCTGGCCGACTGTTCCAATGGGAACAGAGAACAACTCTTACCGTATGTCCAAGGTCTGTGACCAGGGAACATACGCCTGTAAAACAAAACAAGACGACTTGCCTCGGCATTTGGGAATCCTATAGTTCAAAAAACGAAGAGAGGAGAAGGCATCCCGGAAGATGCGGACTGACGCTGTGGTGAATTTCAAAAAACCTGCGAATGCAGAGACGCTCAGAACTGAACAGGAAGGAATGCAATCTGATGACCGACGACCCAGAAAGAGGACATTGTTCCGGAGACTGACGGAGTGGTACTGGTAGTCGATATTAGGCACGAAGATGTCCTGACCAGCAGGAGGTCCGGAGACGTAAGTTGGACCAGCATGGGGTCTGCGGGGAAGGGAGATCTCAATTAGCTGATCCGAGTATGGATCACGTGGCGTCCTAGTATTCGCCAATGCCCTCGGTACACGATTTTCACCTGTATGAACATATTTTACTACACTGTAAAACGTATGTGGTTCAGAAGTGACAGGTAATGGAGTATCAACGAGGTGAATAAGAGATTCAATTGAACGATAAATCAGCCCACGTGATATTCCTATATGACTAGGAAACACCCCAAGGTGAACGAGTAAATCGTTGATCTAGTGCGTATTGCAAGCTTCCAACTGTTGAAATAGTTGGTTCAACACGTCATTACAATCTCCTAAATGACAAGTTGATCGCATGATTGGACAGCAATCATATTTTTTTTTCAAAATCTAAATATTTAAATTACTTCATCTTGGTGCGCATTCATTTTCACGATTTTAAAAAAAAACAGCTTTGCATGATGAAAATCCAAATATAAATGTCGTCACCTGAAAAAAAAAGTTCTCTCTCAAGATCCACAGTTTATTTATTTTCTCCTATTTTTAACGACTGTTTTTCCCCCTCACTAATAAATTATTCCTTCAAAAACAGTTACCGAGACTTTTCCTGGTCGATACCATCGATATTACCATCCATATTATACATAACAAACATTTGTAGCTAAACTTTGTTGCAACAGAAAAAATAATTATTATTTTTTGATAAAAAGTAAGGAAATGAATCGACTAGAAAAATTTCCCTATTAGCATATAAATATAGAGCGAATCTCTAACTGGATTATTTTAATACAAAGGGGTCGAGTTCAATTAGTTTACATTTATTACTTTTGTAATTTTTAAATTGTAAAATATTTCCTCAGATACCCATAAAAAATACTTCACTGATTTATTTGCTAACTGATAATTGTATTTACTATTTTTTAAAAAATATTTCTGGCTCACTTATGCATTAAACTATTTTACCATTCTGTACATACTCTTTAATTTATTTGAGGATTTACTTAATTTATTTTTCAAACATTCTACAACGGCCAATAATTGAGTGAAATAAATTTTTTCAGGGGTCGAATAGGATTTCTACCTATGTTATGGGTGCATAATTTCAACCCCCCCATACAGCTTGGGAAAGGGAGCACGGTTAAGAGTGGAGCAAGAAAATATCGCGAATAAAACCAAGATTGGAGTCAAATCCAGGGCTATGGATGTCGCAGAGTTTAAATATGACATTCAACTTGTGGCATTTAACACCCAGGAGGGGTGGGGAGTGGAAATTTTGGAACATGCAAACACGGCCGATATTTGCGTTGAATAAATATTTTTTTAGGGGTTAATTATATTGCTTGTATTTTTTCCGATATTGTTTGTGTATAATTTCAATCCCTTACAGCTTGGGAAAGGAGCACGGTTAAGAGTGGAGCAAGAAAATACCGCGAATAAAACCGAGATTGGACTCAAATCCAGGGCTATGGATGTCGCCGAGTTTAATTATGACATTAAACTTGTAGCATTTAACACCCAGGAGGTGTGTGGGTGGGGTGTGGAAACTTTGGAACATGCAAACACGGCCGATATTTGCGTTGAATAAATATTTTTTGAGGGGTTAATTATATTGATTGTATTTTTTCCGATATTGTTTGTGTATAATTTCAACCCCTTTTCGCATAAGAGAGGAGCTGAAGGAACAACCGAGATTCGAGTCAAATCGGGGTTATGTATGTCGCTGAGATTATTTATGACAACAAAAGGAAGCGAAATTGGAGTTTTATAAAGGGTTATAAATATATATGACAACCCGGGCACGCAGCAAGTATGAAAATATTCAGCCGTCTGTAATATTTTGGGCACGCCCCAGGGAAGGGGGGTGATTAGCAGAAATAACCCTCAGCAAATTAATTAGAGGCTTTTGCTCAACAATGTTTATATATTCCACTCATTAATCAGCTCGAAACCCGCGTGGTTTTTATTTGCCGGACCGTTCAAAGGCGACATTAATTAACTTTACAAGATAAATAAACGCGATTTCGAGCGCTGCACTCCATTGTTAGCTAACTTAATTACTACGGTAAAGACACCGTATATGGGCCCTGAAGTTTGCTATCTTAATCAGCATCAGTTCCAAAGCGAAGGTAAATAATATATAATAATATGTGTGTGTGTGTGTGTGTACGACTCCCACCACAATACCTCTTCTTCAACATTAACGAATCTCGCGGACGATTTAATCAGCTCAAACACAATCCTTATTGGAAGTTGATGTAATGTAATGTCGTGTCAGCAGCTTTAATTTGTTAAAATCCTGGTACGAGTTCTCCTGCAATCGTGCTCGTTCTTCACACAGCTGGAGCCATACACATTGCTCCCTAATTGTAAACACTAATTAATTAATTTAACTCTGATGTTAAAAAAATTGATACTGAAGAATCGAAACTTGTTTTCGCAATTGCCTAAATTTATATTCCGCGAACACAGCTGCGGGGCGAAAAAAATCCTCCGAGCACCTTCTGCTCAAACAAGAGAAATTGTTGAGGAGGAGAGGGGGAAAAAAACCTGCTTAGAAATCAAGAGTCCGGATGTTAGTCACGACAGTGACTCAGTTCTTGCGTCTTAGAAGCTTCACCTCAGGCGCTCTTCAACCCAATAATATAACCTTGTATTTTATTTCTTTCATTCAGCTCAATTAGCTCTGTATTTTTTCATCTCTCTGTATTATTTGTCACATACACTTCCTCTACCCTTCCGCATCCCCCTTTTCAAATCCCTTCCTATGCTATTAAAGGGGAGTTGCCCAACGTGGATTACCCTCGTGTAACCTGTTGCCCTAAAAAAAAAAGGATGCCTTTTCCTCTCCGTTTTTGAACTAAGGTTCCCACAAGCCGAGGCACCTCGGCCTGTTTTGAGAGGTGTATGTTCCGGGGTCACAGACCTTGGGCATACGGTAAGAGTTGTCCGCTATTCCCATTGGAATAGTCGGCCAGTTGCCTCCTAAACTGCTCGAGGCACGGAGAATGGAATGCTGCGTCCCCACAGCAAATTCCTCCCCCGCTATCGGAAGGGCGTGGGACAAGTACCCAATGCCGGACCTACCTGATGCAAGGTTTTCTAGGGTTTTTCCTTCATTTCTTTAGGAAAATGCCGGATAGGATCCTTAAATATAGCCCGGGGGTCCTAGTTAACCCTTGGCTACATTCCTCTATCCTTCCGCATCCCCCCTTTCAAATCCCTTCCTATGCTATTAAAGGGGAGTTGGATTACCCTCATGTAGCCTGTTACCCTAAAAAAAAATTCAACCAAAGTTGCCAGCAGTGTCAATTCGATCTCTCCGAATATATTTTTTTGAGCCTTTGTACTCAGGAACAATAAAATTTACTAGGAAGCCTCTACCTTAAAATATAAATAATTTTGTACTATATAAGATAATTTTATGGTATGTCCAAATAAGTAACTTAAAAAAAGTGTTTACTTTGCGACTTAATTAAACCTGGGGTTTGCATTGTGTTAATAGTGTTTAATTTTTTTCATTACGTTTCTTTGATATTTACCATTACTTTTGTCTCTTAAGCTTTTTTCAGATTTATTTTCATATTATTTACTGTGTTCCTGTTTTGTAGAGGAAGTCGCAAAATAATCTGTCGAGTATTAATTACCATTAATATGTTCAAGGGAACACACATTATACTCTCTGGTGAGACATGCAATTGTCTACAACGCTACACAGGATTAATGTTGATAATAATGGTAATGTAAATGCACGACAATAACACGAGAAGAAGAAGAAAAAAGTGTAGACAGGCTATGTACAGGGGTAATCCACATAGTGGCAACTCCCCTCTTATAGCATAGGAAAGGGAGTGAAAGGGGGGAATGCGGAAGGTTAGAGGAAGGTAGCCAAGGGTTAACTAGGGCCCCCCCTGGGCTATGGTTTAAGGATCCTACCCGGCAATTTTCCTAAAAGTGATGCAGGGAAAAACCCCTAGAAAAACCTGCATCAGGTAGGTCGGGCATTTGGTACTTGTCCCACGCCCTTCCCTGGACGGCGGGAGAGGGGTTTGCTGCGGGGTTGCAGCTTTCCCCTCGCAGTGCCTTCACCAGTTTAGGAGGCAGCTGGCCGACTGTTCCAATAGGAATAGTAAACGACTCTTATCCGTCGTATGTCCAAGGTCTGCAACCGTGGAACATGCACCTCTCAAAACAGGAGGGAACCTTGGTTCAAAAAATCAGAGAGAACTGTAGCCTACTCCAGAGCTCTCAGAGAAGGGTCACCTGCGAGAGAATCCTCTCACAAGCTTCCTTGTAACGAAGACGTTTATATACCACATATAAAGGTTCTTGCTACAGTCACAACTATTCTAAATTTGTTTCAGTCTTTGGATGGCGGTGACGACGTTGGGTTGATATTCTCCTCCTCAAGTTACGTGACTGAAGCGACTCTAAGGACAAGTGTCTGTGTTGGAACACTTAATAAGTACAAAGAGAGACGAAACTGCAGAGAAAAATAAATTAGTATTCGATCACAGTAAAAATCGTCTTCAATAAATAATTGGCCCTGGTCCGACAACTTTTGGAAAATCAACACCGTACCAGAAGACTGAAAAAAAGGAAACCAGCTGGTCTTGTGTAAAGTGCGGTGTGTAACAGCAGAGCACAGCGCGTGAGTGAAGTGGACAAAGAACCAGAAAAAGTCTAGACGACAACATTGGATGGACTCTAGTCGTTGATTATACAGTTTAAGTAAATTAATGGTTAGTATTAAAAGACTAGTTTCGATGGCAGGTTCATAGTTGATGACAAAGGGGTGGGGGGGGGGCAGGAGAAATCAACTCAAGTATGTTTATTGATGTTAAGTTTCGCTTGAAATTGTCCATGGCCTGAGCCCTGGGTGAGCTTGAGGAACCTTGCATCTGAAGGTTATTCCATTCTGAAGGGAGGAAGAAGACACCCCAGTGGGTTGGCAGTTAAGATGCCCAACGAAGCCTGTCAGCCAATTATTCCGCCATTTTCGATACTAATAGAAGGACGGCGTGCGTGAGGCATGACCACTTCCCATTTCCGTCTCTTATTGTCTGCGGAACGCATGCGTCCTCCTCCTCCTCCTCTTTGTTTGGGAGCGTCTTCCCTAAAAAGGGACAGCTGGAACTTAATTACTTTTCTTCAGATCGCTTCTTTCAATAGACATATATATATAAAAGAGGAAACGAATCGTGTTGTTTGCGAATTTAGTTTTATTTCAAACAACTTGAAATGGAATACTGAGAATACATTTTCAAAACCTACCGTCATAGATCATTTAACTTTCCACTGTGACGTCAAAGGTTCAAAGTTTGTATTTTATCACATTAACCAATATATTCTCAGTTTTGATCAGGCTATTATCTCTGGGCGGCTCTTAAGACACCCACAACATATTTTATAGCGATACAATCAATTTCGAGGGCGGAATAATCCGCGGGCAGGTGATGGGGGAAGTGAATTTTGTTAACAGCGGATTATTCCGCCAATGCCGATAATTGTAATCGTATGCAGATAATTCACACTCACGGGAGCAAAACAACAACAAACCAAAAGATATCACACACTATTATTATCAACTAATAAATAATAAGCTTATTACAGTACTTTGAGAATGCACCAATATTTTAATTTTTTTACGAGTTAGACTTGAATAGAATAGTTACTAGCATGTTTCTTCGAAAGAGACAGTGTCAGATATTGAATAAAAGAAACTCAATCTTATCTGGATTTGAAATTTCTTGACAATGGTGACACAACATTTTTATTGAGATTATTCGAGGTATTCCATTGACTGAGAGTAGAAAGACTGAGAAAGAAAAAGCCATGAAACAAGAAAAAAAACAGAAATAAAGAGACAGGTTAAAGAGATGACGAGAATGATCGTCTAGAAGATCATAAAAAAAATATGTAGAGATATATACCCCAAGCGAAAGGAAACAAGAAAAACAGAAACAAAGAGGTAGTGGGCAAAAAACAAGTTTGGTGAGGAAGAATAAGTTAATAAAAAGGGCAAAGAAAAGAAAAAGAAAAGAAATAATAATAAACAAGAAAAACAGTAAGAGGTTGTGAGCATGAATAAGTGAAAAAAATGGCAAATAAAAGAAAACAAGAAAAACAGTAAGAAACAGGCAGGTCAAAGAGATGACGATAATGATCGTGTAAGATATCAGAAAAAATGTAGAAATATACCCAAAGCGAAAGTAAACAAGAAACAAAGAGGCAGTGGGATAAAAAAACAAGTATGGTGAGCAAGAATAAATGAATAAAAAGGGCAAAGAAAGGAAATAATAATAAACAAGAAAATCCGTAAGAAAGAGGTTGTGAACATGAATAAGTGAAAAACAAAGGGCAAATAACAGAAAACAAAAAAAAACAGTAAGAAACAGGCAGGTCAAAGAGATGACGAGAATGATCGTGTAAGAGAACAGAAAAAAATGTAGAGATATACCCAAAGCGAAAGTAAACAAGAAAAAAAGAAACAAAGAGGCAGTGGGCAAAAACAAGTACGGTGAGCAAGAAGAAATGAATAAAAATGGCAAAGAAAAATAATAATAAACAAGAAAAACTGTAATAAAGAGGTTGTGAGCATGAATAAGTGAAAAAAAAGGACAAAGAAAAGAAAACAAGAAAAACAGTAAAAAACAGGCAGGTCAAAGAGATGATTTGAATGATCGTCTAAGAGATTAGAAAAAAGATGTAGAAATATACTCAACACGAAAGTAAACAAGAAAAACAAAACGATAGAGACAGTGAGCAAGAAACAAGTAAGGTGAGCAAGAATAAGTGAATAAAAAGGGCAAGAAAAGCAAAGAAATCCAGTAAAAAAAATTAGGTGGTGAGCATGAATAAGTGAAAAAAAAGGGGCAATAACAGAAATAAAGAGGCAGGTTAAATAGATGACGAGAATGATCGCCTACAACATCAGAAGAAAGATGTAGATATATAGTCAAAGCAAAGGAAACAAGAAAAACAGAAAAAGAGAGAGGCACTGTGCAAGAAACAAGTTGGGTTAAAGAGATGACGTGAAAAATCGTCACGAAATTCAGAGAAATATGTAGAAACTGAAACGTTTCCAACGGTACAGAATAAACTCTGTTCGTCATCAGGAAGAGAACACAAAGACGCGCAACATGAGAGAGTCCGATCACTCATTTAGGAAGGTGGGGGGGGGGGCAGATCTACTAAATTCGGCCTGGTCCTAGAGTGACTGCTGGCCGAGTATATAGAGAGTCGGGAAAGAAAACCAAGCTTGGTGATGACAGTATCAATTATGTTGCCCATGGAATAGTTCCTTCTCCTCCTGACCAAACAGACAGATGGACTCAGGTAACGTCTCTATAAAATTTTGACGCATAATTTAGACACCATTTCTATTAGTAGTGGATTCAACCAGGTTGCTGTGAAAGCCGTCTGCGTCCTCTTCATCGAGTCTTGATGAGTCACGGCCCTAGTTAGTCACGGTTTCCAGCCATTTAGGAGCGTTGTTAGTGGACAGGTGTGTCCCCCTAACGGACCAAGGTGTTTTCTGTTTTCACAGTTCCGCTCTTTAAGCACGCCTGAGAAGTTTGGCGACAGCCTCTCACTCAAGCAAGAGAGCGAGCTCCCACCTCCGACAATCCCCCGCCGTTAAAGAGGAAGTTCTTCTCAGGGAGAGAGAATTTCTCGTCGACTTTCACAAGGACAATAACCCATCAAGCTCAGTAAGCTGTTGTCTCTCTCTCCCTCTCTCTCTCTACCTAGCTTCGGAAATTCCAGATCCGACTCTTCCCCCTCGACACTCCTGCAAAATTTCAAAGTCCTCCCCCCCCTCCCAAGCCAAACCATGGGAACCCTTCTATTTTCCGTTATCATCTCGTAAATTTCGACCTCACAATGAGCGCCATATTCACCCCACTGCTCCACCGCCAATAAAAAAAACTTACCATACAGAGTAATTCGCACATTTTCCACTGCGGTCCTATACTGATACAGTTATTGAGCACTGGCGAGTGGGAAAAAGTGTGATCTTTCTGTGAAATTCGATCACTACGATGTTACCAACATGGAAAAAATCTCCCCAAGTCATATTTAGGCCTTTAAATTAAGAAAAATATTTACGATAAAACAAAACAATATTGTGGATTACTGACAGTTTCATAGCTCAATCCAGTGCTCAGAATATCTCAAAGAATCTTCAGTTTTAATGACAAGTAGCCGTGATACAGTTATTTGTATAAAATTCAAAAAAATAAATTATTACGTTTATGTAGAAAAAAAAAGTTCGATGTTTTTTTATAATCATTATTGAATTAAATATATTTATTGTAATGAACACTCTTTGAAATTATGTGTTTCTTTGATGTATTACATAATGATTATCTCTGGCGAAAATGTTATCGCTGGGGCAAAGGCATTGTTGATGGTGCTTTCGTTGCTGGATTGTTGGGGGCGAAGGATCATTTTATTGTGGAGTTGTTATTTTTAATTTGATAACAGACGAAATAAATTAAACTGAAAGGATTAATATCCGAACAACGGAGGTCCTGGACAACGGCCGCCGGGGACGACGCCATTGTAAGTAAGCTGCTTGTGTTCAGTTTTATTTACAAACACCATTGATTATGCGGAAACCCCCCTAAATTGATTATTACCTTTTTTAAAAACAATTTCATTGGCTGTTTTTTGATACCCCCACGTGGGAGGAAGACTCGTGTTATTATTCAGCCATTATTATTGTTATTGTGAGATATTTGCATTATAGAAGAAAAATCGAGCTCTGGTCTCTCTGAGAAGATTTACTTCCTCCAGAGTGAGAACCATTTTACACACTTGTTTTTAACCATTCTTCCTCCTGTTAATTTCTGTATCGTAGGACTGTATTAGAAATTAAACCGTAAAGATAATAGACATTCCATATTAAAGGCTACAAATATTGTTATTGTCGAGAGAGAGAGAGAGAGAGAAAAGAGAGAGAGAAAAAGAGAGAAAAAACAGAGAGAGAAAAGAGAGAGAGAGAGAGTAAGAGAAAGAGAGAGACCCTCATCATTTTCAGTGATGATTATCCTGCTGTGCTGCATAAACGCATGGCAGACACAATATTTTAAATTTACTTCCATACTATGAAGAACGTTTTAACTTCATTCAAAAGAGAGAGAGAGAGAAAGAGAGACTAAGAGAGAGAGAGAGAAAGAGAAAGAAAGTGAGAGAGAGAAAGAGAGAGACTAAGACAGAGAGACTAAGAGAGAGAGTAAGAGAGAGAGAGAGAGAAAGAGAAAGAAAGTGAGAGAGAGAAAGAGAGAGAGTAAGAGAGAGAGAGAAAGAGAAAGAAAGTGAGAGAGAGAAAGAGAGAGGTAGAAAGAGGGAGAGAAAGAGAGATAGAAAGAGAGAGGTAGAAAGAGAGAGAGAAAGAGAGATAGAAAGAGAGAGAAAAAGAGAGAGAAAAAGAGAGAGAGAAAGTGAGAGAGAAAGTGAGAGAAAAAGAGAGAGAAAGTGAGAGAAAAAGAGAGAGATGTATGGAAAGAACGATGTCAAATAAGAATAATCCCTTCAGATGTATATTTTTTTCTTCATCACTTCACGACATAAAATCATTCAAAACCATCCCAAGGCCCTGATCAACGGTTTTTTTAAATTTAATATATACCACTTCTATTATCATTAATAATTACTTCTAATTAGAAGAAAAAATTAAAGAGGATGCAGCAGGGTAGAGGAAGGTAGCCAAGGGTTAACTAGGGTCTCCCGGGCTATGGTTTAAGGATCCTACCCGGCATTTCGCCTCAAAGTGATGCAGGGAAAACCGAAGAAAAAAATCTGCATTAGGTAGGTCGGGCATTGGGTACTTGTCCCACGCCCTTCCCTGGATGGCGGGAGAGGGGTTTCCTTTAAGAGCTGTTAATATAGTCTGTTAACGCGGTGCCCACCTTTTAGTAATAATAATAATAGTAATCAGTTCCCACTCACTTGTCACGCGTAATTTTCTCCTGATCTGTTAAGGGAGAATCAATCAGGACCAGGAGGAGGGGGGAAACGGATCAATTACTCCTCCATCCCACTCATAAAAAAAGAGTCGATGATCAAAAAAAAAATATGCAGATAAGCCTCAGGCCATCCCGGGACCGAATTAAAAATTAAGCTTTAATTTTGTATCTAGATCAAATGAGGGATCGAAGCGTGATTGCGCCGAAAATTTAATCGAGGGGAACAGAGACAACAAGTAATCTGCTTTTATGATGAGGACCGTTTCATATTTCAGTAACTCGTTACGAGGAACGTAAACTGAAAATTATTTTCCCCAAGTTTTTAATAGCCTTTTCCTTTCTTCAAATTACTGAGTAACTGCAAACGTTCAGTGGAAAGTCAAAAAAAAAATTTTCTGGTTTCACTTTTTCGTGATTTTCAATTTATAATTAATAATCTTGATTTACGTACATCTATGCATTTTTAATGTCATTAATGAAGTGATAATGAGAGAGCCAATAATCAGTATTCCACAACGTGATGAAAGGATTGAGAGATTGCTGCTTGAAAAATTAATTACTTTTTATCATATAATCGAAATCAATATCTTTCCCCCTCCCCCCTCCCCCCTTCCCCCCAAAAAAATGAAATTTAAACGGATGGCAATTAGGACCAATCCTCACTAATGAAACAGTTCAGACTCGTTACTTAAACTTTACATTGAAAATTACCGTTTGTTTATAATTTGGATTTTCTAATTTATTTTCTGACCAATTAATTTCTTTTTTTTAAAAAAAAATTATGACTCACTCGCCAGGTGCGAATCACTCATTAGAAAGTCACTCAATCTCCATTCAAATGCATGGAAACCAGATCTCAGATAGAAATCTGTATAACCAGTGAAAACGTTATTTAATAACTCGATAGATAAATTTATTCTGCACAACCCTGTCCTCTTATGAGGAAACAGGATCATCAGTCACTAATGTTACTTAAGTGCATAGATAATAAATAAGTTTCTAAATGCAATAGACTTATTACATATAAAATTAAATTCACATTATTGTAATAGTAACTGTATAAACAAAAAAAATCGTGTGTTTGTATTTACGTTAATTTCTATACAAATTTAAACGAGTGGAAGGATATTAATACAAAAAAATTGGTACACTAGAAACGGTACTGTAGAGGGAGGGGGGGGGGGAGAGAAACCCCTAGCATAAAGGGCGAAAAAAATTATAAACGAAAAATGTGATAATTTTGTGTTAAATTACTACGCGCGCGCTAAGAGACCGTGACGTCACGCGGGAGAGAAAGAGAGAGACGTTACTACACGACCAACAAAGGAAATAGGTCCTTTTTTCGGTAATGAAATAAAGCAGAAATATTTTTTATTGTATAAAAAGAATAATTTTATCCAGTGATACTCCATAGAATGATGATAAAAAACAATACTAAATACTTCACGATCCTTGCGTGGAAAATGTAAGTTAATTTTCGCCGCCATGTTTAGTGACTCCAATATGGCGACTATTTGTTTACATTGTGAATCTACCTAAGAATTTCAATCTTTGGTAATGTCTGAGGACTGAGGGACAATTATATCCTGCAGTAGTCAAGGAGTATATTTAAGAAGAAATCCTGAGGTACGTTTGTTGCGACTGACGGAATAAAAGTCAATATATTTCACAGCTGTTGAATTAATGCACTATCAGGTCTCAAGTGTGTAAGGAACTAGGAACAGTTAGATTTAGGTTAAACCACTTCTTGACTAAACATTAATACAGAATTATATACTTTTTCGGGTTTATATAAATAAGTACACGTGGCAACGCCGGGAACCCGTAATTAATAAAGTAACACACACAAAAAACAGTTAATATCAATAAGAGCCTGTTCCCTCATAGATCTTAATCGTAAAATTAAACATTTCTGGTTCCCAGTCACCACATAAGTTTCACCGTACTTTAGCGATTAATTAGACGTTTAACGCGGCCTGCATAAATTCGCCAACCTGGTGTGCAAATTTGTTATTTTTGTAATGCTGTAGATAGACTATTTTTTTTTTCGTCTTCTTCTTCTTTAAGGCCGCAAGTGATAGCGTCTGGTTCTCTCTGTCTCTCTCTCTCTATCTTTTTAATGAGGCCAACGTTTAGAATTACTGATGATGTTGATTTGTGGACCAACTGGCGAGTTGCCCGTAGAAGGGGGGAGGGAATATGCAATACGTTTAACAGGGAAAAAGTCAAGATTTCACTAGATCAATAAATTCCTGTAGGTTTTTCTTTTATACGTTGTTGGTAAAATAAATTACATAGAAATAACCGTCGAGTGGGGCGGAAAAAAATAGAACTGGACAGTTGAAATAATTTTTTTTTTAAAAAAAGTGTACAATGTTCCAATTGAGGAATTATGTCCACGGTCCTACTTTGGGTAACTTGAGCCGTGAGGTTTTTTTAAAATATTTTTTCAGATTTTAAAACTTATTATTTTTTATATCCAGCGTGTATAACATCTCTGTAAGAAACGACAATCAAACAAAGTGTCTCTCTCTTACCAAAACCAACAAAAGACAATGGTGTTAAGATAACCAAAGATTCTATAACAACGCCGGAGCCACTGCTGCCAACTGATTTTTTTTAGTGTAACAGGCTACATGAAGGTAATCCACATGGTGGCAACTCCCCTTTAATAGCATAGGAAGGGATTTGAAAGGGAGGATGCGGAAGGGTAGAGGAAGGTAGCCAAGGGTTAGCTAGGGGCTCCAGGGCTACAGTTTAAGGATCCTACCCGGCATTCGCCTAAAATAACGCAGGGAAAACCCTAGAAAAACCTGCATCAGGTAGGTCGGGCACTGAGTACTTGTCCCACGCCCTTCCGATAGCGCGAGAAGAGTTTGCTGTGGGGACGCAGCATTCCCTTCTCCGTACCTCGACCAGTTTAGGAGGCCGCTGGCCGACTGTTGCAATGGGAACAGCGAACAACTCTAACCGTAAGCCCAAGGTCTGCGACCGCGGAACATACACCTCTCATAACAGGCCCAGGTGCCTCGGCTTGTGGGAACCTTAGTTCAAAAACGGAGAGAGGAGAAGGCATCCCCAAAGGTAGCCCCTTCGTGTCTCTCCTACAAGGTTCTGCCTGCGAGAGAATATCCCTCGCAGGTACTGCCTGCGAGAGAATAGCTCTCGCAGACAGTTCTTCGAATTTATTTTTAATAGGCACCGGTTGTGTACCCAATGCCCGACCTACCTGATGCAGGCTTTTCTAGGGTTTTCCCTGCATTTCCTTAGGCGAATGCCAGGTAGGATCCTTAAACCATTGCCCGGGGGCCCTTGTTAACCCTTGGCTACCTTCCACTACCCTTCCGCATCCCCCCTTTCAAATCCCTTCCTATGCTATTAAAGGGGAGTTGCCCAAAGTGGATCACCCTCATGTAGCCAGTTGCCCTAAAAAAATATCAAAATTTCGACTGCAAATTAAAATACTTCAGTTGAGTTGTCAATGATGCCAAAATAACAATTTAAAAATTTTACACACTTTAAAAAAAAAAAGAGATAAATATGGCAGTGGGCAGAAGGTTTGTGTCCAGTATTTTCATTGCAAAGCTGTCCAGAGAAACACTTTTTATACGCTAACTTTGTATCAGAAAAAACAGTTAAGGTGTTTTATTTTAAATATATATATGATCAATAAACTATCCACTTTACTGTTTAAGTCGTCGTATATTTTTTTTTATATAAGGTACAACGCGAAACCGATTTCATCAAGTCTGCTATTAAAATGGACGACCTACAGTTAATTTTCACAGCGTCGTCGTCCTGCTGTAAGCTAAAAAGAAAAACAAATAATTATATAAATAAAATTGGGAAGGTCGTGGAAGGTGGCCAAGGTGCGTGCATGTGAATGACATAATAATGACCACGTGGGACGAACATGGGGGGGGGGACCAACTAATAACCGGACGGACACCACCATTCCCAGAGATTCAGTCATCTTAATCTGGTGTAGTAAATGCAAACCTGCCATGTAGGGAAGAGACCCGCGGCCTACATACACCAAGGCCTTGACCTTTCAGGACGCATTATGTGCAGTCATTTGTTGCGTGTGGCCAATGTTTAGTCTCAACGGAGCGACCAGGACGACTGTTGGGCACGTGCGAGTGTTAACATACTTACAATTAAATAAATGACATAAACCTTGTTTCACGTTACATTTATTTTGTCGCTAAAAGGGGGGGGGGGGCAGTAGACGTGGGTTACGCCCTACAGTGTTTGTGTCCGGATCGTAAGCAACATGTGGTCGAAATAACTCTACGCGTTTGACCCTGCTCTGGTGCCATGGAAAATGTCACATCTTTGATACCATCAGGTCAGTTTAAAAATGTGTTATAAAATCTAAATCCCGACAATTATTTATTTATAATGGTTATAAAATCACTAGAGGTTTAAAAATAAGCAAAAATTAACGGACTTAATTTTTTTGAAACTATCGAACTTTGCCCACATACCAAGCTACGCCTCACGAGATAACACGTGGCCGGTGACGTCACTAATCATGATGATGTTTTTTTTTAAAAAAATCTAATATGCAACCCAATTCTAAATATATGACTCCCTTTTCCACATCATTTGCTTCTCATGGAGATCTATGGAAAAGTAGAGACACAGGCCCCATGGTACCAGACCAGGGTTTAAAAATTTTGTATGTGGAACAAATACATACATACATACACACAAACATCCAAGTTTATTTATTGGATCACATTGACAGAATTTATTTTAATTTTATTTCTTTCAATTTCAAAATGAACAAAATAAGTGCTTTAAGGTTTTTGTCATCTGCAGAAAAATTTAACAACCTTATTGATGACACTATGAAATTATAATACTCTTCAGTTTTTATTAAAAAATGTCCCTAAAAATATTAGTTTTTTGGAAATTAAATGTATTCTCAACACTATTAGTGCAAAAAATTACCATGAACTAGTCTTTGACTATTAAAATATTTTTGGGGTGAAATTATAATGATTTTTATGTGGTAAAAATTTTATTTCAATTTAATCATTTCCTATTGATAAATGAGGTAATATGTTATGGTATTGAAGACTATTGTAATGAAAATTAAGTTATTAATTACAGGTGCAAAACAATGCTAAATATATGACTCCTTTCCCACATCCTTTGCTTCTCATGGAAGTCTATGGAAAACTAAACACACAGACAAGGGTTAAAAATTTGTATGTGGAACACACAGGCCTACATACACACAAACATCCAAGTTTATTTATTAGATCACATGGAATAATTTTTTTAAAAAAATTATTTTTTCTTTTCAATTTCAAAATCAACAAAATAAGTGCTTAAAGGTTTTTGTCATCTGCAGAAAAATTTAACAACCTTGTTGATGTCACTATGAAATTAAAATACCCTTCAGTATTATTAAAATGTCTGCCTAAAAATATTAGTTTGTGTAAGTAAACTATGACGTTACCCTAGCCCTTGTAGACTAAACCTGAAGAGTTCTTAAAACAAGGTCGAAACGTCGGTATATTGTATTTTGTTATTAAAATATTTTATGACTAAAGGCTGTTTATTTACCATTTATTTGCGATTCAGCAGAGACAATAATTTATTTTTCAAACGCTGTCTAGGGACACCATTTACAGTTTTCAATTAGGTAAAAATAAGTATGTAATTGAACTAGTCTTAAATGTTTTAGTGTTATAATTGATTCCATTAGCCTTCGGTGGAGGAAATAGGATACATACATACACCATGGTGTTACAGCCCCTTGTAGGGCTAGAGCCTGTCTCACTCTCTTCTATCTCTTGCTTTCGTCCTATGTCCAACTCTTTCATATCTTCCTCTATATTCTCGCACCATTTCTTTCTATGTCTGCCCACACAACTTCTTCGTCCTGGTTTTCCTTTCCATATTCCTTGTAGTAGGGTTCCCCTCCTCCTCACTCCTTTCCACATGCCCTGCCAATATAAGTCTTGCCCTCGTTATGGAGCTCACACATTGGGAGTCACCATAGAGTTCTTCCTTAGTTCAAATTCTCTATTCCTTGTTTTCATACTTTCCCATGCTGCTATTCTGAATTCGTCGCAAGCTCATCATACACCAGGTTTCTGCTGCATAGGTCCACTACTGGTTTAATTACAAATCTTTACCTTTCCCTTTTTTTTTTGTGAAATTATAATGATTTTATGTGGTAAAAACTTAATTCCAATTTAATCATTTCCTATAGGTAAAGAAGGTTATGGCATTGCACACACTATTCTAATGAAAATTAAGTTATTAAATACAGGTCCAAAACAAATAAGACTCCTTTCTACTTCACTTAATTCTCATCTATTCTGTTCCATTATATCATTTATTTTACCAGTTAATTTTTCTATAATAGACATATTCATACTCGTGTTGTAAATTGTTTCATTTTTGAAACATTCCTTACATTTCTTTTCTATTATTTATTTGTACAGCGGTTAGGACATTTATTTAACTGATTAATAAACCTCCATAGATTATTATAAACGTATTTGTAAATTCCGCAAGGCTTCATTTTACTATAACTAGTGTTTAAGGAACAGCATGGCCGCCATTACACGATATTCGTCGCTGTACTTAAAATACTACGTATGCAGTTTTTTTAAAAAAGTTACAACTAGGCAAAAATCGAGGATTTACCAGACAAAAAAATAAAACTTGAATAATTAAATTCAAATTATATTAATACAGCCACATGGTCCGTTAAGGGTCCCTTCAACATTAGGACCCTTAAAACAATGTTGCTTTATTCATTAATTTTTTTTAAATGTCTACATTTGCGACTATTTTATTTAACAATTTCAAAAAATGTCAATTAAATCTTACAGAAAATAAGTTTCAATTTTTTTTGGGGGGGTGATTCAACTGTGAGTCACTGTTTCTGTCTTTTACAGTGTTTCTCACTTGGCTAAAAATAATTACGGATCATTTTATAAGGATCTAAAGTGACTCGAGTGTTCACAGGGAAAAAAAATCCGTAATTACGTGACGTAACCATTTATTTGCGCAGCGAGTGTTGGCAACACTGTGTGGCACGTGTCTTGAAGGTAACTACGTCTCTATTAATTAACTATGGAATTATGTGTGTTAACATTTTAATTTTTTTAATGATAATTTTGAATCTAGAAGAAAATGTCTTAATATCATCGTTTGCACATTTTATTATGTGAAAGGTAAATGATTACATATCGTCCGAAATTATTTACTATTAAAAATTTCATATATGAGTAACGCTTATTAGGGGCCCGCGTATTTACATCAGAGTGCAACTCACCTCAGAGGCCAGGAGATCCTCATACTCAGTTTCCGCATCACTTTCCGGTTCATTTCGAACGTTTCGCCTCCTAACACGCGACTTTTTCAGAACTGGTGAGACGACCTGCTGCAGCACGCGTACGGTCCAGCACCAATTTCCATCTCTCTCCTCCCTCCCCCCCACAAAGTCGTCGTCGAACGTACACGTTCGCCAACAAGTAGCGGCGGCTCACTGCAAGGATTTTATGTTTTCTGACGGTGTCGTGCCACAACACGGCGCAACGAAGAAGAATGCGAACGGAGATAAGGGAAAGATAAGAGCAAACGTCAAGTAACTTAAGAAGTAGATAACTGGCGACTTGAAAGGTATACAGGGAAAAATGACACCCGAAAGCTCGAAAACTGTTCTAACACCTTCTACAACCAACTCATATTACAGTCGAAACAATGACTAAACCTCTTGAAATAATTCTCAAATGCATAGCAATCAAGGGATGCGAGGGCTACTCTCTCGCAGGTAGTACCTGCGATGGATATTCTCTCGCAGGCAGAACCTTTTAGGAGAGATACGAAGGGGCTACCTTTGGGTATGCCTTTTCCTCTCCGTTTTTGAACTAAGGTTCCCACAAGCTGAGGTACCTCGGCCTGTTTTGAGGGGTGTATGTTCCGGGGTCGCAGACCTTGGGCATACGGTAAGAGTTGTCCGCTATTCCCATTGGAAAAGTCGGCCAGCTGCCTCCTTAACTGGTCCAGGCACGGAGAAGAGAATGCTGCGACCCCACAGCAAACTCCTCTCCCGCTATCGGAAGGGTGTAGGACAAGTACCCAATACCCAACTTACCTGATGCAGGTTTTTCTAGGGTTTTCCTTGCATTTCTTTATGCGAATGCCGGGTAGGATCCTTAAACCATAGCCCGGGGGCCCTAGTAACCCTTGGCTACCTTCCTCTACCCTTCCGCATCTCCCCTTTCAAATCCCTTTCTATTGCTATTAAAGGGGAGTTGCCCAATGTGGATCACCCTTATGTAGCCTGTTGCCCTAAAAAAAATCGGATTTATATAAATAAGTAAACGTGGCAACGCCGGGCACCAAGGTTAGTATTAAAAGAAGCTTGGACTTTTCTACTCCGTACAATTACAAGGTTTGTTTATTTATATAGTATATTATGTTTTAGCGACTATTTGTTGTTGCATCTTCATCATCGACCAGTGTCAGTGTGTGGCATCTTGTAACTGCTCGAGTCAATACCATGAAAAGTTATGATGTAAATTTTTCCTCATTTCAACTTGTAATTTTGTGTTAATGGAAAAATAGTTTGCTAAAAAAAATACAATATTTCCACGGGGAGGGGTGAGGGTGGGAGGGGGAGAGGGGGGAATTTCCGCCGTGCACTGCAAGACCGAGATAAGGAAATTTAGCATACATAAGTCATAATGATTTACAGCCGTGCACAAAGTCTTGCAAATGAGACAATTGTATGTTATCGTGTCTGTTTTAATTGATAAGAAAAATTGAATTTTGACGGTCAGAATAAGATAAAAGAAAAACAAGTTTCCTCTGACGCAAATCAATCAAAATTGAAAATTTTTTGTCAGTAGGTTTTTGTTTGGACTCTCCTGCGATTTCCTCGTCGGAGGAAGGTCTGGGATGTTGGGTGTTGGTTTCTGACTGCAGCTGGATGCTGTGGAAGCTATCTTTACGGCGGTGTTTCTCTAATGGAGGAGGCACTCAAAAAAAAGAAAGAGCAGCACGCGTTGCCTCACAGAAGAGATTTCCCTAATCTTCCGAACCTTGTGGCGGCCGACAGATGGAGCTTCACACTGTTCAACACACAAAGAAGTCTCTCTCTCTGTTTTGTTTTGTTGCGTTTTCTCTCTTTTTATTTCGCCTTTCCCCCAAACAGAAAAGAAAAATTTAAAAGCCGGGTGACAAAAACTGATGGTAACAGTTACAGGAAACTATTAACTCAAATAATATTTTATATATATAAAGAAGACTATAATTACTTGAATTATTTTTTTATTCTTTATTTTTTTTAGGGCAACAGGCTACATGACGGTGATCCACATTGGGCAACTCCCCTTTAATAGCATAAGAACGGATTTGAAAGGGGGGATGCGGAAGGGTAGAGGAAGGAGGTAGTTATATAAATATACTGAAATTATAATATTTTTTTTATTAATAAGAGATTTTTTAATATGCCGTTGACGAGGGTCCACATTGGAACCATTCAATTGAAATCTTTGACTCATTACTATTTAAATAAATTAATATATACATTTTTTTCTTCTTCTTCAGTAAATATGAAACAGTTCTCATAAATCATTTACTTCTGTTTTATTACATCTCTGTAAATGACTTAGGAACTTTGGAAAATGTTGGGTGAAATTTTGCTAAGAATAAAACGTTTTATATCGTAGATCGTTCGTTACATTAAAGGTCAATTCGTCTCATTGAATTTTCTTTTCCTTCGAATGTTAACCAATGATTTAACCCGCCCCCCCCCCACCAAAAAAAATCTTATAATTATTTTTATATATCCGTAATTTTAAAAATATGGTAAATACGATATATTTATTATTCAAATTAAAATATAATACCTGTGTGTTAAAAAATTTAATTAGATAAAATAACCAAATAACGGACAAAATGAGGTGACAATATAAATACCTCTCAACGTTTCTGGAATCATTGTTCCTTTCGCCAGGTGATTAAAAAACACAAGAGTCCGACACAACCGCCCAATCCAGTGACAGAATCACCTCATTTTGTCCTGTTATTTGTCCATTTTATCTAATCAGTATTTTTTTTCATTCCTATCGACGTAATAAGATGAATATATTTACCTCATTCCCCCCCCCCCCCGAAGTTTACAAATTTTGGAATAAAAATCAGAGAAAATAACTTTGGGACCGCCATGAACATGGACAAACATTTTGTTACAAAAAAAAATAATGTATGTGATGGCGTTGTTGTGTGCGTAGAAAGGGAAAAGAATCTCCGTGGCTTTTGTGAGAGGATCACGAATTCCCAATATCAAGCCCCCCTTCCCCCTCCCCCCCTCTTTCACCTTGTTACCGCGTTTAAGGCCGTCGCAGTGACTTTGCAGAATAACCCTAAAGGAAAGAGCTGCGGCAATAAGACGTGAACGGAGGAGGGAGTTAAATTGTATGAGCCTGGAAAATCGTGCTTTGAATTGCTCAGATTCGAGTTTAACCTCTCCGTGTGACTGAAAGCGACAGTGTATTACGTTAACAACCACGAAATAAATTTGAAAATATTTTTAGTTCCTTAAAAAGAACCTCGAGGTGGAGAGAAAAATTGTCCAAGATTCAGTGTTGAATGTTTTTTTTTTAAAAAAAAATCATTTTAACTCCGAACTGATTCACACGGTTTCAACGAAACTACGGATCCATATTATTTAAAATTGAAATTTCGTTGAAAACTTGGCGACATCAATTCAATTAATTTGGGAAAACCTCAGGAAAAAAAATGTTCTGTTCTTTCAATATACACACATTTATTTGTGACTTCATTGAAATCAATAAACCAGTCAAATTAATCAGAAATATATTTCAATAAAACAAAAAAAAAATTCGAGATATTAATACAACGAATTACCGTGACGTGTCGTGATTTTTCGGAACATCTTCAGGTGCAAGTATCTTTTTTTTACGCCGAAATTCGCTTGTAATCAAACTGTACATAAAAAATTAAAGATGATTTTTTTTAAGGGCAACAGGCTACATGAGGGTGATCCACGTTGGGCAACTCCCCTTTAATAGCATAGGAAGGGATTTGAAAGGGTGGAGGAAGGTAGCCAAGGGTTAACTAGGGCCCCCGAGCTATAATTTAAGGATCCTACCCGGCATTCGCTTAAAGAAATGCAGGGAAAACCCTAGAAAAACCTTATGGCAACTTATGTAAAATTTTGTACGTTATTTTATTAATCAAAAATTGTAAATCAATAAACCAGCCAAATTCATACGAAATATATTTCAATAAAAAAAAGAAAAAATTTCGAAGATATTAATATAATAAATTACCGTGACGTTTCGTGATTTTTCGGAACATCTACAGGAATTTTTGTCGTAATAAGACTGTACAAAAAGAAATCAAAAATAACTTTCTTATAGTAATATTTTTTTTGTAAAATATAATTACCTATTTCTAGTTTTTGATATAATTGATTGTCAGGCTTTCCATTATTTGGAAATTAAATAAAACAATTATGGCAAGTTATGAAAAATTTTGAATGTTAGTTTATTAATTAAAAATTATAAATCAATGAACCAGCCAAATTCATCCGAAATATGTTTCAATAAAACAATGAATAAATTTGGAAGATATTAATATAATAAATTACCGTGACGTTTCGTGATTTTTCGGAACATCTTCAGGAATTTTTTGTCGCAATAATACTGTAGAAAAAGAAGTCAAAAATAATTTTCTTATATTAATATACATTTTATAAAATATAATTACTTTCTTCTACTTTTTGATATAATTGATTTTTCCATTATTTGGAAATTAAATAAAAACAATTATGGCAAGTTATGAAGAATTTTGTCACCTTATTTTATGCAAATAAATTATTCGAATGGATTTATATTCTCCATGTAACAAAGGGAAAAATCTAGGAGGAGTTTTTAAGGGAAGTAGGGAACAGAACGTGATAGACATTTTGAAAAAATAAAAAAAAATAAGTCCTCATTTATATCTTAGAGAAAAATATATTTGAGACTAAATAAAAACTCTAGAACTGTGTTTTACTCGTTTAAGATCATAATAAAAGGGGTAGAAACGTGTATCTCTACCATCCCCCCCCAATCAGTTGAATCACTACACAGTGTTATAAATCAACCCTGTAGGGAATTACGTCTGTTGATGTTCCCCAAGGGACGGTCGTAGAGTCCGTCCGGCTCTTCGAAGAATTTTCAACACAAACGGCTTTTATTCGTAATATTTTTCGTGACTAATTTTATGCAAAACATATTTCTTCCTCCCTATAAAGCAGCGATAGCAACCGCGTCACGACTTTCCTCGTACCTTTATTTACAATCCGCTGGAAATTCGCTATTTCCATGTCGTGTCGTGATATTTCCCCCCCCCCCCCCACCCCCGTCTCTTTCCATCAAACTCAATATCGTTGCTGTTTAATGCGACGGAAATACAGCTTCACGTTATCTTCAAAAGTAGAGGAGCTCTTTCCTCCGGGGAATCTTCCCCGTTTTTTAAAAAAACAACAAGTCATCCCTTTAAGTAAAATATCGCCCTGCTTTTAGAACAGATCACAAGGTAGGATGTATCTTGACGGGCGGGCGCACGTGCTTCAAAAAACCTCTCCCAGCCTGTGGCTAAATAAATAACTTCTCTGGTATACAGATCGTCTTTTAATAGGCCACGGAGTCTTGAACAAAAAAAAAAAAGTCTTCCAGCCAAAATAAAAATCCGGATAAACATCGAAGTCGTCTTCGACTTGCGAGGAGGAAAAAAAATTACACATAATAATTTCTGAAGGGACGTTCGGCAAGCACGAGGGTAATTGAGGGGGAAGAAATTTGAAGGGTTCTTGTGGTAAAGACGTGAATTTTAAAGCCCGTTTCATTTATATTAATTTCCCACACCCTCCCCCCCCAAAAAAAAATTTCCCTGGAATGATACGTTTGAAATAATTTAAAATAAATTAAAACATTAATAGCCAGAAAAAAAATCTGAAAAATAGAGGTTAATGGATAATTACAATTTTTTTTCATATAAAAATTACACAAGAGTCGTTTCGCCCTGAAATAAGGACCGCTTCAGGTACTGACAATCAAATAATTACCATCATTTTGATGTCACGATATAAACAACCAGTTATATACTAAATATATAATTCAAATAATCCTCCACAACTGTTTAATAGTTTTTAAATTTGATGGGGATTTTTTTTTTCGGGGGATGTATAGAGAAAAATTAACGTTGAGCGAATCTCAAAAATAGACAATATAATTCTCAACTTTTCGTTACGAAATTTTTTTGAAGAAAATTTAGTAACTGTTTCTGTCCCTCAATAAAAAAAATTAAATGGCTTTCATGCGTTCTCGATATCCCCCCCCCCCCTCTGGTTTTATATCTGGGGGTTCGGTCGCTACAACCCTTATAAATAAACTTCAAATATCCCAAAATAATATACTCCGCTTTATAACTAACTTGACCCTGGTACGTTACTAACACTGGAATCCAAAATAACTTAAATATTCCCTCAACCTCCCCCCCCCCCAAGAAAAAAACACCATAATTCAAACCGCTCTAAACCAACGTCATAGAAATCTCCACCGCTTCAGTCCCATTATATAAAATACAGAATCCTACCCCCTCCTTCTAAAGTCCTCAGAAGGCTAAAAAGAAAACGACAAATAGACCTGGCAACGCAGTTAATTACCATATATATATATATATGAATAATAGCAAAGGCCCTTTCGACTTAGCGTGTTTCGATTCCATTTAGAATATGGGCGCCAGGTAATTTTTTGAGTGAAATTACCATAACAAATTTTTGTATGATTAATTTATTTCACGAGCATTGAGAACATTTACTATCTGCAGGGCGTGGCTGTTTATTACATTCTTTATTTTGTTAAACCACTGGGACCCTCCGTCCCTTGTCGAGTCCTAAGCGGAACTGAAGCAATGCCTCGCCACGTCTCGACGCGCGCCTTACACCAACAATGCTCTATGCGACGCGGCTCAGACACACCGACAAAGGCCATACATTGACAAATTAACATAATCATGTTACAATATATATATATATATTTTGTAGAAAACGGCTTTTCGACCATAATTCATAATTTCGTCTTCAACTACTCCCTCAAGAAGCAACTATATTTCTTCAAGTTAATTTTAACATGTATCACAATTGTAAAATCTTCGGATTAAAAATTTTTCTGTATATTTAAAAAAAAATATGCGTCCTTGAAATTTTTATCTATATTTAATTTTGACTTGGATCAGGAATATTGCAGAACCAACGTCTCCAGCCGCTGAGAGAGGACCAGCTTACCTCCATGTCGGAGAGCCATCGGCCCCTACGCGCGTCAATGGACAGTAATTGGACACTCCATTAATCGGGACAGGGTCCCGTAAAGACGGACACGTATCGGAACACGTGTCGTGATAAATTTCCGGCATCGGGCGACCTCGCATTCGTAATGGAGCGTGTATTTCACGGAGGCGCGTGGGCGGACGAAGGATGCGTGCGTGTGTGTGTGTGTGCGCGCGTGTTTTTTTTCCCTCCCCGCCATGTCGCTTCTTTCTTTCCCTTTACGGCAGCTGTTTGCTCCTGGCTACATGCTTTACTGCTCAATTATCGCGGAGAGAATAAAAAAAAACTGTCCCAGGACCGGAACTAACATCCATCTATCTATCTCTGTGTGTTTTGCTGCTGCGGCGCGTAATTGGAGCACGGCCAGTTCCCACGCGGGGATTCCCACACACAGATACCAATTACAATCCTCGTCGGGAAGCACCAGCTCCTGAAATTTAATACCTTTCCGAAAATAGTTTTTAATTACTTTGAGACACGTGGCGCGCTGTTAAATCAAATGAAATAGCGTAGGTGCGGAAGACTCAAGTTGCAGTTATTTATTTATTTTTACCGGCCAGGAAAGTAAAGGCGGAAAAACTGGTGCTATAGTGCGATTAAAATTATATGGCACGTGGATGAAGGCCTAAAAGATCTGAAACCATCTCTACAAGACAACGACAGGTGGTGTTAACCCGCGACAGAATCCCTCACACCATTTTAACCCACTCTTCAGGATCCCTCCGCCTACTTGCCGTAACTGCAACAGTGCTGCACAGGACATTTGAATGCACCAAGCAAAGAGATGAAACCCTCGGAGAAACTACCACATCATCAGAGGAAGCCATACTTATAACCTCTAAAAGATTAAACCCAAATATTTAGCAAAATCTACCCTATTTATGTTACGAACATGTAACAATGCACAATAATTTATTGGTCGCCAATGGTTGAAACGACCTTAAATAAAGTAAATAATAAAAAAAGACGCTGATGTCACACCAGTTAACAAACGACCTTCGTATAAGAGCTAACTAAAAAGCCATAGAATAATGCTCAGCGATTGTTCGGAAGCGCTGTTTGTCCCGCCCTTTTACTCTGATTGGTGAAATAGAGGCTACAACCTTCACGGGAAATAATAGCCACGTGCTATGTAATTATAATGGCAGTATAATGTCTCCTAAATGTCACAATAAAAATTAAATTTCACTTGATATATGTCGTTACTCGTTTGTCGAAAAGAATCTTTGAACGACGCCGGTTTTCATATTTTTCCCATGTAAGACCTAAAACGTGACAGTAAGGACAATATAAAATATGATATAAATTTTATTATCTAAAAAAGCGAGTAAAAGCAACGTAAAGGAAGACCGGAAACTTTAATAATTATGTTTGGAAATTTCAGAAGGGTGGGAAAAGTTTTTTTTCTTAACCACGTACTGTCTATAAAAACAATACCATTTTCCATATATGGACTATATATAAATATTTTTCCATATACGTACTAGAAATCTAAAGATTACATTGAATTAAAGTTTGAGTGTACTGAAAAAAAAATACGACAGACGAGACATTAAGATGACTGTTGTAAATTTCTGGTCTCAAACCGAATGAGATGTAAATAAAAAACAGTTTTTATACATTTAAAAAATTTTCAGAAGAGAAAAAACTTGCTAATCTTCATCAAGTGTCTGATTATTGTAACATGTCTTAGTCAACAGTGAATTTCTATTTTTTTTTCCCCCTCAGTATGAACACTTTTCATATTTAATCTACTTGTTACGTTTATTTGTTTCGTTATCGTCTCTTAATTTTTTAAATTTTGTTTTATGTGTGTGTGAGCAAAAAAACCCAGAAAGGACAGGATAAAAAATGAAGAAATAAGACAGGAAATTTGAATCAAAGAGACGTTAAGGCAAACAATAGCTAAGGCCAGAGAAAAAAAGTTGTTTGGAACAAAATAATGGACGAGAATAAAACAGAAAAATAAGAGGAAGTGGACCAAGGAGGAGGTGGACAGATTGAAAAGAATGGACGAGAATAGAACAGAAAATAAGAGGAAGTAGACCGAGAAGGTGGTGGACAGATCAAGTAGAAAAGAGAAGCAGAAACAGAGGCGGTGGACGAGGACGACGAAAAATTGGTTTCTGGATAGGAAAAGATTGGACAAGAATACGATTGTCTCTTAATTGATGGTCATGTAAATATTTCACCTTTCATTAATTAATAGGAAATAATTAATCCCCCGAAAAATGGAATATAACGAAATGATGCAAGAATTCTACAGCAAAGTGCCAGTATTAATGGTTTCTGTGTCCCTCAAAGTTGGAAATAAATATGTGTAACATGAATATGGTAACCCGACGAGCGTGTCTGCAGAAGAGACTCGGCTTGCACGACGCTGAGGGACGCAACACGCTGGAGCAGCAACTATCCTCTGGGAGAACAGAGTCCGAGAACGTGACTCCATTTGTAGTCAGCCGCTTATTAATCGCGCGGAACTGTGCAGAAATTCTATTGATTGCGATCTCCATCTGGGATCGGGCCCGTGCACGACTCACGGTCTTCCACCAAGAGTCCAGCGACCTGTCCGTAGCGGGATCAGGGGGTCCGTTAGTCTCCAGTGCGTCCAGAGGGACTATTAAGTGGGGAGGGTTTCATTGTCATAGGCGCTATTATTGTGGGCGAGTCTCGAAGGTCAGAACGTTTCGGAGAGTCTGAGCAACTGTAAAGAACAATGTTCTTAATTACACCCGGCGAACCTGTACTTACGCGTCTTCCGGAGTCTCCCTAAGTCTAGCAAGTACGACAAGTCAGCACATTACTCACCTGCAACAAAAACAGAGAGAAATAAAATAAATAAGAGCATAAACTTTTATTAATTAAAACTTAAACTTAATAACAAACAATTTAATAAAATGACACTTTTCCATCCTCCTTCACCCTACACGTCATTTATCTGGATTTGAAATTTCTTGACAATGGTGAGATATTATAATTATTGATGAGATTAATCTGGTATTCCATTGTCTTGGAGAAGAAGAAAAAATTCAGAAAGAAGAAGAAAAATAAAAGGGCCAAAGAAACAAGAAAAAAACCAGAAAGAAATAAGGCAGGTCAAAGATGACGAGAGGATCAGAAAGATGATGTAGAGATATACTCCAAGCGAAAGGAAACAAGAGAAACAGAAAGAGAGAGGCGGTGTGCAAAAAACAAGTAAGGTGAGCAAGAATAAGTGAAATAGAAAGGGCAAAGAAACAAGAAAAAAACAAAGAAATAAGGAAGGTCAAAGAGATGACGAGAAGGTCAGAAAGATGATGTAGAGATATACTCCAAGCGAAGAGAAAACAAGAAAAACAGAAAGAGAGAGGCAGTTTGTAAGACACAAATAAGGTGAGCAAGAATAAGTGAAAAAGAAAGGGCAAAGAAAATAAAAATAAAATATAAGCCAAGAAACAAGAAAAAACAGAAAGAAAGAGAGATGTCTAAGAGATGACGAGAATAATCGTCGAGAAGATCAGAAAGAAGATGTAGAGATATACTCCAAGCGAAGAGAAAACAAGAAAAACAGAAAGAGACAGGCAGTTTGTAAGACACAAATAAGGTGAGCAAGAATAAGTGAAAAAGAAAGGGCAAAGAAAATAAAAATAAAATATAAGCCAAGAAATAAGAAAAAACAGAAAGAAAGAGAGAGGTCAAAAAGATGACGAGAATAATCGTCGAGAAGATCAGAAAGAAGATGAAGAGATATACTCCAAGCGAAGAAAACAAAGGAAACAGAAATAGAGAGGCAGTGTGAAAGAAACAAGTTCTTTGATACGCAATAAATGAAAATGTAGGCGGTTAAAACCAGAGTGGACTATCCCAATTTTTTTTTGCCTAAAATAATGGAACTCAGGTTTAGGGAAGTCTGAGTCCGTCTTGTCTTGCAAGTGTGATCCGAGAGTATTTTACTCAACGCTCAAGAGATGGCAGCACAAAGGAATTTTGGGATAGAGGATGACAAATGTGCAGCAAAAACTAGAAACCAAATTATCTCAAAGAGGTTCAGAGATAGGGGATTACCCACTCTGGTCAAGGGCCTCCTCAGTTGTGTCAAGTGTTTTTATTTCAGACTGATAGATCCTTGAAATGTCTTCATTTATTCGACTTACGATGTAAGAGTTATGACAGAAGTCCAGTGCCGTCGCTGTAAGCTGTGGTTCTAAAGAAAGAAATGGCCATGACTTGGTTTCACTTGGTAAACTACGGCTGCAGCGGCAGAGAGGTTGTTTGAGTAGGAGGTTTTTGAGGGCCTCCGATGACACTGGTTTGTTGAACGTGGATCTAGGTCGAACTGTGTTTCTTTCTGTAAGCAGAGTTTGTAAAACTAACAGACGAGGGCCTAAGTGGGGCAACAAGCCTCAGTCGTCGCCTCCGAGGTCAGTTCAGCCTCACGCCGACAAACAAGTGGGTCTTGAGCGACTTTGGCAGCATCTGGTCCGCGTCTCTCCACCAGGACATCTGGCTGTTATGTTCGTTTCACTCTTTTGATGATTATTCTTACCCTGGCACGAAATTGGGGATGAATTTGAGGATTTGACGGTATCACGTGACGTCATCGATGAGGTCGATCAAGATCGGGGTCGGTTTCAGTATAGCCGTGGAGGCAAATGTTTATGATTGAGTGGTGGCACCTGCCCACTGGGCGGCCTTCGGTAGCTCACGAGGCCTTCCTTCCCATGCAAGGAAGCGCCGATAGCGATCTCACCTGGGCGTGTGTTATTAGCCGATCAGAAACTCTCAGCCAATCTCCGACACGTCCGGTGTTTATATTACTCTCTCAGATCACAGCAAACCCCGCTCCTGCCATCCAGGGAAGGGCGTGGGACAAGAACCAAATGCTCGTTCTACCTGATGCAGATTTTTCTAGAATTTTCCCTACATCACTTTTAGGCGAATTACCGGGTAGGATCCTTAAACCATAGCCCGGGGGCCCTAGTTAACACATGGCTACCTTCCTCAACCTTTCCGCATCCTCCCTTTCAAATCCCTTTCCTATGCTATAAGAGGGGAGTTGCCACTAAGTGGATTACCCTATACATAGCCTGTCTACACCTACAAAAAAAACCACGAAGCATTGTATTTCCTCCTACGGCCAAACCGCTAATCTTTCTTCTGTCTGACGAGGCACCGTGTGATTTCCTTCCATGGTGGATCATTTCTAATCCATTCGTAAATATGGCAGCTACGAAGCCCGGGCGCTCAACGATCAGGATAATTCTGCTTTCCTGAAATAGTGTTTATGCGTGAACTGCTACGGTCCGTCAGTAAAACATAATTAACCACCCCTATAACTTTAAAAAAACATAACAAATTCACTTACTCGATGCTGAATTTCTAGAATTATTAGGAGAAAAATTGACACTTACAGAAATAAAAAAAAGAAGAGACGAAGGGGGCTACCTTTGGGGGATGCCTTCTCCTCTCTCCGATTTTTTAACTAAGGTTCCCACAAGCCGAGGCACTTTGGCCTGTTTTAAGAGGTGTATGTTCCGGGATTGCAGACCTTGGTCATACGGTAACAGTTGTTCTCTGTTCCCATTGGAAAAGTCGGCCGGCTGCCTCCTAAACTGGTCGAAGCACGGAGAAGAGCGTGGGACAAGTACCCCAAAGCCAAACCTACCTGATGCAGGTTTTCTAGGGTTTGTCCTGCATCACGTTTAGGCGCAGTGCCGGGTAGGATCCTTAAACTACAGCCCTGAGGGCCCTAGTTAACCCTTTGGCTACCTTCCTCTACCTTTCCGCATGCCCCCTACTTTTAAAACCCTTTCTATGCTATTAAGGGAGAGTTGCCACCAGCATGTGGATTACCCTCGTGTATCCTGATAGTCTAAAAAAAATTTTAAAAAAAATAACAGCGAAAAGAAATATATTGAAAAATAAAACAAATTATGCTGGGGGTATGGAATGCATTAAATCCATTTTTAAGTCATACCGTACTTATGAGCCATGCAATTTGAACAGGAGGAAAACAAGAAGTGCCGCAAGATGTCACCGAGATCTCCCCCGACGTCTTACGAGACTTTCCGATTGAATTTAGTTATGATAAATAACCCTAAATAATTAATAATAGAATTGCCTCAAATAATAATTTTTCCAACTATTTATTTTGTCCAAGATGCTTTGGGTGAATTCCTTCAACATCTTTATTTTCAACTCAAATTTTATTTGGCCCCGACTACTTAAACCATGGAAGATTGTTTTTTTTAATTAAATCATATTTCGGATAATGTAAAATAAGTATATTAACTCTTGAGGGTGGCAGGTGGGTTTAAATTAATATTTTTATTTTACATATGTATTTTAAAAATTTTATTGTCAGAAAAATGATTTTAACGAATCAAACTGACTTTAAGGAATTTTCCAATAAAAAAATAAGTTTTTTCGATAAAAATAAATGCTTCAAAACAAAAATTTCCTACGACGGAAATAAAAATATGGGGTAGTTGAATTAATAATAATATTATAAATTGATAGAAGTTCTTGAAATTAGACAAATTAAAAATTATTGGCAACTAAGCAGATTTCATAGAAGGGAAAAGATTTTATGTGCTCTAACCCTAAGGCACACAAAGTCAAGAGGACCAAGGGAGGATGAAGACTCGACCGTGAATTGCAAATAAGAAATTCGGGGTGAATCCTACGCCATTCAACATGAGAAGGGCCTCTGCCATGGCTGGACCCACTTCCACCGACCAAAGTCGAAGAAGGCGTAGCGAAATGACTGCGCCGCTTGCTGCTGCTGACCTTGCAAACAACAATCACAAACGGTGCTCGAGCAGAGACCGACCACTCCCCGTCAACCGCTGCCGTCTTTGTCACTGGGTGCTCCTTAATACCGTCCTTTATCCTTCTTTAATAGGAGAGGCACACGTGGTCTGCGCGCCTACCAACCAACCCGTACAAGGTCCTCATTAGAGACGATACCATCGCGCTCTCATAAACAATATATCTGCTGTCTTCCACAGACCAAGGTCGACTTATTTCGGGCATCTACCGGCAAGGTCTGACCGCAACAATAAAAACTTATACACGAAAAAAAAAAAGGACGACAAAATTATGAGAACGATGGTATGAGCAAATATGCGTTAACATTGAATAAAATATATATTCAGAAAATTTCCATAAGTAAAACAAAAACCATGGAAGACCAAGGTTGAAGTGGTGAGGTGAAGCCTAATCCTGGAAAGCAGAAGAAGAAGAAGAAGAAGAAGAACATTCCCATTAATAAACGACAATATTTATTTTTAATTAAAAAAGTATTATTTTTTGACGTACAAAGGCTTTAAAGAAAACCCTTTTTTTTAAGGATAACAGGCTACATGAGGGTAATCCACATGGTGGCAACTCCCCTTTAATGGCATAGGAAGGGATTTGAAAGGGGGGATGCGGAAGGGTAGAGGAAGGTAGCCAAGGGTTAACTAGGGGCCCCCGGGCTACTATAGTTTAAGGATCCTACCCGGCATTCGCCTAAAAGTAATGCAGGGAAAACCCTAGAAAAACCTGCACCAAGTATGTCGGGCACTGGATACTTGTCCCACGCCCTTCCGATAGCGGGAGAAGAGTTTGCTGTGGGGACGCAGCAGCATTCCCTTCTCCGTACCTCGACCAGTTTAGGAGGCAGCTGGCCGACTGTTCCAATGGGAACAGTGAACAACTCTTTCCGTATGCCCACGGTCTGTGATCCCGGAACATACACCTCTCAGAACAGGCCGAGGTGCCTCGGCTTGTGGGTACCTTAGTTCAAAAACGGAGAGAGGAAAAGGCATCCCCAAAGGTAGCCCCTTCCTGTCTCTCCTACAAGGTTTTGCCTGCGAGAGAACATCCCTCACAGGCCAGTCAGGAGTTAAATAAAACGTGTAAGGAGCATTTATAATACAAATAATGACTGTAACAGGTGACTGTTTTTAAATTTGTGCATTTTCTAAATCAAGTTTTGGGTTTTAATAATAATTAATGTCATTTCTTGATTTATTTTTCTTTTCTTTTCCTCTTGTGGATGCTGTCAGGTATTTTGATAAGGCGTAGAGAATGACTCGCTCCAATCTTGCGCAAATCACAAGGCCGTAATCGGCGGTTGAACTTTCTATTGAATATTTCATTCCCGTTTTGGCAGAGGTTTTTTCCTTTTAACGTCGGGGCTGGTCTATTGCACACAGCAGCAGCAGCAGCACTTGAAGAAGCCGTCCCATTTCTGAAGAAGTCAGTAACAGTTGTGGGAACGCCTTGTGGCAGTTTCTAAACCCCTCCTTCGTAATGTTGCAAACAGACTTCCTCTCGCTTCCTTTATAGGATAATCGATTTTAAGGAGCCAGCCAGCCAGCCAGCACTTTCACCCACAACAACGGCGGCCGCTCCAGTGTCTGTGATCTTTCTCGGAGGCGTCAGAGGATGAATGGTCCCCGTTGCTGCGCTCTAGAGTCTCGCGAAAACAAACTAAATAATCTCTGACGTCACCTTCATTTATAAACATCATGTCGCACGAAATGAAGCAATGGCGATAATGAGAATTCTTAAAGTATTTCTGCAATTTTTCCCAGACACAGTTGATCAGATCACAGATATAATGAATTAAACTTCGCCTGAGATGGTAATACAATCTTCTATATAATAAAAAAGGATGTATATTTGTATGTATGTATTTACGTTAACCTCTATACATGTTTAGAAGCGTGGACAGATTTTTTTTAAAAAAGAATTGGAAAGAATAATAATTTTTTTTTAGAAAACGTGATCATTTTGAATTAAATTCCTACGCGCCAAGTGACCGTGACGTCACAGCACACGGGACAGAGAGACGTCACTGCACGACGATACTGCACAAGAAAGTGAATAGTTCCCTTTTTTTCGTAATAAAGTAAAGCAGAAATATTTTGATTGAATAAAAAATATAATTTCATCCAGTGATGCTCCATCGAATGATAATAAAAAACCAACACGAAATACTTTACGATCCTTGCGGGATAATGTAAGTTAATTTTCATCGCCATGTTTAGTGACTCCAATATGGCGACTATTTGTTTACATTGTGAATCTAGCTAAGAATTTAATCTTTGGTCAATTATATCCTGCAGTACTGAAGAATATTTAAGAAGGAATCCGGAGGTATTTTTGTTGCCACTGATGCAATAAAATTCAATGTATTTCACAGCTGTTGAATTAATGCACTATCAGGTCTAAAGTGTGTACGGAACTAGGAACAGTTAGATGTAGGTTAAATCACTCCTTGGCTAAAGGTTAATATAGAATTAAATATTTTAACAGGTTTATATAAATAAGTACACGTGGCAACGCCGGACACGAAGCTATTTTAAAATAAGAGAGATGGGACTCCCGAGATTTTTTGAAAGTCTACAAAAACCATCCTACTTAATGTATTGCTGTCCTCATTTTCAGCAACAACACCAACAGATGTCTCATCCTTCAAACCAAGGACTCATAACCGCAAAAACGGTCGCTTAATGGAATTGTCGTGTAGAACAAACAAAAGATTTCACTTTGCCACGATGACTTATGGCGGCCTCGACACAAAGACAGAAGCTGAGAAAATGACCTGTTTCTATTTTCAAAAGAAGTGAAACCTCTTCCACTAATTTTTCCAACATTTTATTTCATCTACATAATTCAGAGATATTCATTGGTATGGAAAATGATGACATGACGTTGCATGCAGAATTATATCAAACAATTAGCAGTAAAAAAAGATTAAAAAGGAGATCCTATTCATAAGATCAACGATCGAAAATCTTCGTTGATGCCAGATAAACCTCCAGGTGTAATTCTGAAGGAAAAATAAATGAAGGAATAATCTTCATGGGTCAAGAGCCGCCTCCCGATCTTATATTATTATTCTTGCGACTCAAAATTGGCCGCGGTCACTTGGATCTTCGACTCCAATATTGACGAAGAATCTCTTTGTTACTTAAAAAAATAATAATTGTGATGGGCAAGAGTATTGGTCATCTGATGGATAAGCAATCGACGGTAAAATTTTCCGTGATCCCCTTGTGTCACTGGGTGTGGATGATTTATGGTCCAATCGGCTGACGATGATGGATTGACGGTTGTTTTTTTTTTCTCGCTCACACCTGGTCGTGAGTGAGGTCATCGACAGGGGCCAGATGGACTTGAGAGGCAATCACATCTACTGGTTCGGACCAGCAACAACTGTCAGGAAGTTTCGCAACACTTTGCACCAAGATGTTGTACAATCAGAGGCACGGTCCAAACCTGAGTGTCTGGTCAGTTATTAGCCGATTACGACAGCTTTCCCCGCCGTCGTGGGTTGCGCAACGTCGCATCTGCCCGTCGCGCGGTGACTTTTACGGCCGAGGAAGATTTCTTGACAGACTTGAGCTAACTAGAAAGTAGCAACGAGGTCAGTCAAGGACGACGACGGCTGCTTTGCTGAACCGCGGGTTTTCGGTCTTCCTCTCATCCTCTCACTCTCTCTCGCACACACACACTTCAGCAGCTTGATGAATGTGCAGAACGAATCGCACGAAAGTGAGTGGGATCCCTGCGCGCCATTGTTGACGGCGTCGAGGGTTCCCACGCGAGCCCTGACCTTGGCAGATATTCGCAATCGCCGACGACGCCCACGCGAGGACATTAAAAAGTCGTTACCAGTGCGAATTATGAGTCCCTCGCGGCTCGGCCATCGATAACTTGGAAAAGGATCCTGATCTCCCATAACGTACAGCCTGGACATGGCTTCAGCTCTTTGGACGGTCTAGAAACATTGCCCAAACAGATAAAGGGACGATACAGAACCATCTGGAGAAAACTGCCTCATTAAACACATTGCACTGTTTTAAAAGAAGTTAAAATATTACGTTGAACGTAGGTGACATCAAAATATTGAAATTAAAATAATTTAGCAATCAGTGGGAAGGGTCGGCTAAGGTGTATATTAGGGAAAAAAATGTAAAAAGGCTTATAAATCGATATTTAGAATGTTATTAATTAGCCATTCCATTAAAGGTTAGTATATTGTAGATTATTACAAAGAAAATATAAGGAGTTTAGAGAAATAGAGGTAGAATAAACTGGTTCGTACCGGTAAAATAAAATTAAAAAAATTTCTTAGCGACTAGGGGAAACAAATATAATTTATTAAATATTATTTGTTGGTTTATAGAATTAATAAAAATATTCACACCCAGTTTCAGCTCGTTTACTCTTCAGTCTACGAATATATTACAGTATTTTTTAAAAAATTTATTTAATTCTAACAGGCTGTCATAATAAAGAGACATACAGTATTATTCCTATTGGAATAGTCGGCCAGCTGCCTCCTAAACTGGTCAAGGCACTGAGAGGAAATGCTGCAACCCCACAGCAAACTCCTCTCCCGCTATCGGAAGGGCGTGGGACAAGTACCCAATGCCCGACCTACCTGATGCAGGTTTTCTAGGGTTTTCCCTGTATCACTTTTAGGCGAATTGCCGGGTAGGATCCTTAAACCATAACCCGGGGGCCCTAGTTAACCCTTGGCTACCTTCCTCTACCCTTCCGCATCCCCCCTTTCACTCCCTTTCCTATGTTAAAAGAGTGGAGTTGCCACTTTGCGGATTTTCTAGCCTGTCTACTCCTCCTTCTTTCTTCTCGCTCTCAATCGGTTACAGATTCGATTTTCCTCTGTAATTCACAGTAATTTTATATCTCAAGTACAATTTATCGGATAGACAACGTAAAATTCCATTAATGACATTGAAAGTAATAAAAACATGGAGAGACTGGTCAAGATACTAAAACGACGCTAACTTATAGGATAAAATAGTAGCCAATAAACAGAAAAAAAATTAAGTGATAAAATAAATACACAACACCCCGTTTCTCGAATCCTTTCAAGTTCAGGACAGCAGGAGCCGTAGTATACGGGGAAAAGGCAGGGAGAAAAGACTACAGTATAGAATTTCATGCTACAGGCTGTCTGAAAAATTTATATAAATTCCCCAAAAAATTTAAGGTAGGGGTTCTTTTTGGAGAAAATGTCCATATCTCTGTGTCACAGTTGTGTATTACCCTGCGTTGTGTGTCGAAGAGTTCTAGGGGTCGAGCACAGTGTTTAAGTAACAATACTAAAGATACGTCCACGTCTCTGTCGGCGTGTGAACAATCAGAAGGGCAGAACAATGAAGCCTGAAGGATAACGGGTTCGAAAGAAATTAATCAGAGACGACGACGATGCTGTAAGCGGATGATTGTCATTGTACCGTTATTTTATGATTCGATCGCAAGATACTCCACGCACCACCGTGAATATTACCACCAGACACCACCGTTGATTTACTTCAATGAGAACGCGTACTCCTCTGTAACTGTTTAAACCGTGAATAATGAGGGAGAGAGAGAGAGAAAAGGGTGACTGTGCAGGTTTTGCTATTGTGAAGGAAGCTTCGACACCATAGATTGTATCGGGACGGGAAAAGGCGGACAGCACAGTAATGGAGACACAAGAAAGGGGACGGAGGAAATTACCTGGGGTCAGGATATCAGCGACAAGTGACGTCGTCATCAGAAAATTACTAAGACGCCTTCAAATAAATATAATAATTCAATTATAGATCAATAAATGAACGGCCGTGAGTCAGAAAATTATTTATTAACTCTTGTTTAAGGACCTCTTCAGGATTAATAATTATATATATATAACTAGTAACTACTTGTTTTTGATCTAGATTTATTTTTTAATGATGAAAAAAATGTTGACCATTTTAATTATATAAATAAATAAATCAATTGGCGGCCTTAAGTCTGAAAATTGCTTAATAAGAGAATATATATATATATAATAAAATTGATCAAGGCAAAAATTCCTTATCTCAATTTTGTTTCCTGATTTATTTATAAAATAAATGTAAATTCCTTATTTAGAAAAAAATTAAATTTTCCGACGTTTCATCATTGTTTTAGAACTTTTTCAGGTTTAATAATTATATATATATAATAAAAATTGAACAAGGCAGAAAAACTTTACCTCAATTTTTTTTCATGATTTATTTATAAAATTATTAAACTTGAAGAGGTCCTAAAAACAATGACGAAACGTCGGAAAATTTAAATTTTTCTCTCTTAATAAGCAATTTTCAGACTCAAGGCCGCCAATTGATTTATTTATTTATATAATTAAAATGGTCGACATTTTTTTTCATCAGTAAAAAATAAATCTAGATAAAAAACAAGTAGTTACTTCGACCGATCGATCGATAGATAGATTTATCGATCGTTAGCCCTTATATGAGGAAAAAGGGATTCGTCACAAATTTTACATAAGTACATAGATAGGAAATATGTTTCAAAATACAAAAAATTCTAATTACTTATACAATATAACTACATTTTTAACAGTAATAATTAATACAAATACAGAAATTTTTAACTAACTGATTTTTGTACGATACTCGTGGAATTCTTATCAAAAATAATTATTGTCGTCTGAAGTCATACCAACTGAAAAAAAAATAGCAAAATACTTATCTTGGTAGCAAGGAACGTTTCCACCAATAGGAATTAGAATTGCGGTTTCGCCTTATATAAATCAAGGCAATTATTGTAGATGTAAGTTCTGCCCCCCCTCCCCCCCCCCCCGGTGTGTGGAAAGTGAATGAAATTTACTCAGGATTCCAGACGGTAATTAAATGTAGTTAAAGAAGTTGGAAAGCAACATGTTTGAGAATTTCTTTGGCTCATAACCATGTCAAAGACGAATCCTGTTCGGCCGCTCTGAGAATTACGAATTTTTATTACTGTAAGACCATTTTTTTTATAATACCGACAATTTTCTTACTGATCGACTTTTAGTGCACGTTCTACTATTTAGCCAGGTGCTACTAATAACCGTACAGCACGCTCACTAAGTCAACGATACTACTACCACTACTATTTATTTCTCACGTTGCCGTAGCAACGGAACGTTCCTCAGTGTGCATCCTCTTTGCTCCTACCGACTCTCTTAAATTGTCGCAAGACCACAAAGGCGTCGAGAACACTCCAATTTCTCGTGTAAAAAAATATTCCGGACTGATTTTTAACAAATCGATTTTTCTCAAGCGAAATATGAGAAAGTGTCGCGTCAGCTGAGCGGAGCGAGTGGTGTCTACGGTGTCAAGGGCGCGTGGTCGATGATCTTCCGAGCTGTTGCTGTTGATTCATCGGTCGGATAACATTGTTCCACTGCTCCTTGTTCACGGGAAACAGGTCCTCCAGATGCTATCGCCACGCGTCGTTCAACTTTATAGAAGAAGAAGAAGAAGAAAAAAATAAAATAAAAGGAACGACGAGGACGCGGTTCCTTAACCAATAGCAGACGGACGGGAAACAGCGAACATCAACTCCAATTATTTTCCCGGAGTTCCACAAGTTTTGGAATAATAAAGGTAGCAAAAATTCAGACACAAAAAAAGTGATAATATAAATGCCACACAACGACGTTTCTGGGAACCTTGTCCCCCTCCTTCCTCAGGTGCGAAGAAGAGCCTAGAGCGACACAACTGCACTTGTCAGTTGACAACACTCAAAATGCATAAGTTTTTATTGGGGCTTAATTGGGTCCGACATGTTTTAATCCAATCCAAGTATTTAATTCTCCCCCTCTGGAGTTCCTCTCGGCTGTACCGTATACGCTACTAAGAAATTGTGTAACTTCAGCCATTTTTAAAATTATTTTAGCAGACCTATTCCCCGTGACCGTAATGGCAGTTAAAACTTTTCCCACCACGACTTAACTTTTTAAAAAAACGCAGTTATATAAAATATTCTAATTTTTTTCCCCTTTTCCGCTAATGGCGAACAGAAAATATACTTCCATTACGATAACCGTAGTAGAAGTCTCCAGTTGGTGGTCTTATGTTAATATAATCTTACATTCACATCTAAAATAAGCAATTTCAGAAATTAAGAACTGCAGTAGATGCATAATATTTTTATTAGTAAATAAATAAATAAACATCAGCCAATCTTAACTCAGAAAAATTAATTATATATTAATGTGAAAAGTAAACGTTTCGTCACTTATTTTGAGACATCATCAGGTCCAAAGTTTTTTTTAAAAACATATTTGTTCCATATATATATATATATATATCATTAATATTTTTTCTTATTTTCAAGTAGAATTGATTTTTTCTTCTAATTAGATGTAATTAATAATGACAATAGAAGTTGTATATATTAAATGAAAGAAACTGCTGATCAGGACCTTGGAATGGTTTCGAATATTTTATGTCTTGAAGTGATGAAGAAGAAGAAGAAGAAGATAATACATCTGAAAGGATTATTCTTATTTGACTTCGTTCTTTCCATACAATTTGAACAAATCTCTCTCTGACAATAACAATATTTTTAGCCTTTAACAAGGAATTAACCCCTATCCCGCCATCGGAAGGGCGTGGGACAAATATCAAGTGCCCGACCTACCTGATACAGGTTTTTCTAGGGTTTTCCCTGCATCGCTTTTAGGCAAATTGCCTGGTAGGATCCTTAAACCGGGGGCCCTAGTTAACCCTTGGCTACCTTCCTCTACCCTTCCGCATCCCCCCTTGTAAATCCCTTTCCTATGCTATAAGAGGGAAGTTGCCACTTTGTGGATTACCCTATACATAGCCTGTCTACACCGTCTTGACAAAATGACACAAGGAAACTTGCGAGGGATATTATCTCGCAGGTGAACGTTCCCAGAGAGCTCTGGAGGATGCCTTCCCTTTGGGGATGCCCTCACCTCTCTCCGGTTTTTATTTTAAACGAAGATTCCCACAATCCGAAGCAACTCTGTCTGTTTCGAGAGGTGTTTGTTCCGCAGACCTTGGGTATACGGTAAGAGAGGTCACTTATTCCTATTGGAATAGTCGGCCAGCTGCCTCCTAAACATGGTCGTGCCACGGAGACGGGAAAGCTGCGACCCCACAGAAAACCCCTCTCCCGCATTCGGAAGATCGTGGGACAAGTACCAAAAGCCAGACCTACCTGATGCAGGTTTTTCTAGGACTTTCCCTGCATCACTTTAAGGCGAATTTCCGGGTAGGATCCTTAAACCATAGCCCGGGGGCACCTAGTTAACCCTTGGCTACCTTCCTCTACCTTTCCGCATACCCCCCTTTCACTCCCTTTCCTATGCTATAAGAGGGGAGTTGCCACTATGTGGATTACCGTACACATAGCCTGTCTACACCTAAAAAAAATTATTTATGGTTTAATTTCTGATACAGTCCCGCGTTACAAAAATTAAAAGGAGGAAGAATGGTTAAAAAGAAGTGTTGTAAAATGGTTCTCACTCTGGAGGAAGTAAATTTTCCCAGAGGGACCAGAGCTCGATTTTTCTTATATAACGAAAGTATCTCACAATATCAATAATAATAATGGCTGAATAATGATCTGAGGTGGGGGGGTATCAAAAATCCTTAAAATAGCCAATGAATTTTTTTTAATAAAAGTAATAATCAATTTAAGGGGTTTCCGGATAATCAATGGTGTTTGTGAATAAAAACTGAACACATGCTGCAGCTTACTTACAATGGCGTCGTCCCCGGCTGCTGTTGTCCAGGACCTCCGTTGTTACTTCGGTAATTAATCCTTTTAGTTTAATTTATATCTTGTCTGATATCAAATTCAAAATAACAACTCCACAATAAAACGATCCTTCGCGGCCCAAAATCAAGTGAAGAAGCTCCATCAACAGTGCCTTTGCCCCAGCGATAACATTTTGCCAGTGATAATCATTAATCAAAGAAATACGCAGTTTCAAAGAGTGTTCATTACAATATTTCCGTATGTTTCGGACTTGGATTTATCACAACAGTAACAGTTTATAATTCGTCCTACGCGAAGTAACCGTCACCGTCACCGAGGACTACAATTCAAAGAATGTGTGAGGGAAGAAGCCCGGATAAGGTTCATTTGTCTGTTAAAAATGATTTAGATATATCGATGGCCATCATTGATGGACAATATTTTACTTAAACATAGATATACAACGTTCGCGGTTACAGTCTGATGATGACAACGAAATTGTGGAGGAAACGTTGTATATCTCTACGTTTAAGTAAAATATTGCCATCAATAGATCAGGTTAACTACATTTGCATGTTTCTTCCTTATAATGCGTGAGTTTTAAAATCTTTGCACCTCTATATGTGTCTTCTAAATCTGAATAGTGAGAAAGAAAAGCCAAAGATTGATTATTTAAAACAAAACTTCACTAAAAATAGTAATAATGTAATTAATTTCACGGAAAAAGAATTTTTCCAGGGATGTTCAATGGTTATCGTACGCGCGTATCTTCAACATCTGCAGATATACTAAATCCCACACAACATCGTTTCTGGGGATCCTTGTCTCCTTTCTTCAGGTAGCTAAGAAGAGCCTGGAGCGACACAACTGCACACTGGTCAGTGTGACAAAGCTCAAAAGATTTTATAATCTTAAATAAATAAATTAAAGAAACGTTTCGTCCTATTTTTAGGACATCTTCAAATTCGATATAGAATTTCCAAAATTAATATGAATCTTTTACAAATGTTCTCAAAATCTTTTTAAAAATATCTGCTATTAATTTGGAAAGCTTTTGAGTATTGTCAACTGACTAGTGCAGCTTGTGTAGCTCTAGGCTCTTCTTAGCACCTGACGGAAAGGAACAAGGGTTTTCAGAAACGTTGTTGTGTGGTATTTACATCATCACTTATTTTGTCTATATTTGGCTATTTTTCTTCTTATTAATTTTCAATCAGACCATCTACTTGTTCTGTTTCTCGCAATAATCCAAAGAACGCATATGTGCAGATAAAGAGTGTCAACGATTGCGTACCAACACCCAAGTATTTCAGGACAACCTACTTCTTAGTAGAAGCCTTCCCCCCCAAAGATCTCTATCGCGTAAATGTCCCCGTCCTCCAAGAACTGGAACGGTCTGCAGGTTTTCGCAATGCGACACGTTACAGGAAAAGCTCGGAGGAGTGGTTTTCTAACTCTCCCGAGACACAGATATAAACACTAGGAGAGGAGAAACCCCCTCCCCCCCCCAAAGAAAAAAACGAAGAAACAGAACTGAAAATTGTTATCAAGGGGGATGTCGAGAAGAACTCAAAACTACATTTAATTTTTTTTTGCTTAATTTTTTTTGTACGTAGTCTGGAAAATATTACAAATAGAGTGGTTCTTCCTCACTGAACGTACTCGTACATAAAAGCAGCAGCCTCCAGACACTATTTGGATGTGACAAATTGGACTTCCAACTTCCAATTACGTGATTAATTTTATTTTCTCCCCCGTCCCCTCCCCCCACCCCTCCCACCATCTGAGGAACATGTCGTTGGGTCTTCCAGTAGAGTGGGACAAGATGGTCAAGCTCCGATGCTGTTTCTTTTAATATTTTAATTAACACTGTGACGTCTACCGAAGGTGGACCGTCAATGCTCATGATTCTTCAAGAAGGTCTCTCAACATTGCAACGTGGATGATCTTTATAGCTCCTCAAAAGTGAGAATAATGTGGCATTTTTAAAAAATTCACAGAGTCTGTTCTTTTGGCAACGTTTCATTCTACAAGTTCCGTGATTATTTAACGTCTTTGGTCTTGGTCCTGAAAAAATTCAGCAACTTTGCTATATACATACTCTATGGTTCATCCTCATCTACAGTATAATATATTTTTTAGATACTAAATCGTATTGGTTTTAACAGAAACGTCATAGACAACCTAAAAATTTCCGCCAGTGTGTCACACTGGCAGCCTACTCCCAAGGAGCACGGTCGGTATGTATGGATGTAAGTCTTCCCAACGTAAATATTAAACTTAAGAGAGACTGTAAACATTCTTTCCAACAAAGAGAAATGTGTGTTCATAGTGGAAGCAGAGAACATTCTTGCCAACCGAGAAAAATTATTTTTTTATGGAGGAAGCAAAAGGCTAATATGGTCTTTGATTAAAAAAAAATGTTTGCGATATTATGTTACCGCCCAAAAAAAAATTGTAATACGAAAATTGGTTTCTGAGTAACATTTAATTATTTTTTTTTGATCAGTTTTCTTTTAAATGCTTAGAGAAAAAATAAATAAATTGGCTACTGAAGCGTATCAGAGGTCTTTTGAGAAAACCAAGTCCTCTAGAGGTCGATACTATAAAAAATAAAATTGTAATTTTACATGTTCCAAAAATTTAAGTATTATTTACAGAATTACCGCCAGGTACTGCGATGATTTGCTTGCCGGAGTGAGAGAGACTGATCACTGATAATAATTACTGCTATGACGAGACAAAGTGAGAAGGACGGCCCACTGACCTTTTCCTCGTGAGGGTGTAAGACTCGCGCTTGCCCGTGGTGGAGAAGCGCATGGCGCACGCGTAGAAGACGGCCGTGGTGGTGAGTCTGCCCCGGCGACGCACTAGACACTACACTGTCACTGCCACGGCGCGAGGACCGCACTGAGCCAACAACGGAGAGAGAGAGAGAGAGAGAGGGGGCGATCGCAGCGCCACTGGCGGGCGAGGCGCGAACGCGGCGGGAAGTTAGGGCAGGTCAGGCCAGGCCAGCAGAGGAGGAGGAGAAGAGTCCTCAACGGTCGGAAACGCCCACTCAGCTTCCTGTGCTTTGCGATTTAACCTGTTGTGGCCCGGGAGGGACGCATTTCCATACGAAGAAAGGACGGGGGAATCCCATTATGTCGCGGCTGCAGAGACAAGTTCCTGTCCGTTACTTCCTTGCAGTTCCGAGACAAACCATGCTGAATTGGATTCAGGATACGAGGAACACAAATACAAAAATATGGACAGACGCCGGTAGATTGAGCCCTGGACACTCGACAGCACATACTCGAATAAAATATTTTTTCGGTACAAATAATATTGAAGTGAAGACTAGAGGAAAAATGGTACAAGTGGAGAAGAGGAAGGAATTTTACATAAGGAAGTCGACAATACGCCACGGACACAGCACGTGGTTGTTGCTAGGGTTAAGAACCCTCCATCGTAACCTCGTATGTTCTCTAGATCACCGCAACCTACATGTGACGTATGCAAGGCTGCCCTGTCCTCTACGACTGACTAAAGTACGACAGGACACAAATCAGAAATACACGAGAAGGTAGATGTGGACCTCAGCAGCGGCAGTAAATAACCTGGTAAAGTTCAGCAAGGAGACCAATCTTCAAGATCTGATCTAAATAGACAAGGAATCCTAGACTAAGAATAATATGTATAGTTAACACGAATTAATTGTAATAATTTCATGTGGTAGGTAAGAAAAGTCACCAACGACTTTTATGTTGACGCGGCTGTAAACTATAAATTAAACATATATATGTATATATTGAAGCTAACTACAGGGGTAGTAAAATTGCATACAATATTTTTAAAATCTCAGAATTATAACAACATTTTTAAGAAACAATTCGGCAGAGAACCAAAAATTTAAATTTCGTAAGAGAAGGTTTTTTTGAGTATTTTTTTCTATTGTCATAAAAAGTGATACAAATAATTTGAGTTTGCTTTTGTAATGTTTAATTTATATATATATATATATATATATATATATATATATATATATATTGTCATAATTTCAAACCCTACAATGTTTCCATTGTTAACCCGCTCCAAACAATGTATATGAACTTTTACTTGTCGTTCTCGTCTTAAATTGTACATTTCCGGCCACGGCACTCAGCAGAGACTCTTTAATCATCATGGTTTTAAACTTAAACCTGATGAGATCGCAATTTTCAGAGATGAAACGTCGTCAATTTAATCAAATCTTTTTTTCTGAATTAAAAATTAGCTGATGTTTATTTAATTTTCCCCCCAATAAAGTCAGAGTACATATTTATATATATCATTATTACATAAGAAAAACCTCACAATTTTTGCATCATTTCATTTATTATAAAATGGAATTAAAATGGGTTTTATTGTTGTCCTTAAAACGGATATTTCCTTTAAAATAAATATCAAGATAGAGTTAATATTATGCATCAAAAACTGTGGCTAGGACTTTACAAAAACATAAAGAAAAATGGGATAATTTGGTGGAATTAATAATAAAGATAGCCAATTCAGACCAAAAATAAAAGTGATAATATAAATACCACACAACAACGTTTCTCTAGAAATCCTTGTACCCTTTCCTCAGGTGCGAAGAAGAGCCTAGAGCGACACAACTGAACTCGTCAGTTGACAAAACTTCAAAAGCGATACAATGGGGTCAGCGTAACTGTGAGGGAGCAACGTCAATGGGAAAACAAACGGTTTGGCGTAGCAATTGTTGAGTTTCACAGAATCAAAAAAATCAATAGTTGTGAATTTTTGATTTAATGCGAAGCATCTCTGGAATTGTCAACGTCTAAAATTTGGCCAATCAAATGTATGTTTAGAATTGATGACGTAGTTTGGAGACTAACAGATTGTCTTTGATATTAGACACGTGTCCCTTGATACACGGGTCGTTACGGGAACGTTTAGTTCGCCCCACGTAGCAGGAATTACAATTATATTACAGGAGATTGCGTAAACGACACGATGTTTGCTGTAGGTGTCGAGTGGGGTCCTTGTGGATATTTGAATATATAAACTTTTGATGTAGAAATTTGTAATGAGGTCCTTCAGGACGATTGACAGTAGAATGTATTGGACTTTGTCCAATCTGCTGTTTGTGTGTTTAATAATAAAACTTAAAACAACTGCACTCTTTAGATGACAAAACCTCAAAAGCTTTTGATTATTTTCAAACAGACGTAATCATTTTTTTTTCATTTTAAATTTGGAATTGTAACTCAAAAGATTTTGTAAATAAATAAATATATATTTATTCTTAAATAATATAAGACGCATTTTTATTTATTTCGTCAAAGGCAATGGAAATCCATAGAATAATTCACTAAACCTCTACAGATATTACATATTTTTCTTTTTCGTGAAGAGAATCTCTGGAGTAGAAAAAAAAGAGAAGTTGCAGTGAAAATAAAATTTATTTAACCCTTTGCACTCGAGGGCTCCGGAGCGGAGCCATTTAAAATTGTCTTCAAGCTCGAGGGCTCCGCTACGGAGCCCTCGAGTGCAAAGGGTTAATATTTCCTTGCCGAAACGTAAAGCTGCGATCGTATCAATTTTTTTTTCTCTTTTTCACGTAGCTGTAAATATTAATTGTCAGTGATTTATTATCCTTTATTATATACCTCTCGCTGTACGAAAAATATTATAGTTTCACATCTTCCCTGGTCGATCTTTTAGGAGCAACTTTTGCAGATTAGAACAAGGCCCTCGCGCGTTAGCGTGCTCTTATTCGTCGTCCTCTTTTTTTTTTCTTCTTCTTGTTCTTCTTTCCTCGTTTTAATAAGGCGAGCGAGTGAGCGAGCATTTTTGCCCCGATAGCTGCAAATATACCACGTGCCACTACTAAGTTTAACATCCGATAAACTGGTTGCCGCGGAATTTAGATAGGCACTGCTGGAAAGCTTGTTATGCAAAAACACACACACACACACTCACGATGATGCAAAAAAAAATGTATATAGACGAAACAACAACAACAAAAAAAAGCAAGTACATGACGCGCTTCTCGAACGCGGGCAACGTATCTGATAATCTCAAAAAAGCTGAGGCAATCAGAAAAGTTCATACATGTTGATTAACCCAATGATGATGTAGATAAAAGGGGCCAATATTTTTTGACCCCCCCCCCCACACACACACTGAAACAATAACATCGTTGTTGTATATTTCAGGAAACCAACGCGGCGCCGAAGAAGACGAATTACCAAAACATACGTAATTAACATAACGCTATAGACGAGGGGGGGAGGGGGGAAATTCCCAGTGGAATGTAATGCGAGTGTTAACCACCACGTATCTAGATAACTATATTTTTTTTTTGCGAGTCCTTCTTGACGTAACAAGAAGGCGCGTTCCTTTTTTTTTGCGCAATTTGTGTGTCACATTCCTTTACTATAGTTGTTGGCAAGGAGACAAAGCAGGTGTCCGCTGGCTGCTGGCGACATTCCCACAAAAAAAAAAAAAAATATAAGAAATTATCCATACATATATGCAATTTTTTTTCCTTTATAAAACTCGTTTATGGCCTTCCGCAGGGTAATGGAGAAAGCACGGTCGCACCCCACTGGGCTTGTCAATGAGGTTCAACTACTGCCAGGTTGTTATTTATCCTAGATGTGTGTGGCGTTGTCCTGTTTAAGGCCTCAGCTGACGTATCGTCATAGCATTCCATTAATATCACCTCAATGGTAATAATTTTATTGCCTTGTGGCGCGGAGGCGTGAGCCGCACTCCACTGCCTTCACTCTCCTTCACATTGCATTACATAGATTATCAGAAACTGGGGGAAAAAAAATAATGATTACGTAATTTAAAAAATTCCTGTTGTTTCCCAATATATATTTTAAAAAAATTATAACAACTCTCCAGAAACTTTAGGGCATAATACGAGTATATAAGTTACCATCATAGAAGTAATTAGTACTCTTGATAAAGAGTTAAGAAAAATTAAGCAGTTGTCAAATGAAATTGGAAAATTATTCCACTTCTAGAGTATTCTTTAATTACTAATTACAGTTATATTAATATCCTTAACGTACAATTTTTTTTTAAACTTTGTTATTGTAATCATGTAATCTTATATTAGGACGTATCCAAGAATTTTATGGGCCTAAGTATGAAAAACAAGGAATGGAGAATTAGAACTGACAAAGAACTCTATGGTGACCCTCCGAAATTGTGAGCTCCATTAGGAGTGCAAGACTTAGATGGGCAGGGGCATGTGGAAAGGAGTGAGGAGGAGGAGGAGGGAACCCTACTACTAAAAATAATATTGGGAAGGAAAACCAGGAGGAGGAAAAAGGTGTGTAGGCAGACCTAGATAGAAATGGGTGGAGAAAAATAGAGGAAGATATGAAGGAGTTGGACATAAGAGGATGGAGGAGGACAGCAAGCGATGAAAGAGAGGGCTGTAACGCCATGGCGTATGTATGTATCCTATTTCCTCGACCGAGTACTAATGAAATCAATCATAAATCTAAATCTAAAACATTTAAAACTAGTTCAATTACATACTTATTTTTACCTAATTAAAAACTGTAAATGGTGTCTCTAGACAGAGTTTGATAAATAAATTATTGTCTCTGCTCAATCGCAAATAAATGGTATCGAAGTCATTCGAAAAAATAAACGGCCTTTAGTTAGGAAATATTTATATAAAAAATTAAATATACCAACGTTTCGACCTTGTTTTAGGGTCTCTTCAGGTTTCGTCTACAAATTAAAAAATTAATAACGTAAGTACATAAAGGATTTTTTTTTAATATTACTGTTCTTCAAAATATTTTTAAAAAATTACGAATCGTCGGTATATTTAATTTTTTTGATATTAAACAATTATTTTAATAAAAAAAATTAAAGCACCGACGTTTCGACCTTGTTTTAGTGCATCTTCAGGTTTCGTCTACAAATTAAAAAATTAAAAACATAAGTACATAAAGTATTTTTTTAATAATACCGTAATCACAAAATATTTTCATAAATTTCCGAAACGTCAGTATATTTAATTTTTTGTTATTAAACAATTACTTCATTAAAAAATTAAATATACCGACGTTTCGACCTTGTTTGAGGACATCTTCAGGTTTCGTCTACAAACTAAAAAATTAAAAACATAAGTACATAAAGGATTTTTTAATAATACTGTAATAACAAAATATTTTAAATAATTTCCGAAACGTCAGTATATTTAATTCTTTGTTTTTAAACAATTATTTCATTAAAAAATTAAATATACCGACGTTTCGACCTTGTTTGAGGGCATCTTCAGGTTTCGTCTACAAATTAAAAAATTAACAACATATGTACATAAAGGATTTTTTTTAATAATACTGTAATTACAAAATATTTTAAATAATTTTACGAAACGTCTGTATATTTAATTATTTTGTTATTAAACAATTTTCTGACTATAGGTCGTTTATTTATAATATTATAAATTTTTTTTCATCAGTATTACGATTTTATGTTTGACCTGCGAAGTCATTTTCAGTTTCCACGAACGACAAATATAAAATATTTTTTTCTCTTTTATTAATGTTAATTAAAAAAAACATCAAATAAAGGTGAAGAAATTATTTTTGAATTAAGGGAATTTCCGAGATTTAATTAAGACACTTAGAAAAACATTCATAATTCATGATTTGAATTCCTTGAATTACTATTGGAGGTTGATTAGATATTTTGATTAATATATTATTAGTTTTTTAAAGTCATCGTGTCCCTGACGAGTCCTTTTCTCGTATTTCTTTTAACATGACTGGTTTCTTGTTCCTAAAATTTTCTTCTTTGCCCAATATTACGTACGCTCTTTGAAAAGTTTTTTCGTTCCTGTAGTTACACTTTTTAGTAAGTATACTCCCTGAAATAATGGAAAAAGGAGGAAAAAATTAATGAATAGCGGAATTATAAAAGTGTTACAGTTTACATATGTGGTAGTAAAAAAACTATATAATTTGCTTCAATCATAATTAATGGACACAGGTAAAAGTAGTATCCATTTTAATATCTCCCAGGGGAATGGTAATTGAATATGGTTCACACGTCATTCCAGAAGATATTGGACTGGTCTCCAACGTGCAGGTTCCATCGCCAGTGGTCCGTGGGATGTTTGGGAGAGAGAGCGACGGATCTTTACGAGACACGACGACACCTTGAACGCGAAGCTGTTAAACTGTCACACCGACGACTGCCCCTAAACTGTGAACTTTAACCTTGCGGCCTCGAAACGTCGAAGGTTTAACAACGCCGAAGGAACTTGACGGCTTGCGATGGACGTTCGCAGGTGTGAGAGACTTGGACACGGTGTCGTGACTACGCAGTCACTTTCGCTTTTATATCCTTATAAACTGTTTCCTGCTCCTCATTCCTAATTACTTTCAGGCCGATAAAGTGAGAGCAACTGTTTTAACAAATAAAATAATTACGTCACGTCCAATTAAGGAGACAATTACTTTACGGTTTCAGGTAAATTCTTGTTTACTCTGCTGTTGAATTTTTATTCATGGTTCACACTATATAAACTGCTCTTGACTGTTGACATTTCTAAGTACTCACTGAAGATGTTTAAATACTTTACATTGAACTCAATATGGGCGAAAAATATTTCTGCATTTAAATACCCAATAATTTATATGAAATCAAATTCAGTTTTTAAGTTTATTAAAAAAATGTTAATTAATCGACGGCTAAAAAAATCATTCGAAATTAATATAGAGTGTTGATCCTTGATGATGACGTAGAAGTCTTCTTCATATTGCAGTCTTTTTTTAGGGTAACAGGCTACATGAGGGTAATCCACATAGTGGCAACTCCCCTTTAATAGCATAGGAAGGGATTTTAAAGGGGGGATGCGGAAGGGTAGAAGAAGGTAGCCAAGGATTAACTAGGGACCCCGGGCTATAGTTTAAGGATTCTACCCGGGGCATTCGCCTAAAAGTAAAGCAGGGAAAACCCTAGAAAGACCTGCATCAGGTAGGTCGGACATTGGGTACTTGTCCCACGCCCTTCCGATAGCGGGAGAGGAGTTTGCTGTGGGGACGCAGCATTCCCTTCTCCGTGCCTCGATCAGTTTAGGAGGCAGCTGGCCGACTATTCCAATGGGAATAGCGGACAACTCTTACCGTATACCAAAGGCTGTGACCCCGGAACATACACCTCTCAGGACAGGCCGAGGTGCCTCGGATTGTGGGAACCTTAGTTCAAAAACGGAGAGAGGAAAAGGCATCCCCAAAGGTAGCCCCTTCCTGTCTCTCCTCTCATATTGCAGTCTACGAACGCGACTTTGATAAAAAAAATAATTATTATACCACGTAAATATTTCAATTCCCTGCGAGTATTGTAGAATTTCGACGAAGGTTCACGATTTGACGTCGTTCATGAATTTATTCATTACGTAATATTAATTACATAACCATTTATGGGTTGATAATTCTTAAGTGGGGGGTTATATCATTGGTGTTCTTTTATCTTTGTTTTCATTTAATTGATTTGATGATGGCGATGCGTCAACAATAAATTAATTAAAGGAGACTGATTTTATTTATTTATCATGCACACCCTGATATATATATATATATATATATATATATATTCAAATGAACTGAACCTTGATATATATATATATAAAGTATGTTAATTATTAAAGAGTTTATTATAATTCACACTTTGGCATCGTTCATGAATTTATTCATTACGTCTGACGCAGGATGTGTGACCTACATTAGATAATATCATCACGAAGTCAGACCGGAAGTCAACTCAAAATATCCATTGTTATAGGCAAGTGTTGGTGAATTATTCGGGTAATTCAAAAAAAAAAATACTGAAACTAAAGTCACGGAAACAAGAGGAATGCGAACATAGGATTAATTAACTTGGATGAAAAAGAATTCAAATAAACGTCTAAGAAAGGAATATGTGTATTGTAACCACGAAACACAACCAAATATATTAAATAAATTTAAAGCATTGGAATATTTAAAATGAAAAAAAATTTACGTCTGATTGATGATTCTCAGATCCTTGTACCTTTCATACTTGAAACCTCTAGGATCCACTTGACACCTACAGCAAACATTGCGTTGTTTACAAAAATCACTTGCTCTAATTGTTGGTAATTCCTGCTACATAGGACGAAGAAAACGTTCCTATAATACACGTATGGTTTAACATCATAGTCAATCTGTGGTCTCTAAACATATATCGTCAATTATAAACATACATTTGATTGGCAAAATGCTAAGATTTTAGACACTGACAAATTTCAGAGATACTGCACAATAAATCAAACATCACAGCTGTTAATGTACAAGCAGACAACTATGAAATTCAATCATTACTATGCTATGATCCCTCATTGTCACGCCAAACCTTCGGCTCTTCCGTTGTCGTTACGTATTCGCCGCTTTTGAGTGTTTCTCAAACTGAACAGTGCAGTTGTGTTTCTCTAGGCTCTTCTTAGCACCTTACGAAAGGACGTTGTGTGGTATTTATATTACCCTTTTTTTATCTGTATGGCTATCTTTCTTGTTCATTGGATTTTTTACTGTCATTTTTTTTTTACTCAAGAGATTCTCTTCAGTAAAATGAAAATTGTAATATCTTTACGGCTGTAAAGATTTAGTGTATAAATTTTTATTCTATAGGTTTTCATTGACTATGACGTAATAAATAAAAATACGTTTTCAATTATATTTATTTATTTACAAATTCTTTTGAATTTACCAATTACAAATTTACTAAATAAACTATAAATTATTCTTTATTTTCGTGAAGTGTTTCTACACAGATTACTTCAACATTTTTTTAGGGTAACAGGCTACATGAGGGTAATCCACATGGTTGCACCTCCAAAGGAAGGGATTTGAAAGGAGGGGGGATGCGGAAGGGTAGAGGAAGGTAGCCAAGGGTTAACTAGGGGCCCCCGGGCTATAGTTTACGGATCCTACCCGGCAATTCGCCTAAAAGCGATGCAGGGAAAACCCTAGAGAAACATGCAGCAAGTAGGTCGGGCATTTGGTACTAGTCCCACGTTCTTGCCTGGATGGCGGGATTGGGGGTTTGCTGTGAGGACGCAGCTTTCCTCTCTCCGTGCCTTGACCGGTTTAGGAGGCAGCTGGCCGACTATTGCAATGGGAATGGCGGACAACTCTTACCGTATGCCCAAGGTCTGCGACCCCAGAACATACACCTCTGAAAACAGGCCGAGGTGCCTCTGCATGTGGGAACCTTAGTTCAAAAAACCAGAGAGATGTGAAGGCATCCTTAAAGGAAGCCTCCGCGAGAGATCTCTGGGAAGGTTCACCTGCGAGAGAATCCTCTCGAGGCATCAATCGCCGACAGGTTTTTATTTTTTTAAATTTTTTTTTAGGGTAACAGGCTACATGAGGGTAATCTACGTTGGGCAACTCCCCTTTAATAGCATAGGAAGGGATTTAAAGGTGGGATGCGGAAGGGTAGAGGAAGGTAGCCAAGGTTTAACTAGGGCCCATGGGCTATATTTTAAGGATCCTACCCGGCATTCGCCTAAAGAAATGCAGGGAAAAGCCTAGAAAAACCTGAATCGGGTAGGTCGGGCATTGGGTACTTGTCCCACGCCCTTCCGATAGCGGGTGAGGAGTTTGCTGTGGAGACGCAGAATTCCCTTCTCCGTGCCTCGACCAGTTTAGGAGGCAGCTGGCCGACTGTTCCAATGGGAATGGCGGACAACTCTTACCCTATGCCCAAGGTCTGTGACCCCGGAACATACACCTCTGAAAACAGGCCGAGGTGCCTCGGCTTTTGGGAACCTTAGTTCAACAACGGAGAGGAAAAGGCATACCCAAAGGTAGCCCCTTCGTATCTCTCCTAAAAGGTTCTGCCTGCGAGAGAACATCCTTCGCAGGTATTGCCTGCGAGAGAATCTCGCCGACAGGTTAATGCCACTATAGATTATAAATAAAAACGTATTAAAAGCATTTGCGTATAAAAAAATTGCATTTGTATATTGTCATATATATATTTTTCATAGTTTGTTGATGCCACGTCGTACTCTGCACTAATTGACAGTAAGTCGCAAGTGGCTCTTCCACAAGGCGTGTATCGCGGAGGCTCCTCCACCCGCTCGCCAGTGGTTTTGGTGATCTCCGGACAACGTAACGAGAATGCAGAAGAGAGATCCGTATCTCAGAACCGCGCACAATTTCGTTCGAGATATTTTCCACGGTCGTAATTCTGTACGAGGTGGCGAGGAGGATATATCTGGAGATCGAATTTCGGTCCCTAGTTTATAGGTTCCAAAAGTTAAGATATATATTACAAGTGCCGGTCCTGATAAGGGGGAGATTCCGTGTCACGACGCGGTGCTGAAGAGTAATGCCCAGTGGTGATGCTAATTGAAGCAAGAAGCAACGACGAGGCGCATGGAAGCTGCGGCCCCGTGGACCGTGACGGAGGAAGGAAGGAAATCTCCACGAGCACGGAACAGTCCGCTCTAATTGGCTGGCTGCGAGGCTGCTACGGCAACAGGGTAGCGGAGTGACATCTCCTACTCCGGTAACGTCGGACCTCGGGGGCGAAATAAATCATCATCAACTATTATGTAGTCAAATTAAAAACTCGTGAAAGAACCTCACGTGGGTAATTATTACATATATACAAATTAAAAACTCGTAAAGGAGTGTCCAAGACGTTTACGACCCGCGCGGCCTCTGACGTCATCAGTTCACATCCTACAACGACAGTAAAGAATAGTTGGCAGTGTAAACAATTACTTCGAAATATAATTGAAGCCATAAAAAAATTGATCTCTGCTTAGAAAACAAAAAAAAAATGTAATCTCAAGTTTTTATTAATAACCAATTTGGACAATAGGAAAATACAGTATTTTAATGAAAAATAAATCAGCCACAAGGCAGAAATAATTTAAACTACAGCTACACCACGATTCTTCCACCAATCGATGGATCATTAATACAATAAGGTTGACCCAAAGCCAACGTTTTTGTAAACCACAGATATAATAAAAAGAAAGAACTTCGTGTCTAAAGTAAAAGATCATAATGAAGAAGAAAGACAACAAAAGTGATGATATAAATAACACACAACAACGTTACTGGGAACCCTTGTCCACTTTCGTGAGGTGCGAAGATGAGCCTAGAGCGACACAACTGCACGAATCAGTTGAAAAAACTCAAAAGCTTTCTTTTATTATAAAATAATATTTTAATAAGTATTAATATATAAAAAATATGTGATAATAAAAAACTTTTGTTTTATAATATTTTATTTCCATATAATTTTATTAAAATAATTATTATTTTAAAATAAAAAGGCTTTTGAGTTTTGTCAACAGACGAGTGCAGTTGTGTCGGTCTAGGCTCTTCTTCGCACCTGACGAAAGGAACAAGGGATCCCAAAAACGTTGTGAGAAACTTTAAATATTTTATATACTCATTTTAATGAGTTCTATTGTAAATTGTTACTTTAATTAGCTTCAAAGGATTGTATTAAATATAATATTTTACGAGAATTTTATTTTTCTCGCGGAATTTCTGGGATGGGAGAGATGGTGTATTAATTGTTAAGAACCAACATTTTAATTAGTCTAAGGGTACGAGTTTACAAACATACCAAATTAATATATATATATAAAATTGGTGGTGTTAAAAATGAAATGGTGGATCCTAGAGATTATAATTTATAATTGTAATTCCTGCTACATAGGGCAAACAAAACGTTCTCTTAAAACACGTATCAAAAAAACATGTGTCTAATATCAAACTTCCCAATGACAAACAATCTGTTAGTCTCCAAACATATAAACAGTTCTAAACATACATTTGATTGGCCAGATGCAAAGATTTTATACATTGACAATTCCAGAGATGCGCTTCACATTAAATCAAACATCACAGCTATTATTGTACAAACAGACACTATGAAACCTATTTTCCAATTGTCGTTGCTCCTTCATTGTTACGGTAACCCCATTGTCGTCGCTTTTGAGTGTTGTCAACTGACCTGTGCAGTTGTGTCGCTCTAGGCTCCTCTTAGCACCTGACGAAAGGGGACAAGGATCCCAGAAACGTTGTTGTGTGGTATTTATATTACCCTTTTTTTTTGTCTGAGTTGACTATCTTTCTTATTGTATCAGACCATTAATTTTTTCATTATAATTTGCCCTAAAAAGTAGGTTGACGTCATTTGGAATTTTTGGCGACAATTTAAGATGCTTCCAACTTGCCACTCAGGTTTAAAATATAGAGATTGTTTTGTATTCCTTGATTTTAAGGATAATGTAGATAAATTAAATAAATGTAAAGCCGTTCGGCGAAGCTAATAACGTGAGGTAGAGACACCGCCCCCCCCCCCACTCTCCGTTATTAAGGGTTGAATGTTGAACTGGATCTGAAAGCTCCGTAACGAATTTAAGACAAGTATTTGAAGAGGCTGCACGCACACAGCCCAGCCCTAACAACCTCCTCGCAAGGCTTCACGCCCACTTCGAAGAAGACGCATTCATCATTCGTTGCTTTCTTTGTCAGCACCTTTAATCCTTGCCCCCATTTCCGTAATGACGGGTCTCTTCGGTCGGTCCCTCCTCAACCCCCCCGTGGAAACCAACAAAGCAGACGCTCTCCACCTTCATTCACCAACGTCAGTCAGGTACGGAAACTCGCCGAGGAGTGGTAATAAATTTGAGTTTTGGTAACTTTAATGGTTTACAATTAATTATTTTTTAGGGCAACAGGCTACATGAGGGCAACTCCCCTTTAATAGCATAGGAAGGGATTTGAAAGGGGGGATGCGGAAGGGTAGAGGAAGGTAGCCAAGGGTTAACTAGGGGCCCCCGGACTATATTTTAAGGATCCTACCTGGCATTCGCCTAAAGAAATGCAGGGGAAAACCCTAGAAAAACCTGCATCAGGTAGGTCGGGCATTGGGTACTTGTCCCACGCCCTTCCGATAGCGGGAGAGGAGCTTGCTGTGGGGAATACCGGACAACTCTTACCGTATGCCCAAGGTTTGTGACCCCGGAACATACACCTCTCAGAACAGGCCGAGGTGCCTCGGCTTGTGGGAATCTTAGTTCAAAATCGGAGAGGAAAAGGTATCCCCAAAGTTTTTTGTTTTTTTTTTAGGGCAACAGGCTACTTGAGGGTAATCCACTTTGGGCAACTCCCCTTTAATAGCATAGGAAGGGATTTGAAAGGGGGGATGCGGAAGGTTCTGCCTGCGAGAGAACATCCCTTGCAGACCCTTACAATTAATTAACTAATATGCATTTAATTAGTCGTTTATACATCACATACAACAGCGACAACCAAGAGGAGCAATGTGTAACAAGTGGTGACTCAAGGACCTGCCCTCACCAATACGAACCAATTCCTCAAATTGTTTGTCACAAAATATCCCCAAAAAAACCCCAACTATTTCGCATATCAGATTCTTGACTCCTTTAATCTAAATTCTGTTTCTTCGCCAGTTACGAAAATTATGAACGAAAAAAAGAGGATTTTTTTTTTACCAATTTAACATCAACACGTTTTCTGAAAGAAGGTCGAAACCGACTTATCAATTCTGGTTAAAAAAAATTATTATTTCTGTTTTACATTCTTTTAATACCCCAAAATCTCATAGGATTTTCTAGAGGGATTAGTTTCGTTTAAAACATTATTTTATCAGGACACGGACACACTTTTAAGATGTTACTTGGTCCTGGCGTCCTTCTACATAAAATAAATAGAGCTTTAATTACAATGAATTAAATATTTGGTTAAATATTCGAATGAAATTATCGCTAGAAAAAAAAACTCACTAAGTTTCCTCAGCCAATCTGTGGGCCTTATCAAGTGATCATTAATTGGATAAGGTTGACCTAAAGCCAGCGTTTTGGCAAACCAGAGAAATAAAAAGAAGGAAGAACTTCTTGACTAAGTAAAAAGATCGTAAGTTTTGCTTTAACCAAAATTGTTATTGTCTGTTTTTCTGACCATACTTTAATTGGAGTTTTAATTACATTAAGGACGTCAAAATCCACCCAGGGTAAAACTCGAGGGAATCTTCCACTTTTTTTAAAAGAACATAGTATATAGGTTTTAAAATCTATCAGCGTTGAACCAAAACTTATTAAGTGAAGCAGCTTAGGATGACTCACAGAAAAAACTAAGGCAATAAAAGCTATTATAGCTTTAAAAAGTTAATGATGTCCAAAAAGATAAAAGTATACACAACCTTAATAAAAACCTGTAGTCCTGTATGGGGGGTGTGTGAGAGTCGGACACTAACTAAGGTCGACGAAGAAAAATTGAAAATATTTGAAAGGACGATCCTGAGGAAAATGTTATGGTCCAAGCTGTGTTGATGGAAAATATGGAATAAAATACAACGACGAGTTAAACAGACTATACAAAAAATACTAACACCTCAAAAATGGTTAGGACACGTGAAAAGGATGGAGGATATTAACCCCCCCCCCCCATGTAAGAAGCTAAACCTTCACAAAGGTAGAAGAATAGGAAGGGGCCAAGTTAAGATGGCTAGACGGAGCCTTGAAGGATATACAATCACTATACGTTAAAGCCTGGTGGATAGAGGCGCAAGATAGGAACAGATGGAAGGATATAATTAAGGGCTGTAACGCCTGTCAAGGAGAAGAATCTTAGGATGACGTAAAGGAGATTATAAATATAAATTAAGAAATACACGGCCTTAAGTTAGAAAATTATTTATATTAGAAAAACTTTCAATAAACTGTCTCGTTATTTTATATGTATTTACATACAAAACTATTAAACCCTTAAGGACAAAACGTCGTTTATATAATGTTGTATTAATAAATAAAATATTTCTGACCCACGCCTGTGTCTTTGTCCATTTTTATTAATTAATGTGAATGTCAGATCTTTTTTTTCATCATTAAGGTAAATGTAAATTAATGTTTATACGTCGTTATGATTTTGGAGGGGGGGCGTGTTTGGGGTGCGGGATTTAATAGGACTATTTATTTAATAGCCTGCCTCCTGTGACGTAGTGACCAGCGTCATTGCCTCGCATCACAGAGGTCCCGGGCTCGAATCCCGGCATGATCACGGATGTCTGTGGTCGTCCCGGTCAAGAAAACTGGGGTTAAGGCTGTGGGGGAGAATCGACACTCTGACCAGGTGTCACTCCTAAATCCAGAATGTGCCATGTAAGATGACAGTCTGGCAGCCGTCTCGGTAGGCCAAGGCCCTTCATGGGGCTGTCGAGCCAAGGATTTAGTTATTTATTAATTAAGGTAGTAAGAGGAAGCAGTATACAGTCGTCTGGATGAACATATATATTTTATTTTTAGTATCAACCCCCTGTTTGTTGTGCAGTGAAACCGTTGCCGAAGTATGGACCAATTCCCTTTTACCTGATATATCTTTAACGCATGACGGTAATATTTATAAATTACTAGCTGGGTGCCCGGCGTTGCCCGAGATGTCATTTATCTATAACCCCCGATATGACTCCAATTTCGGCTGCTTTTGCGCAATTTTTATGTAACGCTACTTGAACCCTAACCATTATAATTAACTCTGAAAAATATTTCTTCAACGCATATATCTGCCGTGTTTGCATGATCCAAAATTTGCACCCCGCTACCCCTGCATCTGAGGGGTAAATGCCAATTTGAATGTCGTAACTAAACACAGTGACTTCCATAACCTTTGATTTGACTCCAATCTCGGTTGTATTCGCGTTATTTTACTGTAAAGCATCTCCACCCCAAACTCGTAGGGTGTCCTTTTCACAGGGCGTAGGGGATGAAAATTGTATTCAGATAACATTGGTAGAAACACTATCAATATCTTTGATCCCTAAAAATATTTATCCGACTCAAATATCGGCTGTTTTAGTATGTTTAAATATTTCCACCCCCGCTTCTGGGGGTGGAAGACGCGTCTCACCCCGACAGTGTTTGTTTCCTGGTCGCAAAGACACACGTGTACGAAATTTGGTGAAAATTGCTCGACTGGTGTAGATTTGTATTTTATTTAGAAAACGTTTGTATGGGAAATAGAAAAGGGCTGTTTTTAGGGTTTTCCCGGAAATTATTCGATTTTTGCTCGCCTTTTAAACCTTCCCTAGACCTCCACGAACATTTCAAGACTAAGATAAGATAAATCCGTTCAGCCGTTCTCGAGTTTTAGTGAGACTAACGAACAGCTAATTCATTTTTATATATATAGATTATCATCATTCTTGAGAGGATTGTATATTTTCGGATGATTACGTCGAAAGCTTCTAAAATAAAAAAATATTTATTCATCCTGGAGTCTGTATACGGTTGTTAATATTACTTTAATATATATATATATATATTTCTGACTCGTTCACCAATCCTGGAAATAATTTACTTTTATTCCTACAGATCGAAGGTTTCCACTAACGAAGTCAATTAAGAAGAGCTTCTGGGGATTTCCAACAGGATAATTTTATTAGGTAGCAACGTTTCGAGCCTGTTGGATGCCATCGATCTTTTTTTCCTATATTTATTCTTGCTTATAATGCACACAGTTTTATTAGAAACGGAGGGGGTGGTGATGTGATGTGTGTGTGTGTGAAATAATTTGAAATTAAATTAATGTTGCAAGTAGTCAAGGGTGATGTTCAACAGACGAGGAGGAATCCTGGTCACGCCTCGAGTCCTTCAACGTTTTACCGGTTACTTTACTTTTCGTCCGCAAGAGATTCGGTCGTTGCAGGTGGGAAGAAGAACCGACGGGACCGGAAGGAGCAAATCGTATGCACCGCGCGTTTCCGCCAGAGATTTGTTACAGATTCTTTCACACAATAACAACCTCGGCCGCTTCCGTTCGTTACGCCGACGAGAATAAACGTTAGAAAACTTTAAAGAGGGCGTTTATACACGAAAAAAACAAGAAAAAAAACCGGGGCAAACCTTAATTCAATTTGAAGTTGAGGACAATACCTCGAAGACCGTGTAATTAATTAACATTTGGTTTCCAAACGGTTAATGTAATTGTTCCATAGTGGAACACTTTAATAGAATTCAAAATATTTTAACAAACATTATTTCGAGACAGTTGAACTTTAAATACTCGTAGTAAATACCAATAAAATAATTTTTTTTTCTTCAAGTAAAACCACGAAATAATTAATTCTAGCCTTTCATTAAAATTAAAATTTAATTACAATTATAAACGTATATTTTAAATAATATTTTATTTTACGTCTGTTTTCAACAGCCATTAAATGACCGTTGGCATATTTTTTATAATTATTTAATAATTATAAGATCTTTAATCAACATCTAAAACGTTCCTGTACCATCTTCAGGCTGTTTATCTTGATATTATATAAGTTTCCTCAGTCTTGTTATGAAAGAAACATGAAACATTTTGATTAGTCGTTTTTTTTACTTATTATTTAATAAATCAGATAACTGGAATACGTAAAAAATTGTCCAATATGTGGAGGAGGGAACCACATTTTTCCTCTTCTTCTATTTTTTCTTTTATTCCTCACACGTAAATATTTCTCCTCTTTTAACGCGTTCCTATCTCTTAATCACAAGGTTTCCTAATCGACATTCAAGTCCTTTCTTTTCTATTGCGTCACTTCAGTATAAATTTTATCTTCCCTACTTTAGTCCCTTTTTTTCCCCCCCAGAAGACTTTACTGATTTATATAAGGGTGTCTATATTTAACTGAGACAAATGCGAATATTTAAGTATTTTAAAAGGACTGCTTCGCCGCCATTCAGAAATAAATGAGAGTTCCATTACCTATAATCGCAGAAATCCAAGGAATCCCGGAAAAAAACAACCTATTAGAGACTCCCTGGATTTAATGTTTCAATATTTTAGATTTCCAAGTCACACACACACATTTTATTCACTGCTACAGGATTGTTGAAATAACTCAATTTATCCCTTTAGAATTTTTTAAAATAAATGTGGTCGTGATTCTTATGCATAATTTTATTTTTTTATTTTAAAACAATTATGATATCTAATTATAAGAAAGATATCGAAATACAGCCAAACGAAGTGACAGTAAAAATACCACACACTTGTTCCTTTCTTCAGGTGTGGCAAAAAAAAACACGCAATAGCCTAGAGAGAGAAAACTGCAGAAATCCGTAGATCGAGACTCAAACAGAACGTAAATTTTTTCCATGTAAATATATATTTATCTCTATTTATACAACGAAAAATTCAGTTTTAATCAATCTTCGTAATCGACGGTAAAATTACATAAGTACAGGAGGTGAAACAAATTGCTCCACAGGATATATATATATTGTTATAATTAAAAGGTGGTCTTAATTAAAAGAATTAAGTAACAAAAGTATTAAGATTTAATAATTTATTCTTTAAGAGTACAAATTGTAATCCCTACTTTTTACGCCTAATTTCGTCAAGTTAACAAACAAATATTTTATATCAATTTTGCAATTCGTGGTGTTCTAGGAAAACTACAACTTTATATTTTAAAACCGAATACGTCTAAATTCTCTTTATCTCAGGGTCATTACTGGGTTTGATAGTCAGAACAATCCAATTTAATAAACTAACATTAACAATTCAAACTCATTGAAGCTAACTTAATACAATATGAAAATAAACGAAATGAAAAGAAACTAAATGAAAAGAAAAACGAACGAAATCTGACTTCTACCTTTAATCCTCGTTTACAGATTTTAAAATAATTGTTTTTCCACTCACGAATGTCTCTCTGGTACCAGATCTGATTCTTGGAGCTTGAGGACAACACTCACTAAAAAGGCCATTATTCACTGATTCTACACATTAAATTTTTAATACACACGGTCGATGTTCTCGTTCTCTGCCACCTGGAACTTTGGATCAGCCGCCCCTCAGTCAGCCCTCGGACGTACTAGGTCTCCTTGGTGCCTATATGCGGCATTTAGTTCAGTCTGTGAGAAGCAAAACCTTTTGCTTCCAACTTTGCGATTATTATTTGAGTTTCTCCGTCAAAACTGTTTACTTGCATTTTATGTAAACTAATAGATCTCGTAGTTGGACTTCTTGGCCCGCGCTATTCATACTCTTATATCAGCATCCACGCTCTCCAAGAGGGTCTAAAAGCCTGCGAGGGATGTTCTCTCGCAGGCAGAACCTTTTAGGAGAGATACGAAGAGGCTGCCTTTGGGTATGCCTTTTCCTCTCCGTTTTTTGAACTAAGGTTCCCACAAGCCGAGGCACCTCGGTCTGTTTTGAGAGGTGTATGTTCCGGGGTCGGAGACCTTGGGCATACGGCAAGAGTTGTCCGCTATTCCTATTGGAATAGTCGGCCAGCTGCCTCCTAATCTGGTCGAGGCACGGAGAAGGGAATGCTGCGTCCCCACAGCAAACTCCTCTCCCGCTATCGGAAGGGCGTGGGACAAGTACCCAATGCCCGACCTACCCGATGCAGGTTTTTCTAGGGTTTTCCCTGCATTTCTTTAGGCGAATGCCGGGTAGGATCCTTAAAATATAGCCCGGGGGATCTAGTAACCCTTGGCTACGTTCCTCTACCCTTCCGCATCCCCCCTTTCAAATCCCTTCCTATGCTATTAAAGGGGAGTTGCCCAATGTAGATCACCCTCATGTAGCCTGTTGCCCTAAAAAAAAAATTCCTCGCTCTTCTGTAACCTTTGCCGGATTGGTTCAGACAGTGCTGGCGGCTCGTAACAAAGCTAGCCAACCCATTGTAGTCTTTGAAGAATTGGTACCGCTAACAATCCTGTTATATTAAAAAAATTAATGGCCTCTTTAATTGATATTACAATATATATATATATATATATATATATATATATATATATATATATATATATATGGTTATATATATATATATATATATATATATATATATCACAACTGTAAAATATTTAGATTGTTAAGTTTCCTCAATAAAAAACCCATTTTTTGTAAAATGCGGCTCTTGACTCGTCGTCCATGATTTGTTTCCTAATTTCCCTAGAAATATATATCCTTTATTTTTTCTTTTATTAATTCTCAGACATTCATAACCCGCCATTTTATTCCTCGTTTCAATTCACAGTGTGTAAATAATTTGGAAATTTGCCTAAAAGATCTACCTGTAATATTTATCTCTGGTCATCGCGGTAGATCGAGTTCAGCTTGATCCATATTAATCTTGCGAAATTAAGTTGACCGTATAAATAAAAAAAATTGGATTCAATTAAGATGAAATTACATGATCTTATAGATTTGTTCCGAATCCTAATATGGAAAGCTGTTTCGAAACAAGTGATTTTTTTTTCTCTCGTACTCTAGCCTCAATCATTTTTATTGAAGAAATATGTCGCTGATGAGAGATTTCTATCAGGCGAGGGTAAACGTTGGGCAAGACCTTACAAGGGAAAGCGATATTGAATTCACAGTCCCGTTGTATATTATTATAGACGTTTCGTAATCCACGCCTGCAGCAGCAGCACGGAACAGGTTCTCTCTGCGTACGACAGTGTCTTGCGACGGTAATTAATTCTCGTCTCTCACCTGTCGACAACTGTAACAATGCATCGATTATCATGAGCAATTGTTAACTTAACCGGAGCTGTGTAATTATTCTGGCCCGCTCGCTTAATGAAGGCCAGCGTTTCGCTCCAACTGCAATTCCAGTAGCTTCATTAACTTTTGAACGGTAATTACCTTACTAATCTACTACTCAAGTATGTAGTTTGAGGTCATTTTAAAAAAGGTTAACCCCCCCCATATCCAAAACGATACTTTCAGAAATTAGTAGACAGTCGTCTATTTATGCACAGAAACACGTGTCTCAGTAATTTTAATTATAATACGATTTTTAACCTTATTTCCTGTTACCAAGATGTATTTACGCATCCACAGATGTCGCCCACGCGTTTGTTGCAGTGCTTTAAAAATATCATTATGACAATTATTTCCTGTCATTTTTTTTTCATAATAAAGTGTTAGGAATCATAGTGAACGGCCACTTGTATATCCTAAATTCCGATCTTCATAAGGATCTCCGGATTCCAACCACTAAGGAAAGAATAAAAAGGTATGCTGGGAAATATGAAGCTAGGCTTCACTTCTAAAGTGACCCAGCAACTTCTTTACAATCATGTCAGAGGGTAGAAAATAAGAAATCCAGAGGAACTTGCGTAATTTCCAGTGTATAAAGAAGAGCACAGTGCGTGGGTCAAGTGTAACATGTTAAGTTTAGGCTTATAGTTTTAAGATTTTAAGCAGAAAATTAGTGGTTAGTCTTTAAAGACTTGTTTTAAAGCCGGGCACACAGATAATATTAATAATTTTTTTTTTAACTTTTCATTACTTTTCTGAACACTTTGATTTACTAAATAAAAGTAGAACCGATTTTCCGTCTGCCCGGCAATGACGTCATGCTTACAAATGAATAATGTTTTGTTCCTTTATAATTTTTACATATCTATAAAATTTTTTTCCCAATCATCTACCCGTCGTAAAATTAAACCGTACCCTCAAAAGGCTAATTTGATTTCGTTGAAGATGACGCAATTTCAAAATGTCCTATTTTTACAAAGCACCAAAAAAATGTTAAGAAACAGCCAGAGGGCTGTGGATTTAAACACCCTAATTTTATAAATTTATGAAGATAAAGTTGTTAGAAAAAAATCACTTCTACATTACATTAAATAATTTTTTTTTGCTGTGTAAGTCTTAAGATTTTTTTACAATTAAGTTTTCAATACTAACTCATATATAAATATAACTTATTTTGTATCAAGTCAATATTTCTGTTACTGTACTTTCACACGTCTAATTACCCCACATGGAATAAAATATGTTTTAGTGGGGGTGGAATAAAAATCTCCTTTCCATTCATAAAGAAAACTAGTATCTTCCTCTGTTTAATTATGTTTACAAGCGTCTGTTTTTAATTAATATGTGATTTTGAATGTATGATATTTAATTTAGTGAAACTCAAGATCGGACTCCACTAAGGGGACGTGATGTCGGCTACCTGCAACGCTTGCGCGTCACTTTGATTGCATCCAGCACACGTGACGGCGCTTCGCTTTAGAGTCAATCCATTCAAAAAATGTGATAAATACTCAATTAATTTAAATTAAATATTGCACTTAATGAGAACAGGAATACAATATTTATTATACTTCCTTAAGCACCATGTTCGATAATTATAGCTCAAATAAGTGAATAACTAGTGAAATTAAATTATATTTTTCAATGTATTTCGTCCTGGTATCAAAGCAATATTCTAAACTATTAATTAATAAGCTTTAGTGTAATTGTATTCAGGGTAGACGGAAATTAAATTTCTACAACTCGTCAGGATTTTAAATAAATAATTACCAGCATTTAAATGTGTATTGAGATTAAATATTGAAGTAAGTGAGAGCGTTAAGATCCGTTAAGATATGATGATGTTTGTGAAGTGTTGAAGCAAGTATCGAGTACGTTAAATGGTTGTAGAGAATTTTAAATTAAATAAGGCTGATATATGAATTGTTGGTATTTTTTGTATTCTATCCCCAATGTTTTATGAGTCACATTTAAGATGATTATGGCAATATTGTCGAAAGATGCAGATTTTCTGTAATTAAGAATATTATTAATTAGTTTTCCTATCTAAATCGCGACTGATGAGACCCGTGGAGGGGCAGAATACAAAAGAAACAGTAATTATGAAGTTGAATAAATATGAGATAGAGAATAAATCATTTCATATTACGTTAAGTTTGAACGTGCGAGCCTTGCGTTGACGAGGGTTATCGTGTTACTGCCTGATCGTCCGAAGGTTGACAGAAGGAATAAACGAAGCAGAAATAAGCAATAGAAAGTGAGAGTTCGTGCCACGGAGGCCGGTCCCAGGTAAGAGTTTTTCTCACGAGGTTCGCTGGCTAATATATGGGCGCCCTCTGGGGAACAGGCCTTGTCAGGCGTTACTCTCGCTCCTAAGCACTTCTACATCGGCTACTGCCACGCAATATTTCCCTCTGACGCTTTGGAATGAACCCAATTACGCTCCACGCAATAGTTTACGCTCACAAAAACCTACCACGTCGAAATAAACATTGGGAAATTTGCTTCACTTTACACGTAACCTCGACAATAAACCAAAAGAACCCGTCTACGTGTCCGTAACGAGTTTCTAGTGTCAGGCTCACCAAACCCATTACAAAATTTATTAGAATAATAATAATTCAGTAATAGCAAAATACTTCGATACCGTGTTTAATTTTTACTATTAACTTCCACAATATATTTTTTTTTGCCTGTGTTTCAAGTGTTATTTGGCAGAGGCGCACGCTACTCTATGACGTTTGATGACGTCATCTTAAAATAATTATAACCTAAATATAGCACTTAATATTGTTAAAAATAATACATAAATATTCTGAATTGCGTTGACTAGCAACGGAGAGTTGGTTGTGATCATTATCAAGAAATGTAATTGAACTCTTTCATCTTCTCTCCCTCTCTCTCTCTCTCTCCCCCTCTCCACCTCTCCACCTCTCTCTCTCTCTCTCTCTCTCTCTCTCTCTCTATATATATATATATATATATATATATATAAATGATTGTCTGTGTGTCCGTCCCCTATGCCTAAACCATTCATCTGATGGAAACTTTGGTGAGTTGTTGTAATTTGAATTATATATATTTTATTTTCTCAACAGAGGGAGAATGGAATTAAAAAATTTTTCCATCACTGAATAGAAAATAGGAAAAATTTTCATATTATGGAATATCTCTCTGTATTTAATTCCCTTAATAAATTAATACAGAGCTAATTTAAAGATATTTTTTTTTACTAATTTTGATGCCATGTGAGCAATATTTATACATGTGAGGAAACGTTTTAAAATTTAATTTCTTCAGGTATTTAATGACCTTAATATATTTTTTCTGTGTGTTTAATTTTGTTTATAAGGATCCTGTGCCGTAGTAGTGACGTGTTCCCCATCCAAAATCGTAATAAAAATAATTATTACACGACAATATCAACTACGCGAAGCCTTGAGCCACACAGAAGAGACTGGCCTGACAGACCTTTAATAGTTTTATTCCCACTTTGTCAGTTTACACGTGTAAATACCGACGACGGCTATGAATATCAATTCGAGTTCCCCCGCCGTTGTTATTTCGATCATCTGCGCATGCGCGGAGCGTGTAATCGGTCGTGACGGATCAAACGTTAGTTAACACAGACGACCATAACAAACAGCGAGGTACTTAGTAAATAGCCAGTAATGCGAGTAACGAGGCTCACACACACACACACAAGCCCGCATCAATTGCAACTGATTTTTTTTTTCGTCGTTTACAGTCGTGTAGTTTTGACATGAAAAACAACAAAAACAGAAATATAATCCAGTGTGTTCAGCTCGTAAAATTGTTATGGCCTCTGAATGTGTGCGTTCGATCGGGTATTACTTTCAACGTGCGAGGGCTGGATGTCGATTTAATGACAATCGTAAATATCGCAACGTCATTAAATCAAGTGTTCCATTGAATGGTTTACGGTTTCTTATTTTTTTTTCAAACCTTGCTATATTACACTTAGTTGCGCTCACGTTACTCACACACTAGCGTGCATTTTTTTTGTTTATCTCAGACCACCAAAAGCAAATATTCACTCGTAGTCTATTATGCTTAGATTTTTAATTTTTACCATAAGCTTCCACAATAATTTTAACCGAGTAGGTTTGCGAGGGCTATTCTCTCGCAGGCAATACCTGCGAGGGATGTTCTCTCGCCGGCATAACCTTTTAGGAGAGATACGAAGGGGCTACCTTTGGGTATGCCTTTTCCTCTCCGTTTTTGAACAAAGGTTCCCACAAGCCGAGGCACCTCGGCCTGTTTTGAGAGGTGTATGTTCCGGGGTCACAGACCTTGGGCATACGGTAAGAGTTGTTCGCTATTCCCATTGGAATAGTCGGCCAGCTGCCTCCTAAACTGGTCGAGGCACGGAGAAGGGAATGCTGCGTCCCCACAGCAAACTCCTCTTCCACTATCGGAAGGGCGTGGGACAAGTACCCAATGCCCGAATACCCGATGCAGGTTTTTCTAGGGGTTCCCTGCATTTCTTTAGGCGAATGCTGGGTAGGATCCTTAAACCATAGCCCAGGGGCCCATAGTTAACCCTTGGCTACCTTCCTCTACGCTTCCGCATCCCCCCTTTCAAATCCCTTCCTATGCTATTAAAGGGGAGTTGCCCAACGTGGATTACCCTCATGTAGCCTGTTGCCCTAAAAAAACAAAAAAAAACAATAATTTTAAATAATTTTTTTCTTGCCTTTACTGTTTCTTATGTTTTTTTTTGAAACAGTTGCTATATTAAACTTAGTTGAACTCACGTTACTTACACACTACCTGTTGACCGCGTTCATTTCTTGGTTTATCCCAGACCTCGAAGACATAAATATTAACTCGTATCCTATTATTCTTAGATTTTTAATTTTTACTGTAAACTTCCACAATAATTTTAAATAATTTTTCTGGGCCTTTACTGTTCCTTTTTCTATTTTAGAAACGTTGATATATTACGTTTAGTTGCACTCATGTTACTCACAAATTAGCTGTTGTCTGCGTTCATTTTTTGGTTTATCTCAGACCTCCAAAAACAAATATTAACTCGTATCCTATTATTCTTAGATTTTTAATTTTTAATATAATCTTCCATAATAATTTTAAATAATTTTTTCCTTGCCTTTACTGCTTCTTATTATTTTTAGAAACATTGCTATATTACACTTAGTTGCTCTCACGTTATTCACACACGACCTGTTGTCCGCGTTCATTTTTTTGTTTATCCTAACCTTAACTCGTATCCTATTATTCTTAGATTTTTAATTTTACTAAAATCTTCCACAACAATTTTAATGAATTTTTCCTTGTCTTTACTGTTTCTTATTTTTTTTAGAAACGTTGCTATATTACACTTAGTTGCTCTTACGTTACTTACACTCTACCTGTTGTCCGCGTTCATTTCTTGGTTTATCTCAGACCTCAAAAAAATATATATTAACTCATATCCTAGTATTCTTTGATTTTTAATCTTTACTAAAAACTTCGACGAGAATTTTAAATAATTTTATTGCCATGCCTGTGTTGCACGTGTTATTTTGCAGAGGCTCACAACGACTCTATGACGCTTGATGACGTCGTCTTACGGCGACCCACCCTTCAGAACAGTAGACAGTTACTTTATCTCAATAAATAATACCATTGGCACGTTTAGTAATCCACGGTGATCGGAAACCAACCCGGACACTATTTTATTACGCCCTGTTTATTTGCTCTACATTAACCAAGTGACGCAATGGGACTTCGTGTTGAGCTTCGTTGCTTAAGGTTTCTCTGATCACCCCTCACGATACCTCACGTAATACTAGTCATTTAAATCAATTATTTTTTTCCCCCCAAAACAGCTCGATCATACTATATTATTTTCCAAAGGTATAAAAGTTCAACTCCCCCAGATTCTTCGTTCTTAGGAAACCATATTACTGTGATACGGGGAAAATTTTTTGTTGTTGTTGTTTGCAGCCGTCAGAGAGTATTATTAGCTTCTACCTAAATAACTGATGCTACGATCGGCCCTTGAAACGAGTATTTCACTCAGCGAAACGCGAGACGAAACCGACCTGATCGTAATTCAAGACCGAGACGTCGTGAATTCGGATATCCGTGGCTCTAGTCATTTTTATTTAAAGACCAAATTATTTGACAGACAGAACAGAGTCTTTGGGATCATCAACATAGTTGAAAGGAAAACTGTCCTCAGGTCTGAAATAATTTATCAATGCATCAAGAAGATAAGAGAATCATTGGGGTGTTTATGCGGAGAATTAAAAATTAAATAATGAGGGAGAGTTGCTGTGGTTTTAGTGGCTTCGAGGTTAAATACAGAAGGAAATCCAACTTCCGAATTTCCCTTCTAACGTCATTAAAGATAAATAACCGAGAGGGAGACAGCTGGATCCTGATATCGACGACGTTGTTTCATTACAGACTCAGGCGGTCGGTCGCATATTAACCTCACCGTCGTCTCAACGCTCAGAGCTGAATTATGCATCGCGTTCAATTAAGCACTGCTCCAGAGACGCAATCATTGTCTCCCCATCCTCGGGCACAGTCAGTCAATTAGCTGGTGGCTCATTTCCTGCACAGATCGGCTGTCGGGGGCAAACTTGCTCCTTAACCGCCAATATCTGGCTCCAGTGCACCGCTCTACTCAGATTTAACCCTCGGAAGGGTGGGGGGGGGGAGGGTGGAACAAACACGCTGATAACGTCGGCGCGTCGATGAAATACTACGAGACTGGTAGCAAAACTATAAAATACTACCGGCAATATGACTTTTTCTTCTTCTTAGAAACGTACAATCAATTAAACGTTTTCCATTGCATCTGCGAGACACGGGAAATGATTTATGAGCAAACTGGTTCAGTTTGAAGAGGAAACTGCCGCCGAGTCTAGGCATTACGTCTATCTGTATAATAAAAAAAAGGATGTATATTTGTATGTATGTATTTACGACAATCTCTATACATATTTAAACGCGTGGACGGAAAAAATTGGTACACACATTCTTCAATTGACGAGAAACGGCACTTTGGCGGGGGATGAGAAACAACAAGCATAAAGGTGGAAAGAATTATAATAATAAAAAAATGTCATCATATTGTGTTAAATTACTGCGCGTCAAGAGATCGTGACGTCACAGAACACACACGCGAGACAGAGGGAGAGAGAGGGAGAGAGAGACGTCACTACGCGACGATACTGCACAAGAAAGTAGATAGTTCCTTTTTTTTCGTAGTGAAATAAATCAGAAATATTTTTCATGGAATAAAAAGTATAATTTTATCCATCGAATGATGATAAAAAAAATCAATTCGGAAGATTATACGGTCTTTGAAACTAATTTCATTTTAAATACATACAAAATTTAAACGCGTGGACATATTGCAACAACAAATTGGTACACATATTCTTCAAGCGACAAGAAACTGTACTGTGGTGGGGGTGAGAAACCCCTAGCATAAAGGTGGAAAGAATTATAATATTAAAAAATGCGATCATGTTGTGTTAAATTACTGTGCGCAAAGAGACCGTGACGTCACAGCACTCACGCGATATAGAGACGTTACTACGCGACGATACTGCACAAGAAAGTAAATAGATCCTTTTTTTCGTAGTTAAATAAAACAAAAATTTTTCATTGAATAAAAAATATAATTTTATCCATCGAATGATGATAAAAAAAACAATACGATCTTTGGAAGAGAAACTTTTACTAACTTTCTACACCGGGAAAACCTTCGTTCTGTAAATAATTTGGTAACTGAATTTTAAGTGAAATTGTGCAACTAAAGAGGTTCCAATTAGTTGTGTTTCTCAAATATAATGATTTAAGTAGGATAATAATTATTTTACGAGTATTAGGCTGATGTTTTTTTATATAATTTTTATTATAATTAAAAATAACATTCGTTGAGTGATTTTATTAGGTTGGCTTTACTTTTTTTTTTAAGTCTTCCACATTTTTACAGAAATGTAAACTGAATTATTGCAAGCCTTTGTCTGTTGCCTTTTCCATACCGCCTCACCAGAGTCCACTGATAAACTTATTTTGGGACTCAGACTGTAATGAAAATAATATTTCCCCTGTTTCTTTGTTTACTTCGCTTGCAGAGGATTGACGTTGTCGTTTTCCCTCTCGTTATCCCCACCCCCGCCCTCTAATGAGTTAGTTTTGTGTCCCCCGGAGCGCGGCTAATTCCTTTGGTTCCGTTCGCGCCCACACCAATTTGCCCACCACCAAATCAGATCGTTTCGTCCGCAATGTGTGTCTCAACGCTGCCCGTAGTATAAATGGTCGCACAAAACGCCCAAACTCCGAGGAGGCAGGCGGCCACTGTTTCAAACAGAGGGGGTGGGGGTGGGGGGGGGTGTTTGGAAGGCTGCTTTTATTTTTAGCGAAACGGCGATAACGAGCCACGCCTCACTTGTCACAAAGAAACCGACGCCGTCCAATAAACGATTTTACTGTCGTCGCTTCACAACTGTCGAACACGGGCGTGTTTCCCCAGGAGCGCGTGAATACTGTTATTCCTCACTGGCTTTTTTTGGAGAATAAAAAGAATTTCCTCTGGTATGATCCGAACAAAATTAGGCATATCAATAAAAGTAGAATAATATATATATATATATATATATATATATATATATATATATATCTTTCATTCTGTACACACTACTATGCCCTTCTAAAGAAAAGAATAATCACAAAGTCATTAAAACGAAGAATCTTCAGAGAAGAAGAAGAAGGTGTAGACAGGCTACATGAGGGTAATCCACATAGTGGCAACTCCCCTCTTATAGCATAATAAAGCGACTGAAAGCGGGAATGCGGAAAGATGGAGCAAGGCAACCAAGGGTTAACTAGGGCCCCCGGGTTATGCTTTAAGGATCCTACCCGGCAATTCGCATAAAAGTGATGAAGGAAAAAATGTAGAAAAATCTGCATCAGGTAGGTCAGGCATTTGGTACTTGTCCCACGCCCTTCCGATGGCGGGAGAGGGATTCGACTGGGGGGCGCAGCATTCCTTTCGCAGAGCCTCGACCAGTTTAGGAGGCAGCTGGCCGACTGTTCCAATAGGAACACAGCGGACAACTCTTACCGTATGCGCAAAGGTTTGCGTCCCCCCGAACATACAGGCCCAGTTGCCTCGGCATGTGGCAACCTTACTTTAAAAAAAAACAGAGAGAGAGTAGGAGGCATCCCCAAAGGTCTGCGACCCAGGGACATACACCTCTCAAAACAGGCCGAGATGCCTCGGCACGTGGGAATCTTAATTAAAAAAAAAAGAAACCAGAGAAAGGAGAAGGCATCCCCCAAAGGTAGCCCCCTCCAGAGCTCTCTGGGAAGGTTCAACTGAGAGAGAATTCTCTCGCAGGCTTCCCTTGTTAAATCTTCACGCCATTACAAACATTTATTACAAATAATCACTCACTTAATTAGAAAATTTGTCATGTACTTGCGACCAAACTTAGATTTAAATTTATTTATTGATTCCATTAGTCCTTTTCATGAAGAAATAGTATGACAGAAAAAGGATGTATATTTGTATGTATGTATGTATGAATTTACGTACAACATTTAGAAGTTATCCAGTGAAATCTCCTGTGAATTTAAATACGAACGTTTAAAGATAAACCGCGACCCAGTGTTAATTGGATAATGAACTGATGAAATCATCATCTAAGAATTTAGGTAACGTTTCTTCTCTGCTTATTTTTTACTTGACGGTTAATCTGTCACCTCTACAGGGAAGACAAGATGGTGCACAGTTCAAGTCAACTAAAAAATTCTGTCACAAATGTTTGTCAACAGTGTGTATGATGGCAGTAGAGTGCTTTAGCGTTTCATAAAACCCATCAAAAGACTTCTGGGGTTCGTGAAGGGAACTTAGTAGATGTTGATGCGGAACGAGTGTCAAGTAATGCACCATTTGGATGCGTAATAAGATGAATCGACTTCAAATCTGCCGCCTCACGGTAAGGGAACAAGCGGTCCTTAGGGCGACTGCTGATATCGTGTGTCTCGTGCCTACAATCAGTTCTGCTGAGTCGGCGTCAGTCATGGAACAGCCTCTCCTATCTTCGAAGAAGCACCATCAAAATGTTCTACTCATTAATCCGTCAATTTTGTTACTAATTAAAACCATCTTTTGTAATTTAAAATTGAATTCAATGTGGTAGTTGTAACAATACGTTGTGGCGTACGTAGTAGTGCACCATCCGGTTTAATTCGTCCACACTGACGAGGAAAGAAGTGCGTATTATGTTCCCGTAAGTACGGTAATTGCAAGGTCAACTCAAGCCCCTTCAGGAAACAACGTCGTCGTCGTCGTCCCTTGACTTTGTGGACGATTCCCGGTTTTGTCAGAGGCGCTTAATGAGAGTCGCCAGGCAGGCCAGCTAGAGCTAGAGCTCGTTAGACACCTGCGTAATTACGCCGCAACACCTGCCTGTCAAATCTGCTAACAATCCCCCCTCCCACACTAACACACACACTCCCACCCAGGGATCTCATGTCCACTGCGCCACGACCATCACTGAAGTTCAACGGTGACAACCCTCATCCCAAAAAAAACTAGGATTTTCCTCCTAAATTATTATCACATTGCCAACAAGTCACGTGAAATTCAGAAGCTGACTCAAAATCGCTGGCAAATCTGAATAAAATATATTAATCAGGTTTTGCTGAGGAAACACGACGACAGAAGATGCCTGCGAGGGCTATTCTCTCGCAGGCAATACCTGCGACGGATGTTCTCTCGCAAGGCAGAGCCTTGTAGGAGATCCCCTTTGGGGATGCCTTTTCCTCTTCGTTTTCGAACTAAGGTTCCCACAAGCCGAGGAACCTCGACCTGTTTTGACAGGTGTATGTTCCGGGGACACAGACCTTGGGCATACGGTAAGAGTTGTTCACTGTTCCCATTGGAACAGTCGGCCAGCTGCCCCCTAAACTGGTCGAAGTACGGAGAAGAGAATGCTGCGTCCCTACAGCAAACTCTTCTCTCGCTATCGGAAGGGCGTGGGACAAGTACTCAATGCCCGACCTACCTGATGCAGGGTTTTCTAGGGTTTTCCCTGCATTACTTTTAGGCGAATGCCGGGTAGGATCCTTAAACCATAGCCCGGGGGCCCCTAGTTAAACCTTGGCTACCTTCCTCTACCCTTCCGCATCCTCCTTTCAAATCCGTTCCTATGCTATTAAAGGGGAGTTGCCACCATGTGGATTACCTCATGTAGCCTGTTGCCCTAAAAAAAAACACGAGAACTTTCAACCTTTAAATATTTTTATTAAAATAAAATTGGAAGAAGAAGTGATTTATGAAATAAGAGTAGATCGTAAGGCGGAAAAAAGGGACAATCAGGTAAATAAAGGTGGTAAGAAATTTAATATCTCAAAAGAATATCTGTCAAATATGAATAAAATATATTCATCAGATTCTGCTGAGGTAACACGAGGACTGTCAGCCTATAAATAGTTATTTTAAAAAAAATTGGAAGAAGAAGAGAATTTTGAAATGAGAGTTGACCGTAACGAAAAAAATATCCTAAGGACAATCAGGTACATAAAGTTCGGAAGACATTACATATATCTAAAGAATAATGTCTTCAAGTATCCTCACACGTGTACTCTGATTGGTCGGTTCATGGCGCTATAATTAAGATAAATTATATAATTAAATATATTATATAATAATATATATATAAAATTATTTAATATATATATATTAAATAATTATTTCATATAATATATATATATATATATATATATATATTAAATAATTATTTCATATAATATATATAAAATTATTTAATATATATATAAAATTAATTAATATATATATATATTAAATTATTTAATATATATAAAATTATTTAATATATATATAAAATTAATTAATATATATATATATATTAAATTATTTAATATATATAAAAATTAATTAATATATATATATATTAAATAATTATATATAAATAATAAATTATATAACTAAGAGAAAGAGCTGGAATTAACAATACAATGAAAATATTCGTTGGAAACCTTAGTCCAACGGCAAAATGGCCGAAAATTTACCTAGATCAAGTTATTACAGCCAAAAAATGGAAGGAAAATGTCCTCGTTCGACAATATGTACAGACGAGTTTTTAAAAAAAGATGGCACGGATATTGGTAGCATAAAAGATGAAAAAGGAAATAATATTTTACACCTTATAGCGTCGTTGAAAAATAAACAGAGATGCAAGCTTTTAGGTACCCTAAAAAAAATTGACCCTGGAAGATTTAGAACAGCACATTAATAGTGAAAATCATGAAAATCAGGTTGCACTAATTAACTAGATAACAAAATAAAAACATGAGTCTTGTACAATCCAAGATAACACCCTTAAGTTTCTTACAAAATTCTTAGAGTATGGAGCCAGATGATTTAGGACTATGTACAAAAGAACTACAAGGCTTAAAAGAAGAGCAATTGTTGTCTTAATTTCTTAGAAAAATTATCAGAGTAAGGACAGAAGTCTAAACTAAAGCCAGAAATAAATGAAGTCGAAGCTCATTTATTAGTTATCTATATACATGCAGATAAACTAGTGAAAGGACAACAAAACCCACAAAATAAAACCTAATATATAAGGGTAAAACATACGTTTAGTGACTTTCAACTCTTCAAGAATTACTCCTTATCATTTAATTTAAATGGAGTTCAGTGAGGAGGTCCTTTTCTTTATTTTGTAATCTGCATGTACGTACAGTAATTGAAGGACACAATCGACTGCAGTTAATCTAGCGTTTAACTAGAGATAGTAATCGGAACTGGTTACGCAGCATCCTCCATCGCGTTGCCTTCTCTGGACAACCTGCTTTACCCCCCCCCAGCCCTCTTCCCTCCCCCCCCACCCTTTTCTCTATAAAAATAAAATAGCCGTTTCGCACGACGACAGCGAGATTCCTGTAACCGGAAAGATACGTTTTCATGTATTCTGATTAAAACATACAAATGACACCATTCGATTAATTGGACATTTCTGCAAGTCCTCGCCAACATTATTCAACTAACCTCTACCAGCATCCGGTTTCCTTTCAAACTGAACTCAGACAGGGCAAATGCAGACTATGAAGATTATCATCAACAACTGACCGGGGTCGAAACGTCACACTGCTGTCTTCGTTCTTAATTAACTGCGTTTTTGGCCAGCATTTTTAAAATTTAATTAATTATTTTTACTGTAAACAGGAGACAAAATAGAATAAGCCCATGATCATCATTTTTATCGACAGCACTCGTATTTCGATTAGATACTAACTGGGTGGCCTGGCGCTGCCCGACTTTTCATAATTAAACAGCGACATCCATAAACCGGGATTAGACCCCAATGTTGTTTCTATTCGCGTTCTTTTTGTGCAGCTACCACTCCACGCCCTCCGTAAGGATTTATACCGTAAGAATTACCGTATACAACAGAGTGGTGAAAACCACGTAAAAAAATAGACGAGTTTTGTCTCGTTTCTAGATATAAAATAATAAAATATATAATTGAAAATAACCTGGATTATTTCACAAGTATATTTTACCAACGGCTCACTGATTACTACTAAAATACTTTGATAGTTGCAAGGAAAACCAATGTTTATAACTTATAATTGACCTTCGACTTCAATTTATTTCTGGCTTTAATTTAGACTTCTCTCCTTGCTCTGCCCTAATTTTTCTAAGAAATTAATACAGTAAGTCTTTTGCTTTTCTTTTAAGCATTGTAGTTCTTTTCTAGATAATCCAAATCATCAGGGCTGGCTCCATACAATTTTGTAAGAAACTTCTACTGCACTGTAGGATACTCATATTTTTCTTTTGTTATCTTGTTAATTACTGCCACCTTATTTTCCTGATTTTCACTATTAATTATTTGTGTTAAATGTTCCTCGGTGACCCCCTTTTTTTTAAGGGTACCTAAAAGCTTGCATTTCTGTTTCTTTTTTTCAACGTCGCAATAAGGTGTAAAATATTATTTTACTCTTTAATCTTTTATGCTATTTTTTTATGTTAACAGGCTACATGAGAGTAATGCACAAGGTGGCAACTCGCCTCTTATAGCATAGGAAGGGATTTGAAATGGGGGATGCGGAAGGGTAGAGGAAGGTAGCCAAGGGTTAACTAGGGCCCCGGGCTATAGTTTAAGGATCCTACCCGGCATTCGCCTAAACGTAATGCAGGGAAAACTCTAGAAAAACCTAAATCAGGTAGGTCGAGTATTTGGTACTCGTCCCACTCCCTTTCGATAGCGGGAGACGAGTTTGCTGTGGGGACGCAGCATTCCCTTCTCCGTACCCCGACCAGTTTAGCAGGCAGCTGGCCGACTGTTCGAATGGGAACAGAGAACATCTCTTACCCTATGTCAAAGGTCTGCGACCCCGGAACATACACCTCTCAAATCAGGCCGAGGTGCCTCGGCTTGCGGGAACCTTAGTTCAAAAACTGAGAGAGGAAAAGACATCCCCAAAGGTAGCCCCTTCCTGTCTCTCGTACAAGGTTCTGCCTGCGAGAGAACATCCCTCGCAGGTACTGCCTAAGAGAGAATAGCCCTCGCAGACAGCTTGACCGGCTTTATGCTACTAATATCCGTGCAATCTTTTATATATTTTTTAGTCTCTCGACTAAGAGAAGGAATTTATCTATGAAAAAATATAAAATAGATTTGTAAACGAAAAATTCAATTTAAAATTCAATTGAATATTAACTAGGGGACCAGATATTATGGAGAGAAAAATGGTAGGAAAAAAAATTGACGTGATAAAATAATAATCCATGGAATAGTAGAAAAAATGAAAATTTATTTTTTTGAGGGGGAAAATATCACAGTGTTTCATACTCGGTAATACTTAAAATTAATACACACATTTTGAACAATCCAAGTAGATATTTTTACTAAACCTCACATGGTTTTATGAGGCTAGGTGAAAAATTTTAGCTCTTGAAGGAAATAACCTTGCTTAGGATTTAATTTAAGTGTGCTGATATAAAGGTGATATTTTTCAGTTTATTTGTATTTTTACCCTGGGTCGTAATTTATTATCTTTACAAGTACGAACAGAGGAAACGACACTGTGCCAAATTAAGGTCTAAATAACTCATATATAAATTTTCCCCATCTTTTTATGTGGATAACCTTTTGTCCAGAATTATATCGCAAAAAATATATATATTAGCGAAATTCAATCGAGCACCTCAATGTACGATTTCTCACGATCCGGCCGTGGCATTCGTCAGCACTTTCGATGAGTCCGATAGGAGGAGGAGGACGAGGAGGAGGAGGAAGGACACTTGGTACGAAGAGGAGGACCGGAAAACTGCTATCGGGTTTCTCAAAGTGCGTCCGCCGCGTGCACAAGTGCCAGTACGCATTCCACTTGAAATATTCTATCGGTCATCCTAAGAGCTTCCCGTCGAACAGCGTGGGAGGGAGGGAGGGTGATTATTATCCCCCCGGGTGAAGCTAAAATAATAATAATAATACTTCAGCCACTAAGAAAAATTGAATTGACGCATTGAATATTAACTGGGGGACCGGATATTATGGTGAGAAAAATGGTAGGAAAAACTTGACGTAATAAAATAATAATCCATGGACTAGTAAAAAAGGGATTTTTTTTGAGAGGGTAGGGGGGAATGTCTCAGTATTTCATTCTTTGAAATACTTAAAATTAGACTAATACACACATTTTTAACACTTCTGAAATAGAAAAACATAACATATGGTTTAAGGATCCTACCCGGCAATTCGCCTAAAAGTTATTCAGGGAAAACCCTAGAAAAACCTGCATCAGGTAGGTCGGGCATTAGACTTGTACCACGCCCTTCCATGGATGGCGAGAGAGGGGTTTGCCGTGGGGTCGCAGCTTTCCCCTCGCCGTGCCTCTACCCATTTAAGGAGGCAGCTGGCCGACTATTCCAATGGTAGAAAAGAAAACCTTTTACTATATGCCCAAGGTCTGCGACGCCGGAACATTCGCTTTCTCAAAACAGGGCGAGGTTCCTCGGCTTGTGGGAACATTAGTTGAAACACCAGAGAGAGGAGAAGGCATCCCCAAGGGTAGCCTCCTCCAGAGCTCTCTGGGAAGGTTCACCTGCGAGAGAATGAATAACACGATTTTTTTTAGGGTAACAGGTTACATGAGGGTAATTTACATGGTGGCAACTCCCCTTTAATAGCATACGAAGGGATGCGGAAGGGTGGAGGAAGGTAGCCAAGGGTTAACTAAGGCTCCCGGGCTATGGTTTAAGGATCCTACCCGGCATTCGCCTAAAAGTAATGCCGGGAAAACCCTAGAAAAACCTGCATAAGGTAGATTGGACATTGGGTACTTGTCCCACGCACTTCCGATAGCGGGAGAAGAGTTTTCTGTGGGGCCGCAGCATTCCCTTCTCCGTACCTTGACCAGTTTAGGAGGCACGATACTTTTTTGTTATAAATGGAAATTATTAACCTGAATTTACCGGTAAGTGAACTTCCGACTCATCGAGAAAATAGTTAACATACTGAAGTCATGTTAGTTAACGGATTCTCCGCATAATGGAAGCCGAAATAAAAATGATAATAATTGTTCAACTTTTTCACGACGGCTTTATTTTTCCCGTTCGTTTTGCAATACCGATATATGTAATTAAATGCAAAACGCTCTGTGGAAAAAAACCTCACGCCCTCCCAAAGGCACACAAAGTAATAATAATAATAATAAAAGAAATTGACTTCTAAAACGCTAACAATGATAATTACTCGGATTGAAATCGAATTTGCTCGGCGGGACGAACGATACAAATTTGTTTCCATTTAAAATTACCGCGATTGTTTTGAAGTTTTAATGAGATATGCAAATGCTGGGCCGCAGAGGCGTTGTAGGGCGCGTTGTACCGAAATAACAACGAAACGTTCGCCAGCAGCAAAAAAAACAGGTTACAGCACTGGCAAATATATATATATGAAAATCGACGTTTTTATCCAAACAAGAACTTGTTACCGGAACAAAGAGGAATAGAGGGAGACGAAAGGGCGGACAAAAGTGATAAGATGGAGGCGTCCCAACAGAAGAATAAAAACAACAGTCCAATATGCACTAAAAATGATGGGGGGCGGGGGACAAGCCTCTGCCAGAATACAGGAGGAAAAAATGGTACAAGTGTAGAAGAAGAAAGGAATGACGGACAATATCCTACACGCTGGCAATCTGTCACGGAGACTCGAGGTGGTTGTTGCTAGGGTTAAGAACTCTGCATCCTAACCTAACACACTGTTCTGTAGGTCACCGCGAAACCTACATGTGACGTATACAAGGCTGCCCTGACGATCCAGAATGTCCTCTACGACTGACCAAAGCACGACAGGACACAATTCTGAAATACGGGAGAAGGGAGATGTGTACCTCTTCTTCTTCTTCCATGGTTCCACAGACCGATATCGGGCCTCGACCTCCAGTAGTAGCTTCCTCCAAACTTCTATTCTGCTCCAGTTCCTCAAATCCATCATCCTTTTTATGTCATTCTCTTCTTCGCCTGTTCCTTGGTTTTCCTGCGTTTCTTTCACCTCCCATATCATTGTATAATGCAGCCTTTCCTTTACCATGCGTTGCACGTGTCCTGCCCATTACATTCTCTTTAATCTAACAGCTGTTGCGATGCTTGAGTTCTTTATACAGGTAATATATTTCCTTATTATATTCTTGTGTCTCCATGCCCCACTATCATTTTTTTGGGCGCCCCAAAATTCTTCTTAGGATCTTTCTTTTACAAAGATGTTAATCGCTATCTCCTCCAGTTCCTCAAATCCGTCATCCTTTTTATGTTCTAGTCTACTTCGTCTATCCATCTGTTCCTTTCTTTTACCTCCCATATCATTGTATAATGCCTTTCCTTTCCCATGCGTTGCACGTGTCCTATCCATCCCATTCTCTTTAATCTAATAGCTGTTGGTTCTTTATATATGTCATATATTTTCTTATTATATCTGTGTCTCCATTTTAATATTTTGGGGCCCCAAATTCTTCTTAGGATCTTTCTTTCAAAGATGTTGCTTAGTGTCCAGCCCTCACTTCCATAATATAGTATTGTCCTAATCATTATCATTTTTGTTATTCTATGTGTTGTTCTTAGTGAGAAATACGATTTATTTGAAAAGTTAATTCTTCTCCTGATTTCATGCCGTTCATCTACATCTTTTTGGAATTTGGATCCCAGTCATTGCATATTTCTATCACATTTTTATTTTTAGGGCAACAGGCTACATGAGGGTGATCCACGTTGGGCAACTACCCTTTAATAGCATAGGAAGGGATTTGAAAGGGGGGATGCGGAAGGGTAGAGGAAGGTAGCCAAGGGTTAACTAGGGCCTCCGGGCTATGTTTTAAGGATCCTACCCGGCATTCGCCTAAATAAATGCAGGGAAAACCCTAGAATAACCTGCATCAGGCAGGTCGGGCATTGGGTACTTGTCCCACGCCCTTCCGATACCGGGAGAGGAGTTTGCTGTGGGGACGCAGCATTCCCTTCTCCGTGCCTCGACCAGTTTAGGAGGCAGCTGGCCGACTATTCCAATGGGAATAGCGGACAACTTTTACCGTATGCCCACGGTCTGTGACCCCGGAACATACACCTCTCAGAACAGGCCGAGGTGCCTTGTGGGAACCTTAGTTCAAAAACGGAGAGGAAAAGGCACCCTCAAAGGTGTCTCTCCTACAAGGTTCTACCTGCGAGAGAATAGCCCTCGCAGGCCTTGGGATTTCTATCACATCTCCATCAACGTCCATCCCTCCTTTTCTCCTCCCAAATTGCCTGCGCGACTGAAATGATCTTTTTTTTAAAGTTTATTTCTAGACCAACCGTTTCTTTATATGCGTCCTCTGCTACTTTAGTTGAGCTTGACATTATGTGATGTACCTGAGCGGCGGCAATAAATACCCTGATAAAGTTTAGCAAGGAAACCGGCATTCAAAATCTAATCGAAATAGACGATGAATCTACTACTAAAAATAAAATGTATAGGTCAAGGCAAGTCGCCAATGACCTTCATGTTCACGCGACTGTAAACAATAATATCTTTTTTTAAAAAAACTTGTTACTCGTGAGCAAAAGTCGGTGTTCCTCGATGGTTAGATATGTTTCCTCACTATATTCATATAACCGTTGTTGATATTCCTCGATGGTGCCCATAAGCATTTTACAGCTCTTCCACATCCGCTTCGTTAGTATGGCGGATGACAGGAGCCCCCCCCCCCCCAGCTTATTTTTTTTTCTTTTTAAAGAACTGTTTTACGTTTCCTGCAGACACCCGCAGTTATCGATGGAATTTTAATGTCAAACAATCGCGTGTGGGTGGATCCGTACATGATTTTTTTCCCCAGGGAGATGAGTCACGAGAAACGCCCCGCGATACTTGTAGCAAGTAGTTGAAGCTCTCGACGGGAACTTCAAGATATAAGTGTTGTGAATAAGAAATTTATTTTTCGGCCTTGGAAACAAAATTTACTTAGTACTTAATTGCAAAGTAGATTGTAAATAACCGATAAAAACATTTTTAAAAAGGAAAATAATTAAATAATTATAAAGTTTGGGAAATATTATGCTATCTGGAATCAGTCATCACTCACTCTTGAGTTGTATGGAATAATAATTAAAATGAAAAAAAAATTACGTGCGATTGAAAATAATGAATAAGGAAGATAGACAATGAAAAGAAGTGATAATGTAAATACTACACAATACCTTTAATAGCGTCTTCTATCTCGTTTAATGTTTATATTTTGTTATTTTCTTTATTATATTTCCCTTACTATCGCCTTTAATATTTATTCTAGTTTTTAAAAAAGTTGTGTGGTATTTATATTATCACTTTATTTTGGGTCTGAATTGACCATCTTTCTTATTCATAATTTTCAATCACACGTAATTTTTTTTTCATTTTAACATTCGACGCTTACGCTCTTTCATTTCAGGTTTATATTTACTATTTTCTCAATTAGATTTAACTTACTTTCGCCTTTAATATATATTTTTTTATTTTTGTGAAGCACCAAGTGCAGTTGTGTCGCTCTAGGCTCTTCTTCGCACATTACAGAAAAGGAATAAGGATCCCAGAAACGTTGTTGTGTGGTATTTATATGACCACTTCTTTTGTCTGTCTTTGGCCATCTTTCGTATTCATTATAATAATAATTGTAATGACCTGTGCAATAAAAATTTCGAAGAGATGCCAACAATTTCATTTAACCTATGTACGTAAAACGTTTACCATTTGGCTTCAAACATTATTTATATTTATGAGAAAATATATAAATCAATGGACGAATAACTATATATATATATATATATATATATGTATAGTAATAATTAAATAAAGTGATGGATGGGCGCTTTAAAATAAAAAGATTGTAAAGGGAAAACTATTAAACAAGATTTATTATAAAAATTAAACACATATAATATACAAAAAATATTTGGGATCTCAGGGTCTTAAACTGGGTTTGATAAATGGCTGAATTTATACAATCAAAATTACATTTACCTTTTATGGAAGTTAATGCGTCTGAAACATAGATATAAAAATACTACAGATTGAATTTAAACAGTTTTAAATTTATCAAGAATTAACGATCTCATTTTATCGATATTTAAATAATTAAAGAACGATCTGACTTTTATCTTTTAAAAGTGGTTTACAAATGATTTCAAAGTATTTCTCTACTTACGGCCGCCCAGGTCTCATTTTAGGTTTTTCGTGCACAAAATTGGGGGATATCACTGATTCTAAGTTCTCACAGACTCTAAATGTCAACAAATTCTAATTGGCGTAGTTTGTTAGTTGGTCTAACACAAATTGGTAGGTTCTCGATGCTTTGCTGCAACCTGGATTTGCAGATCTCGTAACTTTAGTTGGAAATGTACTTCCTTGGTTTGTCTATGGCCAGCAGGTTGAATTTTCGCTCGACCACCGATTACAACATTAGTTTCACTCTCACCTTCCCGACTGAAGATTGCTTTACTGTTCAATATTTTAGAGCATGTTTGTAACTGCTATCAAACTGTTCTATTTGCGGTCCGCTGCCCGACTGCAAAACTTTTTATAATATGAATTTTCTGGTCTTTACACCTCGCTCTTCTATGCCCGACTGTAAAACTTCGTCTCTTAAATTTTGAGCGCGTTAACTCTCTCAACTGCCCAACAATGTTTTCTTTGCCTCGCCGGATTGTTGCGGCGTCCGCTCTATATCCACTAATAATGAGCCCTCTACAATCCAACTTTCCAATTAGAACAATGTCTTAATTACCAATTACTACAATAAATATATGAGGAAGTAGCGTCTTTTTATATTTTTAGGGTAACAGGCTACATGAGGGTAATCCACATTGGGCAGCTCCCCTTTAATAGCATAGGAAGGGATTTGAAAGGGGGGATGCAGAAGTGTAGAGGAAGGTAGATAACTAGTTAACCCTTGGCTACCTTCCTCTATCCTTCCCTTTCAAATCCCTTCCTATGCTATTAAAGGGGAGTTGCCACCATGTGGATTACCCTAAAAAAAATTCAAAATTAATTTCTAATTTTTTCTTGTTTTCCTGGATAAAAGTTGTCTTGTAAATCCCCTTCAAGTAACCTCGTAATAAAATTTCGAGACAGTAACATCCAAGAAAGTTTCTCAACCGAGTAAATCCAAGTTGCTGTTTTTTCTCTTCGTAAGTCTGAAACGACTTTAATCCTGATGGATGTTGTAAACGTTACTTTCTCTCTGTACAGACACTTTATAAAATTAAAGTTGTCGTTGTTCTGACAAGCAAGTGAACGCGCCGCGCCATTGCACAAAGTGTTGGACGAGCAACAACAACTGTTGAAGAACGCGACTCTTGTGTGCCACCAACTAACTGCGCCCAGATTCTTCCGAACATCGGGCCGCATTCATGAGCTTCATCCTCAAAGGATTCCTTTTTTTCCCCCTCCCACCATTTAAGACATTACGGTTTGCTGAGTCTGGTTGGATGAGCAGAGACGTTTTATCTTTAATTTGGCGTAGGAATTATCTGAGTCAGTTAATAAATTAAAACAGAACAAATATAAATTACTAAACGTGTCCGTTAACAACTGTGTTGTTAATATCCAGGTCCAGACGGAACCTGCCTCCACCACGGAGTTTACAGAACTGATTTAAATAAACTATTCACCACTCAATCACCCTTCTCTACTTTAAGTCCTTTAATATATTTCAACCAAAAGTAAATATACGAACTCATACATTCACATTTACATCATCGTTCAGCTACGAATCAGGTTTAATATTTAAATTGTCTCAATCACTTTTCTTGGACTTTTATTTAATCCATGGTCACGGCTACTTAATTACTTATTCCTGTTAATCTTGATGTGTGTCGGTCCTCTTTCGATGGATTTGGCGTTCGTGACACGACACATACAGACATTAACATGGAAAATATTTTGCAAACTTGGATCACTCTTGAGTTGTGAAGGCTTGTTTCCTCTTTTCCCTATGACATCATAATTTTTTTAACACGAATTTGAAGAGTTTGAATTACAGATGCGGAACAATGAATAATATAATTAGTCGGTTAATAATATAATTAGTCGGTTAATCTGTGATTTTGGCAAAGATTAATGGAATTAGGAATTTTGCTCTGCGTACCAAAGAAGTCTAACTGTATGCAGCAGCTGAAAAAGAAATTATTTTTCTGTGTTGGGGGAAAAAGAAAATTCGAGTATTTATCAAGTTTTAATTACAAAAATATATCTTTATAAAATATTAATCGCGAATGTAGTGCCGTTTGTTTATTTCCATTCGAGGTATTGTAATGAATTATTTTATTGGGCTGGGTATTTTATATATTAAAGCAAAAAATTATTGACCTTTTAAAAAAAATTGTAATAAGTTTATTATAATAAGCACGAAAAACTCTGATCTCAGGCACCTGTGGGTTACTTAGCAGAGATGAGCTGACTGCACCAAATACGCACTGCCTATTCCTGTGTTCTGTTGTCCGCTGTAGTTGGAGATCCCGGATTTTCCTTTTCTGAATCCTGCAGCTGGATGGAGCGTCTCGGTCCTTGTTCTCTAATATTCGACGGATGACCTCGTACAACCAGTTGATTGGCAGGTGTATTCACTGTATGCTTTTCCCGTACTCGGATAAGCATACGCTTCGCGATCCTATCACCAAACGTTCTTTCTGCCAACTTTTTCCACGTCCTTCTAACACTCTCACCTTGACGTCCTTACTGCAACTCTCCTCCTAAAGTCCTTACTGCAACTTTCCTCCTCAACGCCCTTACTGCAACTCTCCTCCTAAACGTCCTTACTGCAGCTGTCCTCCTCAACGCCCTTACTGCAACTCTCCTCCTAAACGCCCTTACTGCAGCTCTCCTCCTAAACGTCCTTACTGCAACTGTGCAACTCTCCTCCTAAACGTCCTTACTGCAACTGTGCAACTCTCCTCCTAAACGTCCTTACTGCAACTGTCCTCCTCAACGCCCTTACTGCAACTCTCCTCCTAAACGCCCTAACTGCAACTCTCCTCCTAAACGTCCTTACTGCAACTGTGCAACTCTCCTCCTAAACGTCCTTACTGCAACTCTCCTCCTAAACGTCCTTACTGCAACTTTCCTCCTCAACGCCCTTACTGCAACTCTCCTCCTAAACGTCCTTACTGCAGCTGTCCTCCTCAACGCCCTTACTGCAACTCTCCTCCTAAACGCCCTTACTGCAACTCTCCTCCTAAACGTCCTTACTGCAACTGTGCAACTCTCCTCCTAAACGTCCTTACTGCAACTGTGCAACTCTCCTCCTAAACGTCCTTACTGCAACTGTCCTCCTCAACGCCCTTACTGCAACTCTCCTCCTAAACGCCCTAACTGCAACTCTCCTCCTAAACGTCCTTACTGCAACTGTGCAACTCTCCTCCTAAACGTCCTTACTGCAACTCTCCTCCTAAACGTCCTTACTGCAACTTTCCTCCTCAACGCCCTTACTGCAACTCTCCTCCTAAACGTCCTTACTGCAGCTGTCCTCCTCAACGCCCTTACTGCAACTCTCCTCCTAAACGCCCTTACTGCAGCTCTCCTCCTAAACGTCCTTACTGCAACTGTGCAACTCTCCTCCTAAACGTCCTTACTGCAACTGTGCAACTCTCCTCCTAAACGTCCTTACTGCAACTGTCCTCCTCAACGCCCTTACTGCAACTCTCCTCCTAAACGCCCTAACTGCAACTCTCCTCCTAAACGTCCTTACTGCAACTGTGCAACTCTCCTCCTAAACGTCCTTACTGCAACTCTCCTCCTAAACGTCCTTACTGCAACTTTCCTCCTCAACGCCCTTACTGCAACTCTCCTCCTAAACGTCCTTACTGCAGCTGTCCTCCTCAACGCCCTTACTGCAACTCTCCTCCTAAACGCCCTTACTGCAACTCTCCTCCTAAACGTCCTTACTGCAACTGTGCAACTCTCCTCCTAAACGTCCTTACTGCAACTGTGCGACTCTCCTCCTAAACGTCCTTACTGCAACTGTCCTCCTCAACGCCCTTACTGCAACTCTCCTCCTAAACGCCCTAACTGCAACTCTCCTCCTAAACGTCCTTACTGCAACTGTGCAACTCTCCTCCTAAACGTCCTTACTGCAACTCTCCTCCTAAACGTCCTTACTGCAACTTTCCTCCTCAACGCCCTAACTGCAACTCTCCTCCTAAACGTCCTTACTGCAACTGTGCAACTCTCCTCCTAAACGTCCTTACTGCAACTGTCCTCCTCAACGCCCTTACTGCAACTCTCCTCCTAAACGTCCTTTCTGCAAATGTCTTCCTCAACGTCCTCACTGCAACTCTCCTAAAATCTATCCTACTACCACGGAGCAGCTTGTTTTCCCGCCCTTAGCGTCACTGGCTTATGTTGTTCTTAGCCGCATGGGATTTTCCCATGGGCTGATTGTACACTATGCTGGTATTAAAATAGCAACGTGCGGCTACCTAAGACGCAGCGAGTCGGCGTCTCGAATTCGGAAACAAAAGAATTCTCCAAACTACAGCAAAAAACATTTCCGATGAAAAAGCAAAATTAAAATAAAATACGCGCATTACAGTATAATGCAAGTGAAAAATGAGGATACCAGGTGATAATTTAAATCAGGAAAAATGCTCACTTATTTTTCATTCTGAATAAGAAATATAGCGAAATCAGACCAAAGAAAGTGATATTGTAAATACCACACAACAACGTTTATGGGATCCTTGTCCCCTTTTGTCAGGTAGCAAGAAGGGCCTGGAGCGACACAACTGCACTTGTCAGTTGACAACTCTTAAAAAAAATTTGATTCAACTGACAAGTGCAGTTGTGTCGCTCCAGGCTCTTCTTAGCATCTGATGAAAGGAACAAGGATCCCAGAAACGTTGTTGTGTGGTATTTGTAACATTACTTTCTTTGTCTGAATTGACTATCTTTCTTATTAATAATTCATTTCGTATCACGAAGCTGAAATCTAAAGTTACCGTGTGGAAATATGCTCTTGTTCATTTGATTGTAACGAGAAATGCGATCCGATGTCGATGGTTGTCTAAATAAGAATGTTAAATATAGACTGATTAATATTTTGTGATTCACTTTATAATGTCTGGAAACTGACAGAATAATAAAATTCTAATTTTAAAGCCTTATTTTACTCGAACAATTTCATTTTACGTTAATATATTGTAATGCCAATTAATTAGGCCATTAATTGTTTGAACGTAAAATTTGAATTGTTTGATAAATCCATTATAGCGGTCTGATCGAACAAAGCAACAATGAGAGAAGCCAGCTCAGTTTGCTTTGTCGAAAAGTCAAAAATGGCGTTTGCGCGGTAAAACTCGGGAGAACTAGGAGTCAGTTTTGCGGAAAAACATCGTGAGGAGCAGAACAAGTAATATAACTGTTAGTTAGCGGAGAAAGATTGTTAGGGGCTGATGGCGGAAAGACATTATGAGGAACAGAACGAGAAATATAACTTGAGCAGAGACTAGACATCGTCAATGTAAAACTAGTTAGAGTTGTGAAATAATACGAAGAAAACATTCACGCCGCAAGTATTGCAGCGTAAATAGTAGAAACGTAAGAGAAGTTTAAGTCTACAGCAAGGAGCGAAAGAAAAGTTAGTTCACTCCGAAAGAATAAACAGTAAAAATAAATCGTCAAGGAGCTACGTTGCAGTTTACGTCCAATTTAGTAAAAGGCTAATAAATCTACGAATCACAGGATTCCGGTAAGGCGAGCAGACATCAGATAGCGGACATGCAGGAGGATCATCCGAGTTCCTCGGAGCCTATCAGTTGTGACTTCAATAGTGTAAAATCTGTGAGTCGACATTTAGAATCAGTGTAAAAGTTTGCCATAGTGTACTTCCTAAACCATAAAGAATGCTGGTACCAGCTGGACAGATGTAAGTAACATCCCAAGCTAATGATTAATTGTAAACTTTAATTAAAGGATAAAGTCAGATTTCGATCTCTTAATTGTCAATCAGAGATAATTTCTTTACTTTTAATTTCTTACGATCGATATATTGTTTAGGTAAATTGTAAACTGTTTTGTTATTAAGATTTTTAAATCAATTTGTTGTGTCCATTATCAAACCCAGTAGAGACCCTGAGAGGAAAGATCTCAAATTTTGTTATAATTATCTTTATGGCCATAAAATAAATATTTTGTTTGTTAATTTCGATCTTTTCATTTAAAAAAGCCTCAATTGTTAATTGAAATAACCTTGATAAGTACATCTTCTGACTTCCTCCGAGACAGTCAAGGAATGCAGGAGCCATCTGAAAGTTGACCGCGGAGTAATAAATTCCTTAAGAACTTCTCAAGTGGCTGGTATTTGATTACCTTAACCTGATTATAAAATCAATATCACGGGGGGGTCGGTACTGAAGGAGGATTTTGGCGTAGCACGTGAGGTATCGAGTTTGGTGCCCTTCGGACGTGGTGAAGGTTGTTATTCCAGGCCTATATTTTCAATTAGCCGCGGAGATGCGTGCATCCGCCCTGGAATTCCAATAACGCCGTCTGCGAGACCTGAGGGCCCTCGGGCTTTTCCTCCGCACAGTCTCTCAGGCCATCCATCTTAACGGTGCCATGAGCCTGGGCCAACCTCCGCACGATCACTGCTGACAATAGCTTTTATAGACAACCCTGGTTATTCCACACAAAAAAAAATCCTAATAAAATTAATTAAACGTTGTAAATGAAAAATATATATATCAATTAAATTTAAAAGCCCGAATACAATTTTTTTCTCAAAATCATTTCTAAAAGATTGGGAAATGTAATATGGCATTAACCATGCTTCTAACGCTCATTAACAAGGGTCTGATTCTCCTCTTACCTATTGGCTAATTAAATTATTGAAGATGTCCTACAAACGTTGTGTGGTATTTATATTACACCATTTTTTTTGTCTGTATTGGCCACCTTTCTTATTCATTATTTTCAATCAGACGTAAATTCATCCATTTATTTTTCATTCTGATATATTCTGTCTATATTTTAGGTTATGATACAATTAATCAATATTTACTACTTGGGTACAAATTAATCGATGTCTGATGTCTTTACTTCAATATTATGCATGATTAAACCTACTTGATGACGTGGCGACTTGTGATTGGTGCTTCATTTCACTTCTAAAAATCTAACACAATGACAATACTATATACAAGTTTATAGATCGTTCTCCTCATAATTAATTTTTTTTTAAAAAAAAAAAGCAAAAGTGTTGAATGTGTAGCTAAAAAACCACGTCTTTCATAACTTTTCTTAGCCTCTGTTGGTCTCTTCTGCTCTTTTGTTTGTTTGTTTCATATACGACCTGGAGTTTCTACAGAAGGACAGATTCCTCTTCCCTCTGTTTCGTGACGTCAATTGTCCCTAGATTGTGATTACTCCTAGTGTGTGCGTGTGTCAAGTTCTGTGTTTATTCTTGAGTGATGTTTAAATACTATATTTTATGATGGTTCGTTCTCGCATCATCAATTATTTACTAGTACATATTTAATATTTTTATTGGAACTATAAATATTATATTACGCCCTTAGTATAGTTAAAGAATTATCATGTTTGTTATTATTCATATTATTTTACTCATGTTGGACAGGGAAATTTGTGTCCCCGAATTTTAGTATTTTCTAATTATTTATAATTGTAGCATTCTATTCTCATATTGTAATTTTATGTATTGACGTGTCCTGTTTTCCTCATACGAGGACTAGTGGAATCAAATCAAACAGTATTTGTAAATTTTTCTGAAGCTCTCTCTCTCTCTCGACGTTCCAGGGGAATTAGTATTAATATATTCCGAAATAACATCGTTGTTCGACCAAACGTTGTTCTCAGCGCCGTATCTGATCCGTGCAATCGACTTGATTTATTGGAGCAACTATAATAACAGCTGATGGAAATTCCTGCGCCGCTTGCAGATTTTAATCCTCCTTTGCTTCTGTCCACCCAGAGAGGCCGATTTGTTGGTTACATTTCGTTGAACTTGAAGTAGTTTTTATCAAACCATTCCAGGAATAAAAAAACAACAGGGACGTAGAGGAAAAGAAAAAAAATGGAAGATAAACTAATCGGTAAGAGCTTTCATGCACCCCTATGGAGGCCATCTGCCCCCCTCCACCCTTCTCAGGGAACAATCCACCCCACTCCGTGGACCACACTTAGCTAATGACCAACCGTTGTCCAACAGACGGTCACCGTGACGCTCTTCCGGACACCAGCTGAACCTTTCCCTCTTTAAATGGTTGTTTCAAGAGGACAGTAAAAACGTAAAATTAAATTAACTTCTCCCAGTCTCACATCTACATGCAATTTCTCAAAGATTTTCACTTTTTGGTAACCGTTTTATCTTTCCGATTATTAACTTCCGCTGTTCCCTACTTTATTTTTTTCATTTATATTTTTTCTGTCAGATGTGTTATTTTTGACACTTCCGTATTTTTATTTCTGATTATTCAATTTAATCTGGACTATTTCTCTCTGGCTATTCTTTTTCAAAATGCCTTATCCAAAATTTTGTAATCTGATAATTCAGAAGAAACTGTTTGATTATTTTATGTGCTACAATCCCAAGAAACTTTAAAGTTATAATAAATTAGATGTACATAAGATGTATAATTTTAGAGTGACAGGTTACACGAGGCAACTCCCCTTTAATAGCATAGAAACGGTAGAGCAAGGTAGCCGAGGGTTAAGTTGTGCGCCAGGCTTATAAGTTTAAGGAACCTACACAGCAGAAGAAGTAGGTGTAGCCGGACTATGTATAGGGTAATCCACATGGTGGCAACTCCCCTCTTATAGCATCGGAAAGCGAAATAAAGGGGGGATGAGGAAAGGTAAAGGAAGGTAGCCAAGGGTTAACCAGGATCCTACCCGGTAATTTGCCTAAATTTGATGCAGGGAAAACCCTACAAAAACCTGCATCTGGTAGGTCGCGCATTTGGTACTTGTCTCACGCCCTTCCGATGGCGGGAGAGGGGTTTTCTGTGAGGTCGTAGATTTCCCCTCGCCGTGCCTCGACCAGTTTAGGAGGCAGCTGGCCGACTGTTTCAATAGGAATAGCGGAAAACTCTTGCCAAGGTCTGCGACACTGGAACATACACCTCCACAAAACAGGCCGAGGTGCCTCATATCAAAATACCAGAGAGAGAGGAGAAGACATCCCCAAAGGTAGCCTCCTCCAGAACCGTCTGGGATGTTTATTTTTTTTAGGTAAGAGGCTACATGAGGGTAATCCACATGGTGGCAACTCCCCTTTAATAGCATAGGAAGGGATCTCAAAGGGAGTATGTGGAAGGGTGGTGGAAGGTAGCCTAGGGTTAACTAGGGCCCCCGGGTTATAGTTTAAGGATCCTACCCGGCATTCGCCTAAAAGTAATGCAGGACAAACCCTAGAAAAACCTTTTAGAATAAATCCGTTTAACGAAGCTGATTATTGAACGGCTACAGAACTGTCTGGATACAATTAATATTTTTTTGCCTTCCAGACGGACACGGAAGAGTAAGCGCCGGTATGTCCCGACAGAGAGAGCATCGGAATTAGGTTGTTATGGACAATGTTGCTGGTCTGATTACCATTGTAACGGCCCTTAATTCGGGCTGAGCGCGCCTGGTTGACAAGGCAGATTTACTGGGCGTAATTTGGGAATCGGAGAGAGATGCCGGCCAGGGAAAGTTATTAAAACGGGATCATGTCTGTCGTGGGGTCACGTTCCTTAACGGTGAACAGCGTGTCGTGGCTTAAGGGAGCGGGGGGGGGGGGGGAACTGCCAGTAATTGCCCCCTGCGAATTCCTCCACGACGGACCTATAATTTAACTATTTGTTTACGCAAACAATTTTCCAGCCAATCGAGGATCCGTTCAACACGCCCTGACTATCAAAACTTTTAGACAATTTCTTTTTGCCAACTCAAAATTGACCGTAACGCAAAATGCAGAAGAAATGGAGAAAATAAAAATATACATTAATGACGTCACCAAAAATAAGCACTCGATGTCATTTTTAACGAGTGTTTAAAAGGTTTAAAAGCGTAGATGGTCGTATATATTCTTCGAGTCCTCGGATAACCAGAATTTTTTTTTAAAAAAGAAGCGGACTACAATACTAAGATTTTACCATACATAAATTAATAATGTTCTGAACTACCCTATATGGAATACTTCAAAGAATTTGACTTCATTATATTTTTATATATATTACTTAATATAATCAATTCTAAACATACATTTAATTAGCAAAGGTTTTAGACGATGACACCAGGTACAATTCCAGAGATGCTTCACATTAAATCAAACATCACAGCTGTTAATGTACAGACAGACACAGTGAAACTCGGTACTTGCTGTGATCCCTTATTGTTACGCTGAACTTTCTGTTTTCCCATTGTCGTTGCTCCCTCGTTGTTATGCCAACCATTGTCGTTGCGTTTTCGTCGCTTTTGAGTTTTGTCAACTGACGAGTGTAGTTGTGTCGCTCTAGGTTCTTATTCGCACCTCACGAAAGGAACGAGGATCCCAGAAACGTTGTTGTGTGGTATTTATATTATCACTTTTTTTAAATTTGAATTGGATATCTTACAAACTGAATTTATTACTCATTTAGAATCATTCACTAACCGTTTATTTGATAGTATTAGATGAAAGAAATTGCTGAAAAACAGATGAGACCGACTTTCGTAAAAAATTCTAAGGTTCAAAAGTAATATACTAGCGTTTTTCTATATCGTAATACATGCATATATAAATATAATTAATTTAAAATTCATAGGTACTTAAATGTTTTTAATCTCACACAACAGTTTAGTAGAACATATTAAATAATATTAACTTATATTTCGAAATTTACAATTTTCAAAGCGGTCGAGTACCAGAAATAGGAAAATTATAATACACTTGTTTTTAAAAATATTAATATGATACTACTTTAGATTAAGAGATCAAATAAGGAAATGCGACATCAAAATCGAGAACCGTTCAAATCAATAAATCAAATATCATGTATGAAACAAAATATATAAATGAAACAAAAATTTCCTAGTATATATGTGATTCCACTGGGACGAATTCCCTCATTCGTGGCTTTTCCGACGGTCCAGGCGAGGCACGTGTGTGAGCATCTTCCTGCTATATTTCGCCGCGGCTCAGCGTTCCTCCGGGAAATACAAGGAAGGAGGAGATGGTCGTCGGGACACCGTGACGTCACGGGAGGGCATTGCGGTGCTCGACGTCGAGCTGTTAGCTTTGATGTCAGAGCGCCCACGCACCTTCGGGAATTCGCTTCCAGGAAGGGAAGGAAAGCGCAATAACGCCCACGCTCTGCACTTAGGCGGCGCCGCCGCCCACACATGACGACGTGTAAAGTCGTTTAGTACCTTCATTTGGTAATAAAAATAATGAATACACGGCACGACACACATTAACAGCCGGAACGATCATCCAAAGCGAAACACAGAAAAAGAGAATTAAACATCAAAATATAAAAAATATATATTCATTTACAATCGAAGCGTGATCTATATAATCGTTTTATTTATCATTTAAAGCTGATATTGAAGTAAGTACCTAAAAAGCATAAGACTGAAATCTGTTGAAATTTGGAGGAACAGAAAATTATTAGAAGTTTAAACGGACGAACGAAATTCAAGAGTTAACGGGCTGAGAAACCTTTGAAACAGTAACATTTATATAAATTAATGTCTTTGCCTATTATTTATAGACGGTAAATTGCACACTTGAACGGAAGGGGGAAAAGAGTTGAGAAGAATGCAACCAGCCAAGTTGTGAACTAGTGGAAATGATTATAATAAGAACGATATTTAATTTAGAAGAAGTAGAACGAATTACATTATTGAAAAATGAGACGGTTATGTTTTTTTTTACCATATTGTTGCTAAAGTAAAGAATGCAGGATAATCAGCACACAAATCACGTCCAACTTCGAAACATCCAGTATGCGTGTAATATGACATTCTGGCAGTAGTTTCGGTTCGCCAAGGTTCTCAAGAGGGCAAAAAGAGGAACAGAGATAAATTATTTTAAACACTTAATACCAAAGACGGACCTAAACGACTCAAGCAGTTTTCTTATTCTAAATATAATTTTATACTGAGTCACGTATAACTTACCTATTATCATGAATAAATGACATAAGGGTATTAGACCAACAGTTAACAGGACTACGAGGTAAACGTAAAAATATTTACTCCATGAGAAGCAGCGATATTTATTTCCAGAAAAATAGTTCAGGTTCAGAATAGCATTGAGCTCTTGGTAATAGAAAATTAATTTTAACGCGTCAGAAAGCGACACAAGAATAAAGGGATAAAAACTGAATACATTTTTTTTAATCAATCGACACCAGCCGCGTTTCCTCTCATCACTTTTGTAACTCACTCTCTCTTTCATTACTCGTCTGCACGAGGAAAAATTTAAATATAGTACGAAAATGTACCTTCAATATTGTTGATGACGCGCACTATCCAATAAAGTCTGGCAGGTAAACTGAGGCAACTCCTCATATTTCTATTTTCAAATCAAGCTCTGTACAGTATCAATACACGCTTATGACATGAATATATTAATAAATTTATTTTTACCTGAGAATTAGTGGGATATCATGTGTAATTAGAAGAAAAGAAGTGCCTGTTGCGATCAGCATCGTTTCAAAACATTAATTTCCTGAACAATTGAACTATTGCATTGTCTCAGTATAATCCTCCTATATAGGCAGTGCACCGCGCAGGTGGGTACAGTGGGTTGCCTATGCGGCAGGCGCAATTCACGGAACTTAAGAGTCTTACTCCACTTATTATTAAAGAAATATTAATTTATCTTCGCAACAAAATATATCTATAAACATAATTGAAGCAAGATGATTTTAGTATTTTATATATATGGGTAATTTCAACATTTTTCCAAGGTTTTACACCAAGGCGAACAGTGAAAAGACCAACAAAAAAGTGGGGCTGTCAGCTTTCAGACGACCTATATGTTTTTTTATATGTATACTAACATCACAACACTCAACCATTCATTAATCCGTGAATGGGAACAGAGTTTTTATTTTACTCTTCGTGACGTAAAAGACATGGGTTCCTGTTTTATTTAAAATAAATCATTCTAATTTTAAACTCTGAATTCGTGTAACTTTCAGGAAAATAAAGACGTTAAATAAGAAATAAATATAATTACTGACGTTTCTTCTGAAGAACTTTTCATACTTAATTTGTTGTAAATAAAGAGTATACAATTATTCGTTGTATTTAACCGATTTCATGGAGTAACGTGATATACATTAATTTTTAAAGTAGACTTTATCTCATCACTGTAATATTTTTCTGCATCGTGCGTCAAAACGTGAACGATTGAGAAATTGTGCCTGGATGTCTAACTTGTTCGTGAGCGTAAAGCCTCCAGGTAAGCTCCCATTAGTCCGATTAAGTTGGTGGCTCTGGGTCCTGATTGCTGGGGAAGGGGAAGCGGGAGATATGAACCCCCCCCACCCCCTCTTCCCGGTTGTACGTGCAGCAGGTAACTTGGCCTAAGGTAAACATTTGCTCGACTTTACTCGCAGCCCCGGCTGTGTTCTTCGTAATGGAACTCGTGTTTTCTAACAAATTCTCATTTTAGGAAACGGAGCGAGGAAACTTGAGATAGGAAAGGTAATGAAGTCTTGCGTTCTGGCTTATCCCTGGGGGTAATGCTGCCATGAGAAGCTTTCAAAACTTCCTCTCATCGAGAAACCTGTACTTTATGTCAACTACTTCCTGTGAATATTAATTTCACGCAGAACTATAAGACTTTAAATGGAGTATCAGTAATTACTATTTCAGGCATGGTAAATATCATTTCAGAAATGCATTGTCTGTTGAGAGAGGTTGATAAAGGAGGAAAAATTATCTTCAATAAATGGAAATTCCGTTTATGGACTGTTTGATCAAAAAACTACAATATACAATATGTTTCCTGAATTATCAATTATTAATGAGACCAGAACAGATAATTAAAAATTATAATTTAATTAATCTAATAACATGATTATTTAAATATGTCGACCCTCATTATATTTACAAAATATATGTTGTAACATGATGTTTCATTGTCAATTTATGAATTTATGGCATTTGTCGCGCCGAGACGTGGCGTGGCAATGCTTCAGTTCCGTTTAGGACTCGACGAGGGACGGAGGTTCAAGTGGTTTAGCAAAAAAAAACAATCTAATAAAAACAAACACGCCCTGCAGATAGTTTTAAATTCTCAATGCTCAAAAAATAAATTAATTATATCAAAAACTGTTTTGGTAATTTCTAAATGGAATCAAAAAACGTAAGGTTGAAAGGCCTTTCGCTACAATATATATATATATATATATATATATATATATATATATAATTATAGATATAAATGTAAAAATATATATGGCAGATGGTCAAAGATTATAAAGAGAGCTGAAATAACAAAGATAAGTAGAATTAAAATATCAACGTTTTAAATATTATAAATATTACTCACATAGGGTCCTCCATACATGGTTAAAAAACAATTAATTTTAATTGTTTCTTTTGGCCTTACGAATAATTTGAAATGTACAGACGAAAATCATTCTTATTTCATGAATTATAATGTGCTCAGATTTTTTTTTTAAAAAAAATAGGGAACCAACTTCTGGACAAAGCATAAATGTAACTGAATATTATATTGGATTGACGTATAATTTATTATATATAAATATTTTCATATTTGTCTTCAAAGCGTATGGACATTATTTTAGTTTATTTTTCCTTTAATTTTTCGTTAAGATTTCTATAGATTATCTTTGACTATAAAAACCTAATAATAATAGATACTCCTCGAAAAACTCGTGGCGAGCAGATTTCTCTCGAATTTGTAGTGATGATTACTGACTGTTACGCGGAACCAATTGAAGACTCCGTTTTACGGTCAAAAAAGTTTTGCCTGCGGGACCAATAAAATTTCCTTTAAGTGGAAGCCAAGGGGTTTAAAATGTGCGACAAGTTTTTTTTATCTTTTAGTGACGAGTTTTTTCCCCCCCCTTTCAGATGTTGAATCTAGAGAGCTGGTTAACTTACTGCAGGGGACTCACTGAAATAACAGAAGCAATTACAGCAATCCCAGTCTGGAATTGTATTTGCATGTCAGGGTCGTATTAATGTTAGATGAAACGGGGTTAATTGTTTCGGGCAGAATGTACTCCGGGGCAACTCCAATAATAAAAGCAATTAGCATCAATTTCGACGCGCTAAACTGATTTATATTTATTCTACACCAATTGCCGAACCGGTTTCGGTGTTCAACGAGCAGAACTCTCTCGTCGTAAATACTCTTTCTACAGAGAGAGGGAGAGAGAAAATGAACGTGCTCGAATTGTGCAACGAAAAGAATTTGTGTGCTCTGTTTGCAGTGCTAAATAATTTAGTAATGGAATAAATAAGTGAATCAGTGAATGAAAATACCATCTGTTACGCTTTAAGGGGCAATAAAGGTGACAGAGCGTAAAGAAAGCCTTAGGGTCTCCATTACACGTGCGCCGATTGCAACAGAAAAACTGACGTATAGAGAAAAAATAAGAACAGAACTAATACTTTTTTTCCCTTATAACTGTTAATGAACAGGTTTGAGATAATAGTCAGAAATATCTAGAAGCTTCTTAATATTTTATGCTAGCTGGTTGCCTGGCGTTGCCCGAGATGTCGTTTATCTATAACCCCGGATTTGACTCAAATTTAGGTATCTTTTACGTTATTTTTATGTAACGCATCTCTACCCCTAATTGTAAATGTGTTTTCAGCCGGTTACATTGTTTGAATATTTCCACCACCACCCCTGTGTGTTTAGCTCTTATCCCGAAAGGGAGTTGAAATTTTACAAACAACATCGGTATATATACTAAAAAACCTCCTTGACCTCAACAATTATTTATTCCACGCAAATATCGACCATTTAACATGTGAGAAAAATTCTATCCCCTTGTAGCCCCGCCCCTGGTAGTTAAATGGCCAATTGAATATCATTATTAAACTCAGCTACATCCGTAAAAATGGATTTGACTCCAATATTGATTGTATTAGCGTTATTTTCTTGTAATACGCGTCCAACCCCAACTCTAAGGGTGCTCCGTTGCCATGATGTAAGGGGGTTGAGATTATAGTTGGTAGAAACATTATCAATCTCTTTGAACCCTAAAAATATTTATCAGACTCAAATATCGGCAGTTTTAATAACACGTTTGAATATTTCCACCCCCCCCCCCCCGCCCGCTCCTATGGGTGGTAGATGAGTCTCATCCCAACAGTTATTGTTCTCTGGTTGCAAAGAACACGTGTACGAAATTTGGTAAAATTTGCTCCACAAGTGTAGATTTGTATAAGGAACATACACACAAACAAATATATATATATTGTAATATCCAGTTAAGAAGGACCAAAATTTTGTTCTTATTTCATCAGATTTGTTTACCAACTCAGACTGGGGATTCTTGAGTGGTTTGTATATAAAAAAACATATAATAATAAAATGATTGTTATAGAAGGGGAGGACTATAATTGGACGTTTAGCGGCTGTTAGAGCTAATGGTTTTGACAGACATCGGGACGAAACCCTAAAGGCATAATGACAGAAGTTTTGTGGACACACACAATTATATTAAAAGGAAATGTTTACTTAAATTTTTATTGAGGGGCTCTCGGAGCGTGAGAAAGCCGACAGTTGGTGTTTGTTTGGCGAACGTGGAAACTCAAAAACTGTGGAAAAAAGGGAATATTCTGGAGAGGGGGAAGCAGATAGATGTCGGAGAGCAAGGGACGTGGATGAAAGTTTAGTGTGGTGCCATGTCAGAGTTGGGAGGAGATGGACGTAGGAGTTGAAATGTAGACCGCAAAGGAGGAGGACGTGGAGGCGGTGATAAATATTCGATCAAATTGAATGGTGGCCGTGACTAAAAATATAATAAGCATTTTAGTCCAGGCAAGTAGTGGGGATATCTAAAAGGATAAAGTGAACGTGTCTGTGAAGCGTGTGTAAAAGTCTGTGCACGCACAGAAGGGCATTGTAGAGTAAAGTGAATTCATGAAAAACCCAAATAAAATTGTAAGTAGACATTCAGTAATAAATCCTGTAAATTGTTAAATAAGGGTAATCAGTCAGATTTCGTTTTCATTTTATTTAATTGCATTGTTTAAATTGTAAATTTTAGTTTTCCGTTTCCTTGTCAACCCAGTAAAGACCCTGGGGGTGCAGAGGCTGATTTATAAAATGTAACTGGATTATTAGTGTAATTCAATTGTTGAGGTAAAAGGATATAAAAAATATACAGAGATTTTCTTGAGTTGTATTCTAGATTAATAAAATTGTTTTGTTTAATAAAATTTAATAACTTGTTTAATCTAATTTCCTATAACAATAATTATCGAAAAGTTGGGGTGTTACAATATATATACAAACATTCTGTTTTATTTATTAGATAAAAACAACGAATTTGGAAAAAAATTATCGCATCGATGAGTCACAATGTTCACTAAAAATAAAAATAAAAAATTTCCCTAATGAACAAAATTTAATAAAGTAGTACAAGTAAAATAAAAACGGAAAGTTAACATGCTTTAATGAACGGACAAAATTAATCACCGTTGTTTTGAAAGCAACGGTGCTATAATTCAACCCGGAACAAAGAATTGTGCAAAGAAGTTAAGGGAGGAAAGATACATACATATAGATTGACGTCGTACGAACTGACATTCCGTCTCTAACGAGGTAGTTGAAGAACCTCACACCAGTGACACATTCAACATTGTAACAAGACGATATTATTGTATTTCGCCATTGCCAAGAGAAAAAAAAATATTTTCAACCCTGTTCCGTCGTTTCTTGAAACCTCACAAAAGTCTGATTCAATTTTTAACAATAATAAAAATCACGACTACACCTGAATTATTTTTTATCATAAAGAAAGTTTCACACTTACACATATCTTTGCATTAAAATCTCGTCATTTACCAACGGAACCTCCAAGGGTACTCACCTGAAACAGAAGGAAAACAACAACATGATTAATAAAGTGTGATTTAACTCCAACTATGTTTTAAATAATTAATGCATATATATATAAATAAATACCTCAATTTACTTTAACTGTTACCTCAAGGATTCAAGACGAATTACGTTATTGGACGAAAATGACCTTGAAATTATTGTTTCAACCAACCAGTATAATTATTTCAATTCTTCAATATTTTTTTCGAACCGAATCTCTGTATATTAGGGATTACAATCTGTGTGTTTATTTTTTTGACATTAGCTCCCGTTACTACTATTATTTTTTAACAGACCCCCATTTTTTTTTAAAATTATAAATCCCACCATTATAATAAGGCCGGTCTGCTGTGGCGTAGTGGCCAGTGTCATTGCCTCGCATCACAGAGGTCCCCGGGTTCGAATCCCGGCATCGGCATGGATATTCGTGTTCGTCCTGGTCAAGAAAACTGTGGGAGAATCGACACTCTGACCAGGTGTCTCTCCTAAATCTAGAATGTGTCATGTAAGATGACAGTCTGGCAGCCGTCTCGGTAGGGGCAAGGCCCTTCATGGGGCTGTCGAGCCAAGGAGTTAGTTAGAAGTTTTACCATAGAATAAGTTGTAGTAAATGTAAGGAAAATCCAGTAACTAACATAACAATTATAAACATAAAATGAAAAAAAAAATTACGTCTGATAGAAAATAATGAATACACACAAAAAAAAGGTAATATAAATACCACACAACGTTTCTGGGATCCATGTTCCCTTTCGTCAGTTGCTAAGAAGAGACTAGAGTGACACAACTGCACTGGTCAGTTCTCTAGGTTCTTCTCAGCACCTGACGAAAGGGAACAAGGATCCCAGAAACATTGTATGGTATTTATATTACCCTATTTTGTCTGTATTGGCTATCTTTCTTATTCGTTAATTATAAACACACACACACACACACACACACACACACACACATATATATATATATATATATATTGTAATGCCAATTAATTAAGCAATTAAGTCGATGCTGCAGCGAGGAGCGAAATAGAGAAGTTGACGTCTAAGATCAGCCACAAAAGGAGAGACATTTAAAAATAAATCTTTACTGAGCTACGTTGCAGTTTCAATCCAAATCGGTAAAAGACTATAAAAACATCTGCAACTCGTAAGATTCCTGTAAGCAAGCAGTCATCAGACAGCTGACCAATTTTTGAGAGGTTCATCCGAGTTCCTGGGAGCCTAGAAATTCCATTAGTGTAGAATCAGTGAGAAAATTTAGAATCTGTGTAGAGATTTTGCAATATAGTGCACTTATTGAAGCGCTAAAAGAATGCTGGTACCAGCCGAACAATGCGTAAGTAACCGAAACGTTAATAACAACTGTAAACGCCAACTAGAAGGTTAAAGTCAGATTTCGTTCGTTTTTCTTGTATTTATCAGCTTATTATTTTGAAGTAAATTTTTAAAACTGTATTGTTAATAAGATCATTCAATTATTTTTCACTGTAAATCATAAAACACAGTAAAGACCCTGAGATATTAAGAGATTTTCAATTTATTGTAATTTTATGTAAATTTTAGAAACCACAAATTAATAAATAACTTTTTTTTATTAATATTTATTTATCTTTTTCATTTAAATAAAGCCTATCATTTTAATTATCACATTTAATGTCACTACAATGTGGGGCAAAAAAATAAATAAAGCTTATTGTTGATTATTACAATATATATATATATATATATATATATATATTATTAAAAAAAATTAATTCTATTGATATTATGTAATTATAGAATATTATTTTTTTAAAAAAATAAGTGATTCCTGTATTTTATTTTTCAAAATACTCTTTATATTACGTGTAAAAAATTAGTTAATAATAATCGTAAATCCCCGCTTTCTGTAATATTTAACAATTTGCTATTTATCTTAATAAATTGTTAAGGTTCCTATATCGTGACTAAACCAAGTGAGATGTGTGTTAATTTAATGCGTATAACGTAACAATTTATAATTCCAAACACATACGGCCTCAGAGTGCTTGGACCCACACCACCGTCCGCAAGCATATATTAGTATATTTATACACATATTAAAAGTGATATTGTTATCAGCAAAGTACAAAATTGGATACAAATTTAATGCAGGAAAATTTCTAATCGTCCTTCCCCTTGAATACTACAGACCGCTTTTTAAGCTTTCCATCGTCCCTTAAAGGCGTCGTCCCCACATGTGACCCTGTTGCTCTGTAATCACTTAGTTTCGTCTTCATATGGCGTATTGATACCAAAAAAAAATACAAAGAATAATTTCTCAGTTTCAAACTGATCACAATTGGAATTATAAATGTTGTATTAATTGGTAATAATATTTTTTTCATACATTAAGAAGAAGGAAAATGAACAGATAGACTGAATTGTGTGTGTGTATCGTTTAAGAATATTCGTATATGGCAACATTCCTTGTAATTAGAATGCACGATTGGGCTAGAAGAATTTACCGTACTGATTACTACGGACTAATGAGGAGCCTAGTATTCTACTAGCCCATAGGCAGTATTAATTAACAATTTTTTTTCAGCCCGAACGTTAATAAACGGAACTTTTAATAAAAGAATAGACAATTGTTTCTTTAATGATGGTGGGTGCATTTCGAAATTTCATCTTTGAATAATTTTTTTATATTCAATTTCCAAACAACGTGGTGTCAAGCGCGTGGATGGGAAGTCTGTTGTTTTTTTCTCTCTCCGCACACGTCACTTTTACCCACAATGCCGCGTTTCCGTCTATTAAATTGCTTGGTTGACGTAACTTCCTCACTTTCGACCTCTGTATCCGCGTGGGTACAAGCTACGTTATTGTCCTAGTGCCTTGCATTCCTCTTACGTCACCCTATCTCACGCTACATCGCAAGCGGCTTGAAAAATGGCGTCATCGGGAGAAACACACATAGCCGGGAATAATTACGTCAAATGTTACATTATAGTTTATAAATATAAAATTAAAAACATTATTGTAACCAATTTATTTATCTGATATTCCTTTTCTTAATTTTAGTCAATTTCTTCCTCTTTAAATTGTGAAAAATCATTTTTTACACCTCATTTCGGATTCAACTTTAACGACGGACACTCCAGAATTAATAAGGAACGTAGGTTTTCCCGGTGTAGTTGCTGGATGAAGTTTTCTCGGGTTTCCAACCGGGTAGCGTAGTTTTGTAAACACAACGTTTCGATTGCTTGCACCGCCATCTTCTTCAGGTGATCCATCTTCTTCAGGTGAACTTCACCTGAAGAAGATGGCGGTGCAATCCATCGAAACGTTCTGTTTACAAAACTACGCTACCCGGTTGGAATCCCGAGAAAACTTCATCCAACTACAGAATTACGTTATCTTTTTAATTCAAAACGATCAGGAAATAAAAATCTGTAATGTTTACTTTGGAGCCGGTTAATTAACTAATTAATTTTTTTATACATGTCTGACTCCAAAAATGTTTATTTTATTCCATGATAAAATAATTTATTTAACAGATGTTTTATAATGTTTTTTTGTCAGTCACACATTTTTTTATCAGTCACCGTTTTTTATCAGTCACCGTTTTTTATCAGTCACCGTTTTTTATCAGTCACCGTTTTTTATCAGTCACCGTTTTTTTATCAGTCACCGTTTTTTTATCAGTCACCGTTTTTTATCAGTCACCGTTTTTTATCAGTCATCGTTTTTATCAGTCACCGTTTTTTACCAGTCACCGTTTTTTATCAGACAGCGTTTTTTATCAGTCAGCGTTTTTTATCTGTCACCGTTTTTTTTATCAGTCACCGCTTTTTATCAGTCACCGTTTTTTATCAGTCACCGTTTTTTATCAGTCACCGTTTTTTATCAGTCACCGTTTTTTAATCAGTCACCGTTTTTTATCAGTCACCGTTTTTTATCAGTCACTGTTTTTTTATCAGTCACCGTTTTTTATCAGTCACCGTTTTTTAATCAGTCACCGTTTTTTATCAGTCACCGTTTTTTATCAGTCACCGTTTTTTATCAGTCACCGTTTTTTATCAGCCACCGTTTTTATCAGTCACCGTTTTTTAATCAGTCACCGTTTTTTATCAGTCACCGTTTTTTATCAGTCACTGTTTTTTATCAGTCAGTTTTTTATCAGTCACTGTTTTTTATCAGTCACCGTTTTTTATCAGTCATCGTTTTTATCAGTCACCGTTTTTTACCAGTCACCGTTTTTTATCAGACAGCGTTTTTTATCAGTCAGCGTTTTTTATCTGTCACCGTTTTTTTTATCAGTCACCGCTTTTTATCAGTCACCGTTTTTTATCAGTCACCGTTTTTTATCAGTCACCGTTTTTTATCAGTCACCGTTTTTATATCAGTCACCGTTTTTTATCAGTCACCGTTTTTTATCAGTCACCTTTTTTTATCAGTCACCGTTTTTTAATCAGTCACCGTTTTTTATCAGTCACCGTTTTTTATCAGTCACCGTTTTTTATCAGTCACCGTTTTTTATCAGTCACCGTTTTTTATCAGTCACCGTTTTTTTATCAGTCACCGTTTTTTATCAGTCACCGTTTTTTATCAGTCACCGTTTTTTATCAGTCAGTTTTTTATCAGTCGCTGTTTTTTATCAGTCAGTTGTTTTATCAGTCACAGTTTTTTATCAGTCACCGTTTTTTATCAGTCACCGTTTTTTATCAGTCACAGTTTTTTTATCAGTCAGTTTTTTATCAGTTACCGTTTTTTAATAATAAACTAATTAATAATTTTCTAAAATATATAACTGTGAATTTATGGAGATTTCGGCGCTATTACAATAATCATGGGTACAATTTTTATTTATGAAAAATCATTTTCATATGTAATTCATGTGTAATTAAATTGTACATGTTTAAACTTTGTAATAATATAATACTTATGGCTTTATTGGCTGATTTATTTTTTATACTTTATTTATTAATATTTCGCATTTCCTAAAACAGTTGTTTTTTACCCGATATTATATTCAGGTTATTTTTAATTAAAAAACATATTCTATTACCTTTAATCAAGTAATTCTGCCTCAAATTTCCTTTAATTATTTTTTTATATACAAGCGAAAGGATTTTTGCTGGTGGTCTGAGCCGGAATATGTGATGACGAAATAAAGACGCATTAATTGAGGACTTGAAACCCCGCGATTTGTCTATATGTATGTAAAAAAGAAGAAGAAGGAAGAGAGCCAGCAGTAACGTGACGACTGTGAATTAGTTTCCCCTAGGGGGAGGGCTAATGTTTGCCCTTGTGTAAGTAATGACACGACCCTCCCGCCGGCGAGGAATGCGCATCGTCGCCATTAATCACGCCCTCGGCCGTTCTGCTCCAGAATAACCGAGTTTGCTCAAGCCGCAGCTTCTGCCTCGTTTCCCAGTCAAATATCAAGGAAACAAGACTCCCGAATGGATTCTTGTTTGATCTCGTGCCGCCGCTCCCAGAGAGCACGGGAGGAAAAAGGCTTCCTAGCCTCCTTATCTAACTGCATGAAGTTCGGCTCGCTTCGGTTTAATTCTCCGGAGGGCGGAAGTTAAAGGACATTCCATGAGAGAGACACAATCAGAAATGACTGAGAAATTTCATAATGTCACCACACACACACACACACACCAAATCTTTCAATTACTATCAAAACTTCCTTGCAATCCAAATATACAGACGGTGTTACATTTAAGTAGCTGTAGAAAAATAATTAAATAATTGAACCGTGAGGGGGTTAAAAAATGTACAGAAATTAATACTTATTTTAGACTTGTGATGCAATTTTGCCTCTTTATTTTCCAATTAATTTAGATGTTCCCCTTTTGATATTAATTCTAATTGGTTTTAATTGATTTTATTGCTACAAATAATTTTTCTAAGATGAATAATTAAAGATAAAAAAATGCTTTGTAAATAAATTAAATGCAATATACTAATCGCTGTATGTAATTATTTTTTGAGGTGTGCAGGATTATAAAATAAAATTTGATGATAAAATTAATAAAAATATAGCAATAATTTTGTATTTTTAATACTTTACTAAATGACACCACATGTGTTACAATAACACTAAATTAATAGCAGTTCATTTTTAATCAAAATCGGCAACTGTTAATATTAGACCAATATCGTAAATGTTTTCGATGACAGGATGTTAAAGCGGCGGCAGTCATACCAACTTCCTCCAATCCAACAAGACTTCTCTTCCATCTATCAAAGACGTCAGCGGCACTTTGAGAAATTTGCTTTGAACAGCGACCCTTATAACCTAATTAGGATTCCCAACACTATTCACTCAACCTTCAGGGAGTTTTTTTTCCTTGCTCCCTACAGTTTTTTTTCTTCTTCACGCCACTTCCCTTCAAAGTCATTTCCCCTGGAATTCATGGTGATTTGAAAAAATAAACAAACGTGACGTCACCTAAATGTCGGATCAGTAAACGATGATATTTTTTTACGTAGTACTGCATTTTTATTTTCTTCCAGCTGTGTTCTCGGCGTTGCCCGGGATGTCATATATCCCTAACCACCGACTTGTCTCGAATCTACGTAGCTTTTGCGTTATTTTTATGTAACGCAACTTAACCCCTATCCTTGGATGTGTTTATCTCCCATTCCGAATGGTGTTGAAATCATTGACCCTGAAATAATTTGATTCGACGAATGAACATGTTCAAAAATTTCTACCCCCGCTACTGTCGGTTAATCAAAAAAGTATTTATTCCACGCAAAAATCGGCCGATCAACAACATGTTTGAAAAATTACCCTCCTCCATTCAGCCCCACGCGAAGGATGGGGGGGGGGTTTAACTACAAGTTGAAAGTAATAATTAATCTCAGCGAGCGACATCCATAACCCTTGATTTGACTCCAATCTCGGTTGCATTCGCGTTAGTTTCGCCAGTCCACTCCCAACCCGCAAGAGTGCTCCTTTCCCGTGCTATAAGGGGTTGAAATTATACGTAGATAGCATATTTAGAGACACTATCAATCTCTTTGAGCTCTAAAAATATTTATCCGATTCAAATATCGATTGATTTAGCATGTTTTAATATTTCCAGCCCCGCTTCTGGGGGTGGTGGACATCTCTCATCCAGAAAGTTAAACTGAAAGTTGAAAGTAATAATTAATATCAACGAGCGACATCTACAACCCTTGATTTGACTCCAATCTCGGTTATATTCGCGTTATTTTCTTGTAAAGCCAGTCCACCCCTATTCCCAAGAGTGTTCCTTTTCCGTGCTATAAGGGGTTGAAATTATTCGTAGATAGCATAGCTAGAGACACTATCAATCTCTTTGACACCTAAAAATATTTATCCGACTCAAATATCGACTGATTTAGCATGTTTTAATATTTCCAGCCCCGCTTCTGGGGGGTGGTGGACGTCTCTCACCCAGACAGTGTTTGTTTTTTGATCATAAAATGACACGTGTACGAAATTTGTTGTACCGGTGTAGATTTGTATAAGGAACATACATACATACAAACAAACAAACACACTACTTTATTTATTAGATAACATGTGTCACAATCGTCTTGTCTATTCTTATAGTTGCATTGCTCCCTAACATGCTGGTATACCTACGAGTGGAACAGCAGGGGGAACTAACTAAATTGTCAATAGGTTATTACGAGAGGAATTCGTCACCGAGAGAGGTCGTAGAGAAGCCGTAAAAGGAAACGGCCATGGCGCCCATCTTATTACGTGAAAGTGCAGATTTGAGCGCAGACCTCATAACTCCGCCCGGGGATCTTTATGAGTTCATTCCAGGGGCCGTAAAAAAGCCTTCTCCAGTCTCTCAGAGCTCTGGCCCACATGCCGGGGGCTAGTTTGCTCTCCTGTGATCAAAATAATTTTATGAAGCCCTTGGCACGCGGAACAATGGACGTCCCGCGGAATTTCGTGGCCACAGTTTTGGGGGACAGGAACGCGAAATTGAAGCGATTACGAAGCGAAGCGACAGTCCGTAAATTAGAACACAAACGAGCAGCGACCGTGACAAACACGAGGCTCATTCCCCTGGCCGTGTATAAAGGTGATATAAATACCTTCGCGTGTGTTGTATTATTGTGCTTAGCAACTAATTGGACGAGACATGGCCGGAACACTCACGCTGATGCTAAGAATTTGAAAACTACAGAATGGAATGAAGAAAAAAAAGCGTATAAACATATATTCTCTCTACTCATTTGACTAATTACATTTATGAGTACATATATTCAGTGTACTTTAAATGAAACACTTTGAAAAAATATATTCCTGACAAAATAGTGTTAAATTATAAGCATCAGTTAATTAGTAAAATCGATGGAAGGCGAGGGACATGCGACACTGTTCGATAAGACCGTATAAAAAAACAGGGCAGACATTCAGACAATGTTAATGAATTATTCTCCAAGAAAGGTTAACACACTGGCGTCAGATAACGAATATTGAGAAAATTATTGTGGTAATTAAAAGGCAATTATTAATTAATAATTAAAAAACTTGGACTCTAATTGTTAGCGACAGAAAACACACAAGTTGCACACAAGAATGGGCAATAATGCCACAGGTTTAAGGTATTGTAGGGTGTTGGTTTTTGCTAGAGCGTGGTGTGGCCAGTCGTCGTCGAAGAATAGCAGAATAAGGTTGTCGTTGAATTTTAGCAGAGTAAAGTCGTCGTCGTCGAGATATAACCAACTTTTGTCACACCGACAGTGTTAAAAATGGTCAGTCATTAAGTGTGTAAGTGTATTGAACGAGCCAAATTGCTCTGATTACCAGAAAGTGTAAGTTACAATTTCACTAAATTCATATTTGTAAACCATTAGGTAGAGGTAATTATCGTAAGATTTGAGTTTTTCAAATACCGTTTATAATTTAAAGTTAACATTTTACGTTATCATTGTAAATAATACACTTCAGAGAAAATTTGATTGTTAACGTTTATTATTTTTTTTAGGGTAACAGGCTACATGAGGGTAATCCACGTTGGGCAACTCCCCTTTAATGGATTTGAAAGGAGGGATGCGGAAGGGTAGAGGAAGGTAGCCAAGGGTTAACTAGGGGCACCCTGGGCTATATTTTAAGGATCCTACCCGGCATTCGACTAAATTAATGCTGGGAAAACCCTAGAAAAACCTGCGTCAGGTAGGCCAAGGGCATTGGGCGCTTGTCCCACGCCCTTCCGATAGCGGTAGAGGAGTTTGAGGTGGGGACGCAGCATTTCCTTATATTTTTATTATTTAAAGGCCCAGTAAAGACCCTGAGACAGAGAGTAAATTTTGATTGTAAAACACTAATAAACGATATAAATTGAAAGTTAATTACGTTGATAACGGTTAAAAAGTCATTGGATAACATTTGTAAATTTAACTATTTGTGCGTTAATAAATCAATTTGTTTGTTTGTTTAAAAATTTAAATTATTATTGTTAAAGCATACTTTCATTTAAAATTTAAATTAATACAAATTATTGCTCTAACGCTGGCATTATTTTAATGTCATTAACTGATTACCACAATTTGGCACCTCAATGTGAGGCTAACCGTAATTTTTAACTTAATTCATTTATAAATATTACAATATATATTTTCCTGTGACATATGTACACTGTGTAATTCATAAAATGAAGGGTAGGAAATCTTTCAGCCACCAGGATAAAAATAAATAATCTTTATTTACACATTCAACGCGGAAAAATGTATTCGAAAAACTAATATGGAGACATAAGAATTTACTATATTTTAAATAAGAAACTCACACGAAGTTATAACCCAGAGGCGATTATTATTACATATAGTTTCAGAAAAATTTAGACATATAGACATATAGAAAGAGATTAAAATTGTGTTACGAGTGAATCCGAAGAAAAGAGCAAGAAGGTGTTTAAAATAACGAAAAATATGGAAATATTTTTTTATAGAAAATACAAACAAGAGAATGAAACCTTGGAAAATTCTGACACGAAGAAGTCAGATTATTTATCAACATGAAATTAATTCTACGATACGTTGAAGGTATTTCAGTAGACTATTCAGAGGATATAAACCAATATATAAGAAGAAGGAATAATAATAAGAAGGTCTAGACAGGCTACACGAGGGTAATCCACTTAGTGGCTACTATCCTTTAATAGTATAAAATAAGGATTGAACAGGGGGAATGCGGAAAGGTAGAGGAATGTAGCCAAGGGTTAACGAGGCCATGCCGGGCTGTAGTTTAAGGATCCTACCAGGCAATTCGCCTAATTGAGGTGCAGGGAAAACCTGCATCAGGTAGGTCGGGCATTTTAGTACGTGTCCCACGCCCTTCCGATGGCGGGAGAGGGGTTTTTATTTGGGGTCGCAGCTTTCGTCTCTCCGTGCCTTCACCAGTTTAGGAGGCAGCAGGCCGACTATTCCAATAGAAATAGCCGACAACTCTTAGCATACGCCCAAGTTCAGCGACTACGGAACATACACCTCTCAAAACTGACCGACGTGCTTCGACTTATGGGAACCTCAGGTTAAAAAAAATTAGAGAGAGGAGGAGGCATCCCCGAAGGTAACTTCCTCAAGAGATCTCTGGGAAGGGTCACCTGCGAGAGGATGCTCTGACAGGCTTCCTTGAATATTGGATGTGTCCATGATTTTATAGCAAGATTAAGATTCTCACCAAACAATAAATATATATATATATATTAAAAAAACATGCTACAATATTTCATAATGCTAATACGAATATTAAAGCAAACAAGTGACACGAAATTTAACAAGCTGAACCCGAGAAGGTGTGGTCATCATAAGGAATAATTTGTTAAGAGACAAAACACTGTTCCCAATCGAGGAACGATGTAATTTAGAAGGGCAAGAGGAAGTGGAGAGAGGAGAATGTACACCCATTTTTAAATTATACCTGGTAGTCGCAGATATTTTGTAAGGTGGAACTCATTGAAACGCCCGGACGCGATGCCGTGAGCCATTGGCCGCAGACGTTTGCTTTGTTTGCAGCTCTCAGGGTTGCGTCCTCATAGCAGAAAGTGGAGCGAAGGGAAGTCGAGGCGCGCCCTTCCGTTCTCTAAACTTTCACTGCTCGACATCACGACCCATGTCCAGGGTCCGGAACCCAATCTCCCCACGGACTGCGACCTCTAAATATTGCACCACGAAAGGGAGAGAGAGCATCGTTTACCGGGAGAAGGTGTAACAAAGAGCACCTTGATTCATGAGGGCGACATCAGAAGGAAGTGTCCACCCTGAACAGATATATACAATTTCACAATAAGTTTCCTAAAGGAAAAACAGATTAACTTCAAAGTTCAAAAAACGGAAAAAGCAACAAGAAGTTCTTTCATAACCTTATATTTAATATTAAAAATTTTCCCTTGTACTTTTGATGGAAACACGTTTACTACAGAACCGTCCATCAGAATATTTAACGTGCTGTATTTAATTAAAAGAGAACCGTGCAGATTTTTCCCCTAGAAAGGATCGTGGAAGGAAAACACTGGACATTGTGGGTGAAATATCAGGATAGAATGTTAAAACAAGCAATGGGAAAGTAACAGAAAAAATATCAGGAATGGTTGTTTCCTTTCGTCATGGTGTTTGGGGAAAAATACCAAAACGAGAGCCAGAAACCACACTTGACAGTTGACAAACTCATAAGGATCAACGGAACGTTGTGTAGTATTTATATCATCACTTAATTTTTCCTGTATTGGTCCATTTCATCTACTATGAACATTTTATTCACTTCAAACGAACATATTTCAACCTATTTTCCGCCAAAAAAAACAAAAATCAGTTCACTATTAATTACTCGTAGTTATTGTAAACCTTGGTTTCATGGATCAGGGACCAAATATTTTTTTTAAACAAAACAAAAATGTTGTGCTGTCTTGACTTTATTTTGTCATGAGGTGTTTCCAGATTTTAAGTTTTCCCAACATTGAGACATCAGGTCCTGCATCCACTCGAGATGCTCCTCGTGGTCGTGTTGCTTGCCAGAAGCCCCTACGCCGTCTGCCTGCCTCGTAAAGCTCTCGTCGCCTCTGAAGGCGATGGTAACAAGGCCGCAAGCACACGCTTTATTTACGGACACTTGAAGCCCATCTGGCGTTCCAGACGCTGTCTGTCATTCGCAATAATAGCTCGGCGAAGAGGGGGGAAACGCAACAATGCTCCTCGAGTACCGCCTGGAGACTTTGCTCTCTCGCACAACTGCAAGTCGATGTGGTCCGAGGACCTCGAAGGGGAAATAAGCCTCGCTTTGATCCGTGGCCAAAAGAAACTTTGTGAATAACACAATTTGGAACTGGAATTCAACGATTTTAGTCATTTTCTCTCATTTGTTTAGCAATGTTGAAATAACTTCCTCTACCCTTCAGCATTTTCCCCTTTCAAATCCCTTCCTATGATATTAAAGGGGAGTTGCCACCATGTGGATTACCCTCATGTAGCCTGTTATCCTAAAAAAAACTTAATCGACGGTTAAATAAACTATAAGGCCTCGAGCTGCCAGCGAGGGCTATTCTCTCGCAGGCAGAACATTGTAGGGGAGACGGATGGTGCTACCTTTGGGGATGCTATTCCCATTAAAATAGTCGGCCAGCTGCCTCCTAAACTGGTCGAGGCACGGAGAAGGGAAAGCTGCGTCCCCACAGCAAACTCCTCTCCCGCTATCGGAAGGGCGTGGGACAAGTACCCAATGCCCGACCTACCCGATGCAGGTTTTTCTAGGGTTTGTCCTGCATTTCTTTAGGCGAATGCCGGGTAGGATCCTTAAAATATAGCCCGGGAGCACAAGTTAACTCTTGGCTACCTTCCTTTACCCTTGAAAATCCCCCCTTTCAAATCCCTTCATATGCTATTAAAGGAGAGTTGCCCAACGTGGATTACCCCCATGTAGCCTGTTACCTAAAAAAAATCCCTTTTCCGAAGGAAGCCTGCGAGAGGATTCTCTCGCAGGTAAACCTTCCCAAGGAGCTCTGGCGGGGGCTACCTTTGAGGATGTCTTCACAACTCTCTGGTTTTTTGAACTAAGGTCCCCACATGCCGAGGCACCTCGGTCTGTTTTGAGAGGTGTATATTCTGGGGTCGCAGACCTTGGGCATACGGTAAGAGTTGTCCGCTATTCCTACTGGTACAGTCGGCCAGCTGCCTCCTAAACAGGTCGAAGCACCGATAAGGGAACGCTGCGTCTCCACAACAAACCCCTTCTCACGTCATCAAAAGAGCGTGGGTCAAGTACCAAATTCCCGACTTGGCTAATGCAGGTTTTCTAGGGTTTGTCATGCATCACTTTTAGGCGAGTTGCCGGGTATGATCCTTAAACCACAGCCCGGGGGCCCTAGTTAACCCTTGGCTGCCTTGCTCTACCTTTCCGCATTCCCTCTTTCAAATCCCTTCCTATGCTATTAATGGGGAGTTGCCACCATGTGGATTACGCTCATGTAGCCTGTTACCCTAAAAAAATCTATAAGACTTTAAATGTAACTGTAATAAAAAACAATTTGATATTAAAATGAAGCATGATCAGTGAATCCTTCCCATATCTGTCTTAGGGATTTTTATTCGATTAAAATAGGGCCAAAATTATTAAATAGAAACAGGAAAATTATTTATAATGAGACTTGTACTTTCACTGTGTTTCCCTACCAAGTAAAACTCGCCTTAGGGGTGTGTGGACTGTTCATACACAGGAATAAAAACCCCTAACACTTATGTAGCGTCTATTTACATCAAAATACTTCGGCACGTTCTGTTTAAATATATTACTTTAGCAATTAAGTACACCTCAGAGATTCTCTCATTCGTCACCAGAGAAGGTATTAAAGAGCAATAAACTCAGTTGCTAGGCAACAACTAAAATCACTGGTGTTGTCGTAACACTTACATTTTAAAAATAATTCGTATTTCTCTTCTTTCTTTGGATTATAGTTCTTTTGGGTTTCTTTAACACGTCCATGATAATGTTTTTTTATCGGAGGCTGAATTTTCATGTCATGGTCTTAGTAAATTTCCGAGACCAAATGGCCTGGTGGAGTAAGGTGTTATAATGCCCATGCTTTGAACAAAAGAGAATTTTCTCACGTCACTGTGGAAGTTCCATCAGTATTAAATCCAGACCGCAATGGTCGAAGATTGTGAGTGACGGACGGCACCAGAAGGTTCATGGAGCCGAAGCAAGTGAACGGGGCCTCTCAGTTCATCAACGTCAACCATGTCGACGCGACCAATTAGAAAACTGAATGGCGTGACGAGCATGTGGCAGATCATGCAGATTTCTGAAGAGATGCGTCATGACCGGGTGCTGACAGCAGACGACCGCTCATGAGCAGTAATAAGAACTGCAGTCTTCAGCAGCGTCGTCATCTTGTATTCTCTTCTCGCATAGATGTGGTGTAGAATGTACCGCGGTAGGAATAAACTGGAGCAGCAAAGAAACAAGCTGGAGATACGCGACGAGCGATCCTGTTAAACGCATCTCATGGAACCATCTACTGTCGATTTCTTAGTTAAAACGGAATAGATCGTGGCGGAACCCAGATGATGATGATGATCATCCGCGACGAACTTTGTGATTGTACGGTAGTAGTTGTGGAGGTGTGTTGTGAGTTCGGGCCTGCCAGTGGCGGAGGAGGACGGTCCTTGAGTCTGAGACAATGGCGTCTTTGTGTCTCGAGCCCTCGAGTCTGGCCCAACAGCGCTATCGAAGCAGATTACGGCTCACTTCAAGTCCTCAGCCACCGAAACCAACATCTCTGCAGGTCCACATAGTCAAAACTTTAAACTAGTTACGAAACACTTAATCACTGTATCATCAGCATTAGTAATTAACAGGCAGAAAAAAAAATAAGTGAAAAATATTTCAACAGTTCAATTTATACAAGTAACTCAGAAAAGAACTTGTGACGAATAGCTAAAATTGGTTATGTCAGTGATGGACCTTGGTTTTATCTCTTATGATGGATACTGTCACATTTAATAAATAATTTATTTTTCCGGTCTCACCTAATCCTACATTTACCTTCTTCTAAGTGTCAAACCAAATTGCATGCTACTAAGGAAAATTACGTCATTCAGTATATATATATATATATATATATATATATATATATATATATATCTTTTGGCATTTTCACCATCTATTATAATATTAAATACATTATTAGGATTTAATCAATGTTATCTCTACAGGCCTACTGGTGCACTAGTTCTAAATCCATAATTTTATAATTGTGTTTAATTGTGTTGTATAGCAGACGAGTAAACCATTTTTTTTAAATATAATGAAATCTTAAAATTTTGTCTACTTTTTATTTATGCAAATAATTTTCACATGTCAAAAATATAAAAAACTTCAGGAGCTTTCGTTCATCGAACATAAACAACTAAATTTTGTAAATTGAAAAAAAAAACGCAGCCCCGCACAACTTCAACAACATTTTAATAATACAATACATTATATTGAAAATATTTTTTTATCATGAAATTATTTACAAAACATCGGTTTTTATTTAACTTAATACTAATATGATATATATTGAATAGTATTAAATAAAATAAAAATTGATTTTTGTAAATGTTTTTATTATAATTTAAATAGTGTTAATGAGATAAAAATTGAAATTTTATAAATACTATGATAATTTGAATTGCATAAAATTAAATAATAAATACATTTATGATAATTTGCATAAAATTAAATAATAAATACTTTTGATAATTTGCATAAAATTAAATAATAATTACTTTTGATAATTTGCATGAAATTAAATAATAAATACTTTTGATAATTTGCATAAAATTAAATAATAAATATTTTTGATAATTTTAATAAAATTAAATAATAAGTACTTTTGATAATTTGCATAAAATTAAATAATAAAGAAATACTTTTATGATAATTTTCATGAAATTAAAAAATAAATTCTTTTGATAATGTGCATAAAATTAAATAATAAATACATTTATGATAATTTGCATAAAATTGAATAATAAATACTTTTGATAATTTGCATAAAATTAAATAATAAATACTTTTGATAATTTGCTTAAAATTAAATAATAAATAAATACTTTTGATAATTTGCATAAAATTAAATAAATATATTTGATAATTTGCATAAAATTAAATAATAAATAAATACTTTTGATAATTTGCATAAAATTAAATAATAAATAATTACTTTTGATAATTTGCTTAAAATTAAATAATAAATAAATACTTTTGATAATTTGAATAAAATTAAATAATAAATAAATACTTTTGATAATTTGCATAAAATTAAATAAATACTTTTGATAATTTGCATATAATTAAATAATAAATAAATACTTTCATGATAATTTGCATAAAATTAAATAATAAATAAATACTTTTATGATAATTTGCATAAAATTAATTAATAAATACTTTTATGATAATTTGCATAAAATTAATTAACAAATACTTTTATGATAATTTGCATAAAATTAAATACTTTTGATAATTTGCATAAAATTAAATAATAAATAAATACTTTTATGATAATTTGCATAAAATTAATTAATAAATACTTTTATGATAATTTGCATAAAATTAATTAATAAATACTTTTATGATAATTTGCATAAAATTAAATACTTTTGATAATTTGCATAAAATTAAATAATAAATAAATACTTTTATGATAATTTGCATCAAATTAAATAATAAAGAAATACTTTTATGATAATTTTCTTGAAATTAAAAAATAAATTCTTTTACGATAATTTTAATAAAATTAAATAAATATTGATAATTTGAATTGCATTAAATAAATATTGATAATTTGAATTGCATTAAATTAAATAAAAATTGATATTTTGTAAATAATTTTATGATAATTTTAATAGTGAATAATTTTATTATAAAATTTTTGTTTTATTTTACAAGTTTTTAATAGACTCAAAAATAGAATATTTTGAAAAGAGGAAGGGGAGTTGAAAATAATTGTAATAACAACTGTATATGTTGTTTGTCCTCTAGCTTTAGTTTGTCTTCAACAAAGACCAACAGACAGGTTAATTTAAGTATAAAAATTTATTAATATAATTTATCCTTTAATCAGGGTCAAAGTATTTACAATTTTAATTATCATTTTTGACCTTATTTCAGTTTCCTTGCACTTGTTGTTGTCTTCCACGATAAATCGTATATGTTAATATTTTCTTATTATTCTCTGTACGACAAATAGTGAAGGCTCTATAGCAATCATTATTTAAAACGATTCCTGCAGTTATTTAGATTTATTTATTTTTCAATCTAAGAAACAATCGCCGAAGAGCAATTTCCGACGCGCTGCAAGAAACAACTTCTCTTGCAGAGTCTCCCTGGAGGGAGGAGAAAGCATTTACAATCGATTACGTATGTTTTGCCCCTCAATGAAATGTCGCAGCCACACTATTTCCGGAGGTTGTTTTTCCAAGACGAAGGATTCCTTAGAGTTGAGTCTTTCTGCAAACACGATCGTCGTCGGGAAGACTTATCGCTTCCTGCTGATAGCGTTTCCCAGAATAGGTAGTGCGTGATTTATCTAGAAGACAGCAGGACTCGTATGAAGGCTGCTCATATTCATGTGGTAAATACATGGTTTCACGAAGCGATCATCCATGAAAAGAAGAAAAAAAAATATCCTGATTATAAAATGAGGAAGACGACAGTTCTGAGAAGCTTAGGAATGAATTGAACACTTCACAATTATCACTCGTGCCAGATGCAGCATAGTTTAATTAAACCTTAATTATTATCATACTTGCTGGGTGCCCGGCGTTGCCACGTGTACTTAGTTATATAAATCGGAAAATTGTGTGTTACATGTAAAAATTAAGTGTGGATGACTCATGGGTTTTATAAAACAAATGTTTATGGCAAACGCCGTAATCTTCTTTGGTTTAAATATCTAAGAAAATAAAGATATGAAGAGAACTTAAATGTGGTTTGAAACATATCTACCATACAAATATTTTGATTTATCCATTCTACATGACCCAAGTGTCTTGACATGTAGTGAACACTGATACAGTATTAAAAGTTGCCTTCATCCACACGGTTCCACCGTTTTTAAAAATATTAACTGTATTGCAGCAAGGGAAGATTTTTTTTCTATGAGTTACCGATCCATTAATTCTATACGATTTTCTTCAACTGTTTACATCCTAAGCCCTTCTTCTGGTTTTTCTCAGTCGGTGTTCCACGTGCTTGAACTCGTCTTTTGTCTGCTGCAGGAGAATTCCTTCGTTGGAGAAATCTTGTTTCGTTTTTTATCTTGAGAGCTGTCGCTCTGTGGATATCTTTTACGGTCTTGGATGCCAACGACGCTTTTTTTTTTCAGTTGAGAAGACAATCAAACGTTTGTAATTTCTGGGTCTTGTTTATTGTACTTGGACGAGTTCAGCGGCGAACTTACGGAAATTAAAAGAGAAACCGGAAATCAATAAGTGGGTTCTTCAGAGATGACTGTCGATCTTTCCTATTTTTCACAAATATATAAATATCTATCTATATATGTATATATATATATATATACATATATATAACAGAAAGGGATGTGTATTTTTATGTATGTATTTAAGTTAATTCATATACAAATTTTAACGCGTGGGTAGATTGCAACAAAACTTGGTACACATATAATTAAAAACTTCATAAGCGATACTGTGGGGGAGGGGGGGGTGAGAAACCCCTAGCATAAATGTGGAAAGAATTATAATTATTATGTGTTAAATTACTGCGCGTCAAGAGACCGTTTTTTTATTGTTTTTTTAGGGCAACAGGCTACATGAGGGTGATCCACATTGGGCAACTCCCCTTTAATAGCATAGGAAGGGATTTTAAAGGGGGGATGCGGAAAGGTAGAGGAAGACAGCCAAGGGTTAACTAGGGCCCCCGGGCTATGGTTTAAGGATCCTACCCGGTATTCGCCTAAAGAAATGCAGGTAAAACCCTAGAAAAACCTGCATCGGGTAGGTCGGGCATTTGGTACTTGTCCCACGCCCTTCCGATAGCGGGAGAGGAGTTTTCTGTGGGAACGCAGCATTCCCTTCTCCGTGCCTCGACCAGTTTAGGAGGCAGCTGGCCGAGTGTTCCAATGGGAATAGCGGACAACTCTTACCGTATGCCCAAGGTCTGTGACCCCGGAACATGCACCTCTCAAAACAGGCCGAGGTGCCTCATATATCTCTCAGTCTGGAATCGGCGATGATATGAGAAGGAGGCTAAAATCTGAGTACGAGAGATATAACACAGTTCAGTTCTCTTAAAGCATCAAACAGTAAAGTCTGCAGATATCGCGAGTTCCTGTATGGAAGCAAACAAATACTTGTACGGAGAGATTTTCATAACAATTTACAAACGGGGAAGCAAAAGGTTGCTTGATGGAACAATTTTCGCATTGAGGAACCCGGCATCCATTAGCAGACCAAAGGGGGCGGCTCATCCGAGGTTCCAGATAGCTCAGGACGAGAAATTCAAGCGTGTGTATTAAAATTGCAATGAAGTAGAGTCAGTGTAAAAAAAAAGGCCTTTTAGTGTGGTAGTGTTGAAGCTACAAGAGAGAGATCTGGTACCAGACAGACGGTCCGTGAGTAACCAAAACTTTGATATAAATTTGTAAACAATAATTAAAAGCGTAGAGTCAGATTTCATTCAGTTTTTATTTCGTTCAGTTTTCTTTTCACTTATTTTCGTATTGTTTTAGTTTTGTTCGAATTATCAAACCCGGTAGTGACCCTGAGATATAGAGATCCGACGTATTTGATTGAAATGATATGAGAACTGTACGTTCATAGATGCCACGATTTAATTAATAAAAATTAAAGTATTTGTTTAAATGGAAGAAATTCGGCATGAAAATAGGTTTTGGAAATTTTAAAATTTATGAACAATAATAAATTCCTTTAAGCTCAATCACTGTTGTTAATTATTCCTATAATTTTATTTAATCCAGTTGTTTATTACAATATATATATATATATATATATATATTGGATGAACGAGTTGAGTTGTAATTATGGTACCTGTACTGCTATTGAAATCTGCTCAGCAGAGGGCGTGACACTTGTCTTCCTGCGTGCCGTGACGTACTCTTGTGCACTCGCACAGATAATTTGTAGCGAGTGTATGAGGCATACGTCGAGTACGTGCGCGTTTCTCGCGGCTCTCCCTTGTGTCGTCGTTTAACGTGTCGCATAATTCTGCGGCTAGGCGTAGATACGATCTGTCCCGGACGACGTAATTACGTCCATAATTCTCCCTTCCCAACTAGCTGTAGGGACGTGCGCGATCCCCGCACGTGCGTGTGCGTGCGTGTAGGAATCGCCCACGCAAAGTTGTCGACCTTCATTTCCACACCTGACCTGCATCCCTGACCAACACAACGGCGCCATTTTCTTTAATCAACTTATATAAATATTTGCAACAAAAATATTATTTTTATTATACGTTAAGAAGCCGCATACGTGTTCTCCCACACGCTGTGTCACGGAAATAAAATCACTTACCACCGTTGTACCGTTACAAGGTTAATAAAATTGAATGGGTTAAATATATTGACGTACATAATTAATTAAAATTGTGACGAATATAATTAAACAAAAAATTATTGTTATTATTTCCGAGCTCACCGTCATCGACTTTCACGATATTGTTTATTTATTACGAGACTGACGACGAATACTGCACTTGTTACGCGTATGAATTGCAGGACATTATCGATAAAACAGTATAATCACTTTCAAAAAATAAGTGTGTGTATGGCAGGACTTTTCTTTTTCTCCTTCTTTACTCAACGGTAGTAAGGTCAGAGTCTTTATAAAATATACAAGAATAGTCAGAATCAAATACTCCATTCATTAATTAACAGCAAAGCCTAAATAAAAAATTATGCGAATATTAAAAGCCAGAAGATGGCCGAAATTAATGGAAGAAACGTTGTGTTTTACTTTAAATTTTTATTGTCAACTGTAACTTTTTCATGTAACTATTAATTAATTCAAATGAAAAAAAAATTACGTTTGATTGAAAATAATAAAGATAGCCAAATACAGACAAAAAAAGTGATACTATAAATACCACCACACAATGACGTTTCTGGGGATCCTTGTCACCTTTCGTCAGGTGCTAAGAGGAGCCTAGAGAACTGACCAGTGCAGTTGTGTCGCTCTAGGCTCTTCTTAGCACCTGACGAAAGGAGCCTAGAGAACTGACCAGTGCAGTTGTGTCGCTCTAGGCCGTTCTTAGCACCTGACGAAACGTGACAAGGATCCTAGAAAACGTGGTTTGGTAGTATTTATATTATCAGTTTTCTGTCTGTATTTGCCTATCTTTATTATTCATTATTAATTAATTCATTAAACGTATTTATTCTGACTGCTCTTGACCTAATTAGCTGCGGTTGTAAGTGATACTTATTACGTTGGTTATATTTGTACAAAACTCTGTAGTGGAGCGTGGGAATTGTGGATTGTCTATTTTAACCAACTTTTTTTTAAACAACTTTAATAATAATAAAAAAATGGTACAGTTATAGATAATATACGTAACACTTAGCTTGGATAAAGACAAAAAAAATATATATGGACAATGAAATTAACTAAAAACGATGAACACAAGGGAGGTGACAACAAATACATTTTGACAAAATATTTACTGTGGTTAATTAGATTCAGGAGCTGGTCTCTCGATAGTTCTACGACGACTTAATTCGCTCTTCCAAGTCTCAAAATCCCTATTTTTATTACACAGAAATTCTTTTTTTTATTATTCTAGCCCCCACGTAGCTTGAAGCCGTTGCTGATGTTCTCTACTTTTCCTAAATTCCAAATGCGTTTAATAAAATAATAGTAGTCTTATCCTGTACTGGTGGATGATTTTTGCGTTCTAAATGCACCGAAACGCCTCATCACATTTTCGATATCATTGATTTTTTTAATTAAATAGACCTTATTAGCATCTTGAGTTCAACGTATATAATTGAGAGGTCCTCCGAGGTCTCTGATTCGGTGGTAGCCGAGGACGTGCTTGAGACGAGGCGATTTCTCGGACTGAGCCTCCCCCCCCCCGCCCCCTCCCTTGGCTGGAATTGCTGGCGTAACAAGATTACATTAGCATTTTAGAACGCGTGAGGAGGCGTGTTTACACGACGTGGGGGTAAACAGCGACAAGTGTTTACGGAGCAGCTGCAGGCAGAGCACGGGGATCCTTTAATAGGCTCTCCGCCAATTCAAAAGCCAACAAAGGACAATATTCTATGGACCAGGCGAACCCCCCCCCCCTCATCCCTCCCACAAGCTTTCTATACGCACATTATGTTTTGCGGCTTGTGGAAACAGGGAGAAGAAATAGGTACACACTAATAAACGCAGTGGTAGCCATGACGCTGGAAATCGAGGAACGTTCCTTTATTAGTCTTCAAACTCGGGAACAAAAACTCTGATAATAATTGTCATTACTTTCTTTTGTAATAAGCGAAATTTGATTTACCTTCCTTCCAGATATTCCGACATGTTACCTTTCAGCCACCCTTATTTATTTTATTTACATGTTACACGTTACATTTAATCCATCTTTTTTTAGCCACTCAGGTCAGTATTTTTCTCTACGTTTCCATTATAAATTCAAAATTAGTTTTCTGATTCTCAAAATTAAAGAAAAACTGGGAAGTAATCAATAGAACTTAAACAATTTTTTTTTCTTTTGACATAAACCCTGTTAAAATTATTTTTCTAATACACAGTGGGTATGTTGAACTACTAATACGTGCCCAAGAGCGACACCTACACTTTCAAAATTAAATCTATTAAATTTTAATGATTAACAAATATTAGGTATTGTTTTTACCATCATTCTGCGTCTCCTCCAGTTCGTATATTGTTCCGTGATCCCGTTATTTAAAAGGAAATTAGTACCACGGATTGTATAAGAAATCATATTGATCTATATTATCATATAAATATACTTTTTAATCAATCAAAATATTTCTGCTCTACATCATTGCGAAATAAGTTACTATTTAGATGTTTGCGTAGTGACGTCACTCTCTCTGTCTGTCGCCCGTGAGCTGTGACGTCACGGTCTCTCGGCGCGCAGTAATTTTAACTCAAAATTATCATGGTTTTCAATTATAATTATTTCTACCTTTATTCGAGGGGGGTTTATCACCCCCACCACAGCACCTTTTTTTTCGTGTTTTTTAAGAATGTGTGTACCAAGTTTCGTTGCGCTCTGTCCACGTGTTTAAATTTGTATGGAGATTAACGTAAATACATACATACATACATACAAATCCTTTTTTATTATATACAAGATTGGGATTTTATTTAACACTAAGGCCGAAAAAAACTTATTGAAACTCGTTTCAGATAAAGAAATATAAATACTAACGTGAATACGGATATTGTAAAGGTAAAATAGTTCATCGTTCAAGTACACTTAACAAGACTAAACCGTATATCTAGAAAAAAATTACCGACACTGACAAGTGTTAATAATCCAACGGTAATTCAGCTATTCGCAATTAATGATTTGAAATGTTATATTTTCTCTAAGAGACCAGAGATCAAATAAATTTCTTCATCAAAGATTGAAGTCTTTCCCGGTGTAATTGTTCGATAAACAGTTCTCGGTTTTCACTCGGGTTAAGCATATTTAAACGCGACGTTTCGACGACTAAAATCTCTGTCGTCATCTTCTAGGCGAAGTGACAGAACTATTTTTTTTAGGTGTAGACAGGCTATGTATAGGGTAATCGACATAGTGGCAACTCCCCTCTTATAGCATAGGATGGGTTTTGAAAGGGGGGATGCGGAAGGGTAGAGGAAGGCAGCCAAGGGTTAACTATGGACCGCACGGGCTATGATTTAAGGACGACAGAGAATTTAGTCGTCGAAACGTCGCGTTTAAATATGCTTAACCCGAGGGAAAACAGAGAACTGTTTATGGAAAATTCTTCATACTATTAGCACTTCGTTTAATATTAAAACGTGCAATAAATTGGAATGCTGCTAATATGAAGAAATTTGTTTGTTCTCTGGTCAGTCACAGATGCTACTACTATTAATATTTTCGTTGCCGTAGTAACGGAACGTTCATCTGCGACGTGTGTGTGTGTGTGTGTATGTGTGTTCTCTTTGCTCCTTCAAGGCTATTCTCACTGTGTGTATCAAAGTGGTTTTTCAAGATGGTTCGACTAGAATATTTACATATTCCATAAATTGCTGAGTGTGTGTGTTTTTTTTTACCAGTGCCAATATCTTCCTATTTTCAAATCCAAGATGACTGCAGCGCGTGCGCACAAACAAGGGACGCCAGTGCGAGAGAATCGAGCTCGGGGTATCGATGTTGTCCCCCTATTTCACAATGAACACATTGTGCCTGGGGCGTCTGAAATGACAAGACACATGTGAAAGCAGATAATCAGGGACTCTACTAGAGTCGGAGACAAAGAAATGCCCCTGTTATGGGACGTGACAAATGTCACGCTTTCAGACGCTCTCTCCAGGAAAGGTCTCGGCCGTAAAGGCCTCCTAGAACAACAACAGCAACTAAACTCTCGTGCAGAAAATCGACCATTGTCACGAGTAATTACTTACACAAAGAAATTCTATTTTGTCCAATGCGACTGCGTCACTAATCGCGGGATTATTACGACGAACGCACTTAACCTCCAAGAGCATTAAAAATTTCCCCTCGTAAACCACTTACTCTTTATAGCACGTAACCTGGATAATGAGAAGAATAACGCGTTGACAATCCCATACGGAATACGTCATATTAGTTTCTTGGAATAAATACAGCCGGATTTCAATTAATGGGGTTTAAACATGCATTTTGTCGACTAAAAAAAAAGGATTGTTGATGTGATCATTGATAGGGTCTAGGATTTCTGATACACCAATCAGCCAGTATAGAATCAGAAAGCAGAAGAAAAATAAACGTAAAAGTCACAGAAAAAAATTATATAAAAAAAAGAGGTGAAATAGATTAAATTTTTTAATCTTTTCTGAGAAGGATGACGATTTGGAAGAAACATTTAAGAGGAATGAACAAGTAACATTCATTAAATGATAATTGGCAAACATAAAATCACTCAATTTGAAAATTTGGGCTCTTCACGCGTAACCGAAAAAAAATAATTAACAACTTCATTGTGTTTCCATCAGGAAATTTTAATTTAATCTACTGATGGTTACGACAACCCATGAAATTTTTTTAATAATAATTTGTGACTGGGGATAAAATAAAAAATAAAAGTTTGTGGAGAAAAATTGGCAAAGAAAAATTTACTTGGAATAATTGGACGTCGAGCCTTATTTTTTTCAGAAAGTTAAAAAGGAAGCTTCGTGGCTCGACCTACTCAGTTCAAAATTAAAATGAAAAAATTTACGTCTGATAGGAAATAATGAATAATAAAGACAGCCAATACAGACAAAAAAAGGGGGGGTAATATAAATAACACACAACAACGTTTCTGGGATCCTTGTTTCTTTCGTCAGGTGCTTAGAAGAGCTCAGAGAAACAAAACTGCATTAGTCAGTTGACAAAACTGACGAAAGGACCTGACAAGGATTTCAGAAACGTTGTTGTGTGGTATTTATATAATCACCTCGTCTAGAATGATTGTTATTGAGATTATTCGGGTATTGCATTGTCCTGAACTAGAAAAAATTGAGGAAGAAAAAGGAAAATAAAAGGAATGAAAAGCCAAGAAACAAGAAAAAACAGAAAAGAAGGAGGTAGGTCAAAGAGGTGACGAGAAAGATCGTCCGGAATGATTATTATTGAGATTAATCTGGTATTCCATTTTCTTGGTGTAAAAAAAATTAGAAAGAAAAAGGAAACTAAAAGTAATGGAAAGCCAAGGAACAAGAAAAAATAATAAAGAAAGAGGTAGGTCAAAGAGATGACGAGAAAGATCGTCTAGAATAATTATTATTGAGATTAATCTGGTATTCCATTTTCTTGGTGTAGAAAAAATTGAGAAAGAAAAAGGAAAATAAAAGGAATGAAAAGCCAAGGAACAAGAAAAAACAATAAAGAAGGAGGTAGGTCAAAGAGATGACGAGAAAGATCGTCTAGACATTAATCTGGTATTTCAGTTTGTTATTGTAGAAAAAATTGAGAAAGAAAAAGGAAACTAAAAGGAATGAAAAGCCAAGGAACAAGAAAAAACAATAAAGAAGGAGGTAGGTCAAAGAGATGACGAGAAAGATCGTCTAGAATGATTATTATTGAGATTAATCTGGTATTCCATTTTTTTGGTGTAGTTAAAATTGAGAAAAAAAGGAAAATAAAAGGAATGAAAGGGCAAGACTGCACTAGTCGGTTGACAGTTTTCAGTGACTAGTGCAGTTGCGTTTCTCTAGGTTCTTCTTAGCACCTGACGAAAGGAACAAGGATCCCAGAAACGTTGTTGTGAGGTATTTATGCTATCACTTAATTTGTCTGTATTTGGCCAATCTTTCTTATTCATTCTTTAGTTCAGAATTATTTTCATCTACGCTCCCACCATCACTGGACATCAAGCGAAAACTATCCCCCCCGTACGCGTTCACAGATGTCTCTCGTCGAGAGCTGCGGTTTCGTCTCGAACGTGACGGAGAGTTTCCCGATCGACGAAAAGATTTAAAAATTTTCCTACTGAAGGTCATAGAAAGTAAAAAATGATTTTAAAAACAAACGCCAAGGAATTATTTATTATTATGTAATGAAAAGCTTCTGGTTTCGATCCTGGACCTTGATTACTTGGAAGTAAAACCTGTTGATGTAGAAAGACCAAAAGGTGATGCTTGTTATATTTGAGAATAAATGCGCAAAAGGAGATATTTAAATGTTCGTAGAAGCGGCCTGCGGGGGGGGGGGGATGTGACTAATTAAAGACATAATTAATACTTGTTGCGTACAAGATCGTGGCAAGGATCCTCGTTTAAGCCAGTATGTAGCCTGTTCCTCCGCGTTAGTCCGGACTCGTTGGTGACGTTTCTCGATTTGGAGGGAAATTCTCGGGAATGGCTTATCTCGTCGTGAAAGCAGATCCAGTCTTCCGGTTCCGTAACAAGTAGCGGTGACCTGAGCTGCTCTCCGCGGGAGAGAGAACCCGTACAAGGAACCCCTGCCGCCGTCAGTTACGAAGCCGCGCTGTTTGCAGTTCGATGACCATTAGTCACGGAAGCATCCGCGCGTGAAAACGTTTTCAATTTCTGCCGGCTGATAATACGAGATTTATATTCAAAGCACGGCTGCATCAGCTCTTATTTATAATCTTGATGGGGCACGCGTCGGTCAGTCTCCGGAAGTGCTGCTGCCCGCGCTCGCTCTTCAAACACTTCCCCTCCCCCACCACCACCACCACCACACACTTAACCTCTCTCAGCAGACCAAATTTATTCTTTTAATACATCTTTGTTGCAGATAAACCGATAAATGGCCAACTATAGCGAAACTGGTTAAATAATAAAACAGTCAAATATGAATAATTAATTATGCGTTTTTCAGTAATTCACATCACGTTCGGCCAACATTATTTTTATTTCATTATTACCAGCGGTGTTTCCAGGCGTTGCCACGTGTACTTATTTGTTTTAAACCAGAAAAATTATTTAATTCTATATTAATCTTTACTCAACAAGTGATTTAACCTAGATCTAACTGTTCCTAGTTCCCTACACACTTTAGACCTGATAGTGCATTAATTCAACAGCTGTGAATTTTATTGCATCAGACGCAACAAACATACCTCAGAATTTCTTCTTAAATATACTCCTTGACTACTGCAGGATATAATTGTCCCTCAGTCTGCAGACACTACCAAAGATTAAATTATTAGCTAAGATTCACAATGTAAACAAATAGTCGCCATATTGGAGTCACTAAACATGGCGGCAAAAATTAACTTACATTTTCCCCGCGCAAGGATCGTAAAGTATTTAGTATTGTTTTTTATCATCACTCGATGGAGTATCACTGGATAAAATTATACTTTTTATTCAATAAAAATATTTGTTGTATTTCATTACGGCTAAAGGAACTATTTCCTTTGTTCGTCGCGTAGTAACGTCTCTCTCTCTCTCTATCGCGTGACGTCGCGGTCTCTTGGTCACGTATGTACTCCATGACAATGGAATACCCCGAATAATGAAAATAATGATGTTCCCTCACCATTGTCAACAAAATTTCGCCGGTTTTTACTATAGTCTTATAGTCGATATAGTCCTATAGTCGCTTATAAAATAAGCGTATTTTTATAAATCCGAAGGCTGTTACCGGATCTTTCAAGGGACAACAGGAATCCAAAATGTGTCTCTTCAGCGGTTTAAAAATAGCATTTCGTTGCACTGCCTGGATCTAGTGTCCCACCACTGACGAACAACGTCCACAAATTCTTCTCACACTTGAAGAGCTTCAAGCTCCTCGATGTCCTCTCACGTGTATCACTTTTCCTAAGCCTGCGCCTCTACTTCCTCTTAATCCTGTCACTGTTTCAAGTTTTAATATCAATTTCCGTCGTCCAGCGGATATGACTGGAAACCCACGACAGCGTACTTCAGATGTTACACGCTTGTGCGGAGCTGCCCCTCGCCTTGTCCTCAGGAGGGATGCACGTGTGTTTACTGCTGGGATATTTTTGTGTACCTCGAGCAGAGCGGTGGACTGACTGATCCGTCCGCACTGTCGCATTCCTTCGCGAAGCTCGTGCAATTACCGACGCGTCTCTGCTCACGCGCGATTGTGCGTGCCACGCGAAGAGGAAAACCGCTAGTTTCACCACCACGTCGACACGGAAACCGTCTTAGTCCTTTGTCTCGGCGGACCGGCCGACCAGAGAAACAAAACGCGACCGAGACACTTTCCTCTACTTCATTTCAATTCTAAGTAAAATTATATCCAGTGATACTCCATCGAATGATAATAAAAACAATAGGAAATACTTTACGATCCTTGTGGAAAATGTAAGTTAATTTCGTCGCCATATTAGTGACTCCAATATGGCAACTATTTGTTTACATTGTGAATCTAGCTGAGAATTTAATCTTTGGTAATGTCTGAAGACTGAGGGACAATTATATCCTGCAGTACTCGAGGAGTATATTTAAGAAGAAACTCGGAGGTATGTTTGTTGGGACATTAAATGTATTAAGTTTATTACAGTATCGACGGTAGCTGTCTGCGAGGGGTATTCTCTCGCAGGCAGTACCTGCGAGGTATGTTCTCTCGCAGGCAGAACCTTGTAGCAGAGACACGAAGGGGCTACCTTTGGGGATGCCTTTCCCTCTCTCCGTTTTTGAACTAAGGTTTCCACAAGCCGAGGCACCTCGGCCTGTTCTGAGAGGTATATGTTCCGGGGTCACAGACCTTGGGCATACGGTAAGTGTTGTCCGCTATTCCCATTGGAACAGTCGGCCAGCTGCCTCCTAAACTGGTCGAGGCACGGTGAAGGGAATGCTGCGTCCCCACAGCAAACTCCTCTCCCGCTAACGGAAGGGCGTGGGACAAGTACCCAATGCCCGACCTACCTGATGCAGGTTTTTCAAGGGATTGTCCTGCATTTATTTAGGCGAATGCCGGGTAGGATCCTTAAACTATAGCCCGGGGCTCCTAGTTAACCCTTGGCTACCTTCCTCTACCCTTCCGCATCCCCCCTTTTAAATCCCTTTCCTCTGCTATAAGAGGGGAGTTGCCACTATGTGGATTACCCTATACATAGCCTGTCTACACTCTAAAGAAAGTATCGACGGTGTAAACCGAAGGTAAGTTCCTTCACGTATGTTGAACCTAATATAATTCCACAAAGACCCCTGAGGGGGTGGTTACGGAGGCTTCATGTGTCACGAGGAATTCAAAACTTGGCGTGCAGACTTTCGTAGGCCCCGAGGTTGTCTTCGTGAATCGCAAGAAGCCTTTCCTTGTGATTACGCTATTTTTCGCCATAGGTTTAGTGAGCACAAATTGCTGTTGTCGGCAAATTTAGAATAGCTTGAGCGTATATTCTGGAGCGAAACCTTGATCTCGAGGCGCCTCGGAATTAATGAAGATGGATGGAGATTAGGGCGCCGGCTAATCCTATGTAATCTTTGGTATCAAAACTTTAATGTTCCTCATATTTCCTTCAAGAGACTCGTTTGGCTATAAACATAATTATATATTTATATATGTATATAAATTTATTTTAATTAATAACTAATAAAGGAGAAATATATAATTGCAAATAAATATTAATAATCGATAAACAAAGGAAATAGTTCCTTTTGCCGTAATGAAATAAAACAGAAATATTTCCATTGAATAAAAAGTAAAATTTATATCCAGTGATACTCCATCCAATGATGATAATAAAAAAACAATACATTATACTTTACTATCCTTGCGGGTAAGTGTAAGTTAATTTTCGTCGCCATGTTTAGTGACCCCAATATGGCGACCATTTGTTTATATTATGAATGTAGGTAACAACTTCATCAATTTAACTTTTCGCTTATGGAAAATATCTGTTAATATTCTTGAATTTATGACTGTTTTTAATTGTACGTGATATAATATAATTAATGACGAATGACAGACAAATGATTAAAAATATTGAGATTGAAATAATAATTTATTATCCTATAAATAGTTATTTCATTTTATAAAATGTCTGCTATTTACTTCTAATACGGTTCGTAGCAGAGGGAACGGTAATTGTAGAAGTTATAATTGAAAGTGTTGTACGTGTTTTTCCGCCCCACAATCTTTCGTAACAAGTAGAGTATTCGTCTCGCAACTAGGTCAGGAGGTTAAGTAAACTTAACCACCCGCGGAAGAAAGTTTAAATAAAAAAAACTTCGGTTATAAACATCAGAGGAGGAGGGGGGGGAACTTTTAGTTGCACGTAATTCTTTTTTTTTTGTATATTCAAAGAAACCTCGGGTTTTAAGTTTCAGTAATTGCCGTCGTTTGGAAGCAGCACAGTATTTTTTGCCGAGATAATGAGGTTCTCTGCAACCAGAGAGAGAGAGGGAGAGAGAGAGAGAGAAGAGAGAGAGAAGAGAGAGAGAGAGAGAGAGAGGCAGAGAGCGAGAAAGGTGGAGAAAGACGATCTCTGAAGATGATCCGCAGGTAGTTATTGATTATTGAGCCGCCGTTTAACGAATTTGAACTCAGGTCACTAAAGGCATAGAGTCGTAAAAATTACTCGCCTTAAATGTGACAATAAAATACTGTAGAAAATAAATATTGTATGGTCAAATGACTTCATAGTTCCACTGCATTATTTTCCTTAATGATAGATTTTTTATTTTAATTAACTGTCGTTTAACATTCCTGGTTTTTCTTCAATTTGTGTACTTGTTCGTTTCTCTGATTTATTTGATTTAAGTGTACTTTTTAATTTAAATTTTATTATATATTTCCTCATTCCGATATTTGTTTCAGACAGAAACATACTTTCATGTTATATCTTCTATATAATAAAAAAGGACGTATGTTTGTATGTATGCATTTACGTTAATCTCTATACAAATTTAAACGCGTGGACAGATTGCAACAAAAATTGGTTAACATATTCTTCAAAACACGAGAAATGGTAATGTGGGGTTTAAACACCTCTAGCACCGCCCAGGAGCAAGGGTTAAAATTTTTAAAAATCTGCTAAAACGGACGATAGTTGAGTCGGATAAATATTTTTCGAGGTCAGACAGATTGATAGTGTTTCTACCAATGTTTGGGTGTATAATTTTTATCCCCTTATTGAATGGGAAAGGAGCACCATTAGGGGTGAGGGTGGTAAGGCGTTACAAAAACAAAAAGAACGGGTATAAAACCGAGATTGGAGTCAAATCCGGGGTTATGAATGTCTGCTGAGTTTAATTATGACAACCCAGGTAACGACGGTCCAACAAGATGGTTCAGTAATAAAAAGAAGGAAAAAATTCTGTTCGAAGACGAGTTGAATCGAATGATTAGAATTTTCTTTTTAAAAAAATAATTATGTTAACACCGCGGATTAGGATATTTTATGTGACGTCGTATAAACGTGTAAAAACTTCTCCAACACCTTCAAAAATATATTTCGCAATCTCACAAATATATTTCAATATTTTTCTCTTCCTTTTTCCTCATTTCATACTAACTAAAAATTGTTTTGTATAGTGTTTTACTTCCTCGTGGTTTCCTTTCCACCTTACGGACAGTTATTTTAATTTTCAGGGGGAGAATTATATGTAATTAATATTTTGACTTGCTGTGAATTTTTAATTTACAGTTTTCTCTCTTCTCTCTCTTCTCTCTCTCAATATCTCTCTCGTTCTCTCTCTCCTTCTCTCTCTCTTCTCTCTCTCGTTCTCTCTCTCGTTCTCTCTCTCCTTCTCTCTCTCGTTCTCTCTCTCGTTCTCTCTCTCGTTCTCTCTCTCGTTCTCTCTCTCGTTCTCTCTCTCGTTCTCTCTCTCGTTCTCTCTCTCGTTCTCTCTCTCGTTCTCTCTCTCGTTCTCTCTCTCGTTCTCTCTCTCGTTCTCTCTCTCGTTCTCTCTCTCGTTCTCTCTCTCGTTCTCTCTTCTCTCTCTCTCGCTCTCTCTCTCTCGTTCTCTCTCGTTCTCTCTCTCTCTCGTTCTCTCTCTCTCTCTCGTTCTCTCTCTCTCGTTCTCTCTCTCTCGTTCTCTCTCTCTCGTTCTCTCTCTCTCGTTCTCTCTCTCTTAGGACGATGACTACTGTTGTAATTATTGTGAATTACGATGGACAAGATAACTCGTAAGAATCACATGTTAAATATTAATTTTATTAACTATTGGATTATTAATATTGTTCAAGCTGTACTGTACGACAAAATGTGCTTCCTCCTTGCTCGTATAAATGTTTAGTTGGGTTGAGATATGAAGGACATTTGGAGAATTATTTTACCAGTCCGATAATACGTAAGTTGAAAATTCTAAACACAAATGATTTACAGCGCCACTTAGTTCCGCTTCATTCTTCCAACGCTCAATAAATTGAATTCGAAAAATTACTTGATAAAAGCGAGCTTTAACCCCTTTTTTTACAGATATAAAAAATACAGTAATGAATCAAAGTCCTTATTTACTAACATTTAACTCCAATTTTTTTTTGTATGTATCCTCTGGAATATATCACTATAAATAAATAGCCGTCCAGTCAAATATATCAAGTTGATTAGTAAGCTGCATTATCTGAACTTTAGAAAAGATTCGAGCGGACGGGATAAAATTTATGGCGACTGGAGAACAATGACACACATCATGGCAGGCAGGCGAGTCCTCTGCGATAACCGAACGTGACTCTTGTCACTCGCACAATCAGCGGCTCTAAATAAACGTCTAACGACGCGAGCTCAAACACGGCATAACATTTAATATGGGAGCGGACAGTAATTAAAAGACCGGATTTATTAGATGACAGAATTCGGGCGGCTCCTCTCCTTGTTTTTATTTTATTTTTTTTCCCCTCTTTCCTGTGTGCGTGGACATCAATCAATTTGTAGCACGCTGGACTAATTAGGGAACTAGACAGGAGGCAATTAGGGGCGATGAGGGTGACTGTCTCTGGGGGGGTCCCCGTCCGCCCCAAGGTGTCTAGAAAGGGCCGTCATTAGTGTTCACTACCACATCAATAATTGAGAAAACATTACACAGTTATAATAAGACACAACGTTTCAGGAAACCTTGTTTCCATCTTCAGGTAATAAGAAAACTAAAAAAACAAGAGTCAAGGGCGACACAACCGCACAATAAAGTTGACAAACTGAAACGTTCTTGAGTTTTTACTTTTCTCAGGCACCTGAAGATAGGAACAAGATTTCCAGAAACGTTTGGCTGTATTTGGCTGCTTTTCTTTTTCTTTATTTTCAAAATAGACGTATATTATTCATTACAGGATTGCATAATATTTGAGCAAAGTAATTTCGTAATTTTTACTATCAACCTACGATACAGAAGTCCCATTTTCAGAATATTAACACCAAAATATTACTTGCACTTTCAATCCAATCCATCAACTGTAGTTTATTAAATAAGTAACCGGTTCGTTTATTGTGTTAATTTTCATATTAATATATTTTTTAACAGTAATATGTTTCAGACCAGTCGTCAATCAGACATCTGTGGAAAAATGTGGATACTTATCCATAAAATTACCGTACGTTTAGTCCAGGGATTGCCAAAAATATTTTTTCAAGCTTAGACCACATGAAATTTTTTTTTCTTCAATAGACCTCCTTTTGTAATACATAATTAAGCGAAGCCATGTATGAAGTTTAAAATGTAAGGAAAATGGAGTAACAAATATTATTATTATTTAGTTTATTCGGCTATTCCATTGTCTTGGAGTAAATAAGAGAGAAAGAAAAAGTCAATAATGGTAGAGAAAGGTATAAAAAGAAAAGCAAAGAAACTTGAAGGACAGAGGAAGGTAAAAGATATGACGAGAAAGATTGTCTGGAAGATCAATGGAATAATGATGTTACCTCACCATTGTCAAGAAATTTCAAATCCAGATTAAAAGTTCCAACCTTAATATATATTTTAATTTTTTTTTACGATATCAATATACATGTAATTATAATTAAATATTTTTAAATGCTCTCTCTTTGCCAGTTATTTTACGTGTAAAATTAATTAATAATTAGCCTTACCCAATGCCCGACCGACCTGATGCATGTTTTTCTAGGGTTTTCCCTGCATTACTTTTAGGCGAATGCCGGGTAGGATCCTTAAAATATAGCCCGGGGGCCCTAGTTAACACTTGGCTACCTTCCTCTACCCTTCCGCATCCCCCCCTTTCAAATCCTTTCCTGTGCTATTAAAGGGGAGTTGCTACTGTGTTAATTACCCTCATGTAGCCTGTTACCCTATAAAAAAAATTAACCCTTGGCTACCTTCCTCTACCCTTCCGAATCCCCCATTTCAAATCCCTTCTTATGCTATTAAAGGGGATTTTCCACCATGTGGATTACCCTCATGTAGCCTGTTAATCCCCCCCCCCTCAAAAAAAAAATCTGATAGTTTTTTCATTCAGTTTTCTTACCATATTAACTTCCGAATTCAGCTCAATGTTGTACTCATGTTTTGTCAATTATTGATAAACAAATTTCCCGAACTATTGAAAATCACGTCGTAATAATGGATGTAGGACCTGCACCCCTGGGAATTGGAGAGGAAAAAATTTTCCGGCTGATGATTTTTCTCTTCCCTTATTGTTAACTTCCAACCGTAGCAAAAGACTACAATATAGACTATGTACAAGTAATGGCATCCATGAATGTTCTAATTACGAACTTCCATTACGGAAACGTTCCCACCCCCTCCCACTGTTTTTTTACTGTTCGCAAAAATGTATCTACTACCTGGTTGGTTTCCAGCTCCTATTTACCTTCCTAAGACCAGCCATTATCAACAATTCCTCTTTATCCCTCTAACTATCCATCTTTTTTCCCCCTCCAGGCATCGTCGAACATTAAATTTTTTTAATATAGCAAGAACTACGACAATGGCCGCCGTTGCTGATGCTGCAACGAGTTTAGTAGCTTTGTTCTTTCCTCTTTAGGTTAGATAAAAGCTTGTTCCGAGTGGAAGGGCTCGTAATTACGAGAAGACTTCAAAAGCTTCTCCTCGTCAAACTATCAATTTTTTACGGGACAGGTATTTCAAAATGGCGAGGGCTAGACCATTTTATTTTACTTTATCTCACCGTCTGTAACCAGAAATTCCGCATTTTTAGAAAAATTCATCTACGTTGTGGAAAACTTTAATTTCACAAATACGTACGAATAGTCTCATTTTGAAACGTTCTTTTTATAGAAACAGCCTCATTAAAGGTAATTCACTTTGTGACTATATAATAAAAAAGGTTGTATATTTGAATGTATTTACGTTAAACTCTATACAGATTTAAACGCGTGGACAGATTTAAAAATATTTGGAATACATATTCTTAAAAACACGAGAAGTGTTACTATAGGGGTGCGAAACCCCTAGCATTCACGTGGAATGAATTACAATTAAAAAAATGTGATAATTTTGAGTTAAAATTTCCTGTGCGCCAAGAGACCGTGACGTTACGTGACAGGGAGAGAGAGAGACGTTACTACGCGTCGAGCAAAGGAAATAGTTCCTTCTTCCAGTAATGAAATAAAGCAGAAGTATTTTTTAATTGAATAAAAAGTAAAATTGTATCCAGCAATACTGCCTCGAATGATAATAAAAAACAATAGGAAATATTTTACGATCCTTGCGGGAAAATGTAAGTTAATTTTCGCCGCCATGTTTAGTGACTCCAATATGGCGACTATTTGTTTACATTGTGAATCTAGCTAAGAATTTTAAATCTTTGGTAATGTCTGAGGACTGAGGGACAATTATATCCTGCAGTACTCAAGGAGTATATTTAAGAAGAAATTCTGAGGTATGTTTGTTGCGACTGATGGAATAAAATTTAATGTATTTTACAGCTGTTGAATTAATACACTATCAGGTCGTAAGTGTGTACGTTGACCAGGAACAGTTAGATCTAGGTTAAATAACTTCTTGACTAAAGGTTAATATAGAATTAAATACTTTTTCGGGTTTATATAAATAAGTACACGTGGCAACGCCGGGCTCATACATAGTATATAATATGTTGGAGCATACTAGCGCCATTTCTGGGTCTAACCGATCTCCATACGAGTTTCACGCCCATTATATTCGTATATCACGTCTAGCAAATAATATTTTTTAATAATAAAGAAATCATAATTATCATTATTTTAATTATTACGATGATTGAAAATTATCCGCTTAATCGCAGTTAACAAATTCAGGGATGTGGACGATGGTGAAGGTGAACGTAACGGGGAAGCGAAATATGTGGAGAAGAGAATGACTACTGTTGGGTTATATAGTTTTTTAATTGTAAATGTAGTATCCTACGCATCTAATAGATGGCAGACAAATAACATCGCTCACACCGTTGGGGGGGGGGGGGGAAATTACCCGTTTCTCTGTTTAAATAAATATTTATTGAGCTCTTTATTTGGGCGGAAACACACGGTATATTTAAATAATAAAACAAAAATTAAAGCACTGGAGGAATGTAACTACTATATATATATATTTGACGAGAATTGAGAGGCATGCATAATTTTTGGAACTGATGTTCCATATTTCTCCACGCTTGTCAATAATAACGAGTAAGAACTGACAGTGACTTCCTAGAATCTGAACTACTCGTGCATATTGCATGTGGGAGCAGCCGTCGAAGGTCGTCGCGATGCTTCTATTCCTGTCCCACCTTATGCAGATTTTACAGTGTTTTCTACACATTTTCCAGCCCATTGATGCGGTCTTTTCGCTACGTCATTCGGTCTTTTCGCTAGAGTAATGAAGGTGGCGTTGTTGTTAGTAAATAGCTTGTCCTAGACAGCAGTGAATCCTCCTGCAGCACTTTGGCGACGTCGCGTTGACCTACTTTCCAGTATCGAAGTATGCGTGCGTAATCATTAAATTTAATTTTTTTCTCCCCGCCAGTGCATATTTTTCCTCCGTTTCAGAAGCCCGATGTTTGCCGTATCTTCCGGTTTATTAATTTTGAACTCGATTCAATGTGCGAGTGTAAACATGGAAACGACCGCCGGGGCCGAAAAATAAAAAAGTTGTTTGCAGACGGACGACTTCAAACCAAACACACGTGGAGTTCCTCTGTGAAGCTGGGAATTGGCATTGCGCTGTTTGAAACGGCCCAGGCTGCGGGGGAAGAGGTTGTGTTTGCTCTCAAACAGAGGGCCAAAGGGCACAGACCGGGATCACAGTGCAGTCCGAAGCCCGTTCCTTCCGGTGAAACTGTTTCGTAATGAACGAGAGCTCCATCCAGGTCGGTCCCACGCGCATCTGCCTGCATCTTGCAGCAGGTGGCGGCGGTCAGTAGGTCGGATAAATGTAGCACGGATCCTCAACCACAACGAGTAAAGCAGCAGAGCCGCAATGTAACGTCTTGTCGACTGCTGAATCTTAAAGATCAATCAAGCTTTCATTTTTTTTTTAAAAAAAAGGTATCATTTCCTCAACAAGAACACCAAGAATAACTTTAGTCAGAAGTAAGATTAGATTAGTGTCTATATTTATATTAAATCAACTGAATAATTCTATAAATAAACACGCCAACATGACACAAAAAATTAAAGAAAAAAAAGGATTTGTTCCTTTCCTTGGAACATCCTCACGTTTACACGTACAAAATATGAAACAGATTAATTTTACACGTATGAATATATATCCTCAAGTGTCAATGAATAATAATAAAAACTAAAATTTGAGGAGTTTTCAAAAAAAAAACACGAAACGTTGAGCCTGTTTATATTTTATTTTATTAAACTGTTTCTAACTTGTTAACTGGATACTTTTTTTAAAATAATAGATTACACTATTTATTATAAATTTAGGAAATTAACGACCTTTGCAAATATTTCCAATAACATATTATTTTTTCTCTTATTGATTTATTTACAGTCGCATCAGCAGGTCAGGCCAAATATTTTATTTAACACACTAACGACGTTTCTATATTTTTCATCAGGTTTTAATAAAGCGCAAAAAAACGTCGTTAAAGTGTTCAATAAAATATTTTAAAATGTCTGGAAAGGTAATTAATTTTTTTTAACTAAACAGATGAAAATAAAAATATTAAATTAGATTTATTTTTCTCGTTTTGCATTACACAACTTGAAACAAGATGCGTCGTTACTTTATTGTTCAAAAGTTGTAATAATATACATTAAAATATTAACCATTAATTAGAAAATGTTCAGGACGGAAGAGAAACGATTTTCAGAACTTATAATTAGGACTAAAAAAAGTGATATACAAAATTTACTACGAATGTAATGATTCAAAGAAACCAGAAAAGTGCATAAGTAAAAATTAGAAAAAATACGTGGTCGAAGAAACCAGAGAGATACTCAACTAAACATTAGAAACAATACGTGGTCGAAGAAACCAGCGAGAAACTCAACTAAACATTAGAAACAATACGAGGTCGAAGAAACCAGAGAGAAACTCAACTAAAAATTAGAAACAATCCGTGGCCCAAGAAACCAGAGAGATACTCAACTAAAAATTAGAAACAATTCGTGGCCCAAGAAACCAGAGACGTACTCAACTAAAAATTAGAAACATTACGTGGCCCAAACAACTAGAGACGTACTGAATTAAACATTAGAAACAATACGTGCCCCAGGAAACCAGAGAGATACTCAACTAAAAATTAGAAACAATACGTGGTCGAAGAAACCAGCGAAAACTCAACTAAACATTAGAAACAATACGTGGTCGAAGAAACCAGCGAGAAACTCAACTAAACATTAGAAACAATACGCGGTCGAAGAAACCAGAGAGAAACTCAACTAAAAATTAGAAACAATCCGTGGCCCAAGAAACCAGAGAGATACTCAACTAAAAATTAGAAACAATACGTGGCCCAAAAAACCAGAGACGTACTCAACTAAACATTATAAACAATACGTGGCCCAAGAAACCAGAGAGAAACTCAACTAAAAATTAGAAACAATCCGTGGCCCAAGAAACCAGAGAGATACTCAACTAAAAATTAGAAACAATTCGTGGCCCAAGAAACCAGAGACGTACTCAACTAAACATTAGAAACAATACATGGCCCAAGAAACCAGAGAGATACTCAACGAAAAATTAGAAACAATACCGGGTCCCTAAATCCCTAAGACCGATATCTTATAATTAATAGTTTTGGTACAAGAATAATAATAAATTTTTCACGTGCAGCAAACTATATTTAATTTAAAAACCATTAAATATTAATAATTATATATTAAATTATTTACGTTTAATGTGATATATTATTTTAAGCAAAAGAATTTTCACTTTACAAATTTAACATCATCGCTGTTTGACGAATCTGTTTGTTACTACTGGTCGTTGATGTATTTTAAAAAAAAAATAATCTATGTTACGAACCTACTTTTTTTCCTGCTTTTCTGTGTCCTATTTTGGTATTTATAATCTCGTTTCCCAAAGGATGTCAGCTTTTCTGCGGTATCCTTTCCACAGTTCCTTCTTTCCCAAGTGATTGATATACATACATAACCCCCCCCCCACTCACGAGAATTAAATAAAAAGTATTGTGGATTTTTAATCTAGTAATTCTTTTAATAGTCAAATTTCGGGGGAAAAAAATTATTTCACTACTTTTAAAAATATTACATGTAGGTGTAAGGTTTCTATTCAAATTAGTAAACAGTAAATAGTATGTGGACTGACATTGTCAAAAATTAGCTTGACTTTGACAAATGTTAAGGAAAGGGCGAAGTGCGTCGTCGAGGCGCCTGTATAGAAGATTTACATTAATTTCTTTGGACATTAAACAACACGTGATGTTAGTTTTACCATTGAAAAACCTAAGCCGGCTCAAAGTCTATTTAGATTTTTAAGCAATGTCTCATAAAAATATATTAAGTAATCGGTAAAAATAAAAAAGACAATTTTGAAAGGCATTTCATGTCCCTCAGACGTGTGTTGTATTGTTATTTTAATTAGTCACACCACAAACAAGACGGTCAACTTCTTTTTCACGTCGTAGATTAATCGAGACGACATTCAGGTTGACCACCAGTAAAAGAGAAATCAGCTCTGGTCTAGTCTCAGCGGCGCGATCCCGGAATTAAAGTGAACGATTTAGGGAAGATGCAAATAAGACTTCGATCGAGGATCGAGATAAAGGCGCGCACAGATCGCGTACATTAACATAACCAGAAACTGGACGCACGCGCGCCGGCAATCAGGTTCGCGAATGTGTCACCGTTATCTCGAACTCGCTGGCGCCCGTCTGGCTCATCTGCAGTGGACCACTGACCTTCCGAAAATACAAACAGATCGTCTCATTCAAGAGAAATCACTGGGCCATTCTATCCGCACGAGAGGCGCATTCAAAGAGCAGAGATCCTCCGCGGACTGCAAGATCAAGTCCGCTCGATTGGACTCGTGTAAATCAGACTTGCCAACACATGAAAAAGAAATGACCTGATGACGGTCAAATACAAGACGTACAAAGGACAATAAGATATCACAAAAGCTTCTCATCGTTTATATGACGATGCATGAGTCGGAGTATCAATTTTTTTTTCAATGGATGCAGTAGTAGGTTCGAATAATTTCGTTCTTATCCCTCTGCTTTTGAATTAAGGCTACCATTAGCCCAGACACCCCGGTCAGTTTTGATATGAGTATCCTCCAGGACACTCTTCAAGAGTTGTCCGCTGTTGCACAGTCGGCCAGCTGCCTCCTAATATCGCAACCCCCTCCCCCTATTTCAGTTATCGGGATTGGCGTGAGGACAAGTATCGAGAGCCTGACTTAAGCTGAAGAAAGTTTCTCTACGGGATTCCCTGCATCACATTTGGGCGATTTCCTGGGCAGGATTCTTATTTAATCCTTGTCTACTTTGATCTCCGTTAGTTTCGAAGCATATTATCTGCGTTGCCACGTGTACTTATTTATATAAATCCGAAAAAGTATTTAATTCTATATTAATCTTCAGTCAAGCAGTGATTTAACCTAAATCTAACTGTTCCTACTTCCCTACACACTTAAGACCTGATAGTGCATTAATTCAACAGCTGTAAAATAACATTGAATTATATTTCATCAGTCGCAACAAACATACCTCAGAATTTCTTCTTAAATATACTCCTTGAGTACTGCAGGATATAATTGTCCCTCAGTCCTCAGACATTACCAAAGATTAAATTCTTAGCTGGATTCACAGTGTAAACAAATAGTCGCCATCTTGGAGTCACTAAACATGGTGACGAAAATTAACTTACATTATCCCGCGGAAGGATCGTAAAGTATTTCGTATTGTTTTTTATCATCATTGGATGGAGTATCACTGGATAAAATTATACTTTTTATTCAATGAAAATATTTCTGTTTGATTTCATTACGGGAAAGGAACTATTTCGCATGTTCGTCGCGTGGTAACGTCTCACTCTCTATCGCGTGACGTCACGGTCTCTCGGTCTATCTACTCCAAGACAATGAAATACCCGAATAATATTTATAATCAACCAACATTAATCATAATTTCTTCTTTACTCCTCGAGTACTTCAGGATATAATTGTCCCTCAGTCTGCATATAAGTCAGAATGTGAATTACCTTTAAGTAGGCTGTTTCTCTATAAAAAAAACGTTTCAAAACAAAACTATTATTACTTATTTGTGAAATAAGAATTTTCATCAACGTAAATGACAGTAACTGGACATATTTTGTCCCATAAAGCTCTACAAAAAACCCCAGTATTTATATCAATAGTAGTTCCTCATATACATTATAGTTTGGTATAAGTATTAATATTATAAATAAAATATAAGTAATTTGGAGTAGAGGGCGTTAAGAGCTGCTGTCATTACTGAAAATAAATATTGTGAGATTCAGGACATGTTAAAAAAATTAGAATTTTTAAATATTAGGAACCAAATTACGGATGATGTACGTAATTTTTATTTATAGAATAGACGAGGGGACAGTTGCCTGAGTGTTTAAATATTTTTAGAGGTCCATAATCATAACACCAGGGGGGGGGATATTTTTTTATTGAGCATATGAATCTAAGAAATACAAAAAAAAATCAATGTTTGATAGAGGGATGATAATAGTATAATGAGTTGCCTGGAGATGTAAAGAGTACAAATAGTTTAAATTTATTATAAAAAAATAGGTAAATATTTGTTGTGTACATGTAATTAGATTTTAACTAAATTATAAAATCGAATAACAACGAAATGTTTGAATTTTCTTATCAAGAATATTAAATTCGTGGTTGAAAAGTGAATTAAATCGATATTCGAGGAGCTACAAAATATTTATTTATCAAAGGTTTTATCACCTCAAGACGTATAAATTAATTATGACCGTAGTTTTCACCAAAACATTATAATAATATTTTTAGTTTCAACAGCAAAGTTCTTAGAGCACAGCCAGCCGAAGGAGTAAGAACATTGAATGTCTCCTGGATACGGAGCAAGAGGATTCGTGAGGCAGGTTTCTCCCCAGCTCCAAGCATATCCTTCCCACTCCTTCCTACTGTGTGTGTGTGTGTGTGTGTGTGGATATCGGTTGCTGGAAGCCGGAGGCAACACATTAACCTGCTTATCAACATACGCCCGCCTCGGATGGAATTGGCCCGGGGCGATGCTCCTCGTGTCTTCCACAAAGCCACCAGACTCGATGCATGCACGACTTAATTAAAAACGATCTTTCCACATACTTTCAAATCTTGTAACCTCTACCAAAATACGTTAGTAACATTTTCTTACATCTACTAATATAATTATAAAATAGTTTTTTGTCCCATTTTGAGGTTAAATTTTCTAATATGAGGTCTTGTATTAAAAAGTAAAGTGTTAATATTAATGTATTACAGTTAAAAAAAACATCAACGTGTATTTTACTCATGAGTAATTTAATATTTCTTAAAATCACGAATTTTTTTCTCCATCTTTTCGTGTATATGTTTTATTATATCTCCAGCTATCAAACTTGGAAACTCTATGTCTTGTGTTGTATATAATTATAATTATTCTGTGTGTTTGTGAATTATTATTACGATTATTTTTAGGCTACAGACGTTGTATAAGGTCTAAATTATGGTTATAATTATGCTGTTATGCATTGAAATTAAAGAGGAGTTTTGAACGTGTTACATTTTAACACATTTCTATCTAGTTAGTTCTCCATTTTGATTATGAAAAATATTGTGATACCTGACGATGTCGGGATGAAACGTGATGTGGTTTATCATTTCTTATATTTTACATTATGTAATTTATTAAATATTAAAAGTAAAATTACATGACGTGGTTTATCATTGCTTAAATTTTAAATTATGTTATTTATTAAATATTAAAAGTAAAATTACATGACGTGGTTTATCATTTCTTATATTTTACATTATGACATTTATTAAATATTAAAAGTAAAATTACATGACGTGGTTTATCATACCTTAAATTTTACATTATGTCATTAATTAAATATTAAAAGTAAAATTACATGACGTGGTTTATCATTGCTTAAATTTTACATTATATAATTTATTAAATATTAAAAGTAAAATTGCATGACGTGGTTTATCATTGCTAAAAATTTACATTATGTAATTTATTAAATATCAAAAGTAAAATTACATGACGTGGTTTATCATTTCTTATATTTTACATTATGACATTTATTAAATATTAAAAGTAAAATTACATGACGTGGTTTATCATTGCTTAAATTTTACATTATGTCATTAATTAAATATTAAAAGTAAAATTACATGACGTGGTTTATCATTGCTTAAATTTTACATTGTATAATTTTTTAAATATTATAAGTAAAATTACATGTTGTGGTTTATCATTTTTAAAATTTTACATTATGTAATTAATTAAATATTAAAAGTAAAATTACATGATGTGGTTTATCATACCTTAAATTTTACATTATGTAATTTATTAAATATTAAAAGTAAAATTACATGACGTGGTTTATCATTGCTTACATTTTACATTATGTAATTTATTAAATATTAAAAGTAAAATTACATGACGTGGTTTATCATTGCTTAAATTTTACATTATGTAATTTATTAAATATTATAAGTAAAATTACATGACGTGGTTTATCATTGCTTAAATTTTACATTGTATAATTTTTTAAATATTATAAGTAAAATTACATGACGTGGTTTCTCATTTTTAAAATTTTACATTATGTAATTTTTTAAATATTAAAAGTAATTTTACTATGAAACATTAAAAGTAATTTTACTTTTAATATTGAATAAAATTTTACTTTTAACATTTAATAAATTACGTAATGTAAAATTTAAGACGTTTCATCCCGACATCGTAAGGTGTTACAATATTTTTTCATAATCCTAATGGAGAACTAACTAGATAGAAATGTGTTCATCAACTCATTTAATAATTTTATTCTGCCTTACGTGGCAATAAATAATTATATTACTTTATAAATTGTCAGACAATGTTTAACTTCAGATTTCTACGTATCGTACAACTGTTTTTAATTATTTTTAATATTTTAAATTTAACCTCCTGACGTATTCTCTCCCTGAAAATTACGAACGTAATTAATAATTAATATAATTGACTTAATAGTCCTTCCACAAATGTGTCATATATTCTACGGTTCAAAATATAAACCTTGACCACGTCTATAACAAGCAGCTAATTTCTCGAGAGAGTAGTTTTATTCCGCGAAACGTCGTTCCTGGCGTACCTTTGTTAAGATTAAATCCAAATAAAATTTTACTTTTGATTTATTAATTTTTAACACACACGTCCCTGGTGAGTTTCCACAGTTTATTGCCTCCAGTTAGAGGAGAAACGTTTCGAAAACTCAAATATTTAGTTTCCTGAATTCACATGAAGTTTTGTTAATTTATTTTTTTCGTCCCTTTTCATAGAATATTTAATTTTAGGAGTCAACAGTGTGAGTACTGAAAGTAGTTGAATTAAACGTGATGATGCATTGTGACGCTGTAATAATGATTTACATTGTAGATTTAAAGAACCAGTTTGCCTGTTGAGTAATTCGAATCCATAATGAACCAAGTGGAAGCTAACGGACTCATTGTTCCTTGTCTAATCATGGTGGTGGGGAGGAAGCAGGGGGAGGGGAGAGGAAACAATAGCTTATATTTTCTGCAGAACCATGGTCCAAAACAACGCGAAGGCAATAGGAAACGTCAAACTGACGGACCAGGAAAAAAATTATTTAAATATTTTCTCCTTCCGTCAGACTGTCGACGATTATCACGTCCGCTGCTTACCAATTCATATCTGGAAAATCGACATTGAAGCGAGGGCGTGGTGGAAGAAGCCACTCGCCTACGCTGTGACACAGCCTCCGCCATTAACATGCCATAATACCACTAATTGCCACGAATTTACATCTCACTCCCGCAAATAAAAATAAAGCCCTGAGTAATGATACGTTGCGACCACTATAATAATAAGTCCATCTCAAGTCTCGAAGGGAACAGGTTGCGATGCATATCCGAAACCAGCTCCGGCGCTTTCCATCACAGCCCACGGAGCAGTGCTGCTGGTTCCTCTCTCCCTCCCTCAAGTAGTGGGAATGAAGAATAAAATGTGCACCGTTATTTAGTTAATTTAATTCTCAAGCACATCAGTAAGGAAGCAAAACTGATAAAAATCGGATATTAAAAATTATAAACTAAAAATAAGATCCGATGTAGGTCTAGAGCGCCATGGAACTACTGTTCTCTCTGTATATCCTCAAAAAAAAATCTTCAGGACACAGACAATTACTTTTATATTTATGAAAATTTCATCTGTCTAATTGAATTAAATTTTCTTTTCCTCTGGACAGAAAAATTGGCAGATGTGCACATAGAAAGAGGCTTAACTGTTGTAGTGATGAGATTAATAAGGGTAGGAATACAAAAATCAGCTTAAATCTGAATAGTTATCTCAATCTCCGCCAGTATATCACTGTAAACAAAAAATAAGGTGAACTTATTTATAAAATATAAATTCTTTATTTATTCTCCCAAATCAATTTCATCCCCTATCAAAGTAAACCCCGTCCGATAAAACGCACTTTTTCCAACGCTTTTTCCAGTCCACGAAACAGTCGGAATAGTCTTTTTCCGGTACAGCCTTCAAGACCTCCTTCGATTCGGTTTTTATCTCCTCAATCGTGTCTCAACGGCGTCCCCGCATTGGCCTTTTGAGTTTGCTGAATAGCCAGAAGTCGCACGGAGCCAAATCAGGCGAATACGGTGGTTGCGGAAGGATACGAGTCGAGTTTTTGGCAAAAAAAGTCGCGAAGAACCAATGCAGTATGACATGGTGCATTATCGTAATGAAGGAACCAAGAGTTTCAGACGAATAGCTTCACGCAAACGACGCATAACGCTCAAATAATATTCTTTGTTGACAGTTTGGCCAAGGGGGAAGGAATTCACAGTGCACCACACCACGACTGTCAACATGACCTTCATATTCTCTGGATTGGTCGGTGGTTCCAGGGTCTCGTCTCCAGTGATGATGCATTTCAAGTGGTCCTGACAGTCAGACAGCAAAGTTTCACACACATCAACGCGACGCTTTTTTTCCACCAATCGAAACTTGACGCGTTTGAGACACAAAAAATTCTTCAAAATGATTTGGGCTGGGCCAAATGATATTCCAACACCATCAGCGAGATCTCTAATTGTCCATCGACGATTTACAAGCACCAAATCTTTGATTTTTTGGACGTGCCCCTCGTCGGTAGACGTTGATGGTCGTCCAGAGCGCGCGAGGTTCGTCTTTGAACTCGTTGTTCCACTTATAAACGTTTTTTGTGCCATAGTTTGATCACCAAAGGCCTTCAACGTGTCCGCACGAGAATATTCGTTCCGCAAACAAAATTTGATGCAAGTTCTTTGCTCAACAAAATTACCCCCATTGCAAAAATCTAAAAAATTTCATTTTGGTTGTTTACAAAAACACACACACACGTGTAACTCTGAGATAATTAAACCTTTTAACAAAACAGACGCTTGGCAAATATTATAGACAGTCCTACCAACCGAGGAAAAAAAATTACCTGCCTTTCTAATACCCGGGAGTTTTAAATGTCAATTTCACCTTACTTTTTGATCACAGTGGTATATTTTTTTCCTCTCAAATAAAACGGTTTCGACAATCAAACTGAACAGAAAAACATTCAAATTGTGAACCATACAGAATTAAATATCGCTCTAGTTCGCAAAGCTTTGGTACTTTGAGAAATTCTTTTTTCACTTTAATGCAAACTTTTCCTGATGTATTGGTTGTTCCATACTCTGCAAAAAATGTATTTATTCTTATGTTCGTATCACATATACGATTTATTCAATTTTACGAGAAGCAAACGCAGAACGACAAGGCACTAAAAATCCAGATCCAGTTTTCATTCCAGTTTTTCCTTGTGAATATATATTTGTAATAATATATATATATGCTTCACAACTTTCAATATCAGACATTTTATTATTTTAAAAAATATATAGTTAACAACGCTTTTTTGAATAGTGAAAAGTCTGTTTCTTGGTAGTTAAATTTATCTTATAATTAAAAAAAATAGATTTCTAAATATAATAGAGATTTTATTGATATATGATTATTATAATAATAATTGAGAAAAATTAGCAGCCAGACAGGTAAAAAAAATTGGGAAATAAAACGATATAAATTTTTCTTCTTAAAAATATTTTAAAATTTTTTATACACATTTTATATAAAATTGTCTAAGAGATTTTTTTTATCTGCATCAATATAAAAATAATTTCCTTTAACTTCTCGAACATATTTATTAAATTAGAATTTTGATATATCTCTCAGCAACTGTTATAGTTATGATAGCAACAAAAAAAATCCAATTATTTAAAAATAATTTATAAATTTTATAATAAAATCAATAACAACAAGTAAATTAAATATATGTTCCTTGATTTTTAAATTCTATTTATATTGAGTCACAGAGTCCATCGGTGGTTATGGACATTGCCAGTAGATGCTTCAATAAAAAATTTAAAAAATTAATATTGCGTCCGAAAAATATATAATTACGATATAAATTACTTTCACAGAGAAATCAGAATCTTTAAACCGATAATAAGACAATATTTTTAATTTTATTTACGACAACGTTTCGCTACGTGTTTTTGTACCGTCCTCAGGTCTTACCTAAATATGCCAAATGTTAAAAAACTATTTTCATAAGTTTGTGGTTTTTTCTCTCAATAGGATATGAAAAAAGGTTTTAAAATTTGGCATTTTTAGGCAAGACCTGAGGAAGGTACAAACACGTAGCGAAACGTTGTCGTAAATAAATAAATAAAATATTGTCTGGTATTGATCAGAAAACTGAACAATTTTATACAATCTTTAACAAATAAAAATAAATTAATTACTTATCAAATTCAAAATGTTACATTTTGTAATATATTTTTTCGATCAATAATATTACACGATTATTAAATAAAGGAAGGGAGTATTCAAGGTGACGCAGCGACGTCCCAAAGCTGAGGTGGGCGTTTCGGCTCTCAACAACATCAACACTTGAGACTCGACACTTTTTCACCCCTCTGGTAAATCTCAAGAATAGTTCAAAACAGATATTAAAATTATGATGAGATCTTGACTTACTCGGGTCGATTCGCTCGCTTGAAGAATCAAAGACCAGCTGTGGGTCGGAACATAGAGGAATCAAACCAATGAAGATATGAGAACGAGTGACATTTTAAAGATAAGTACAGAGAAAGACGACAGGTGGAGCTGAAGCAAAAAAAAAAAAGAGAGGGAAGAAGACCTAGTGGAAATTTTCGTTCCGCTCTGAAAGTGACAACCACGTCTGTGGAAGCGTCCTGCGGTAAGCGTGCACATGCTGTAGACACGAGCCTCGCATATTTTCGTGGGTGAATTGATGAAGCGATCGTCCTTGACACGGTCGTCCTTGCCTGCGCGGGCGAATCTGTGCAGACGCACAACTCTGCCTGGGAAAGCCCCCTGGGCGTCGTAGGGTAATTGCCGCCAGGACCGTCCAGACACGCCAGGGAACACGTCACACACGCATCTGCGTTCACACGCCAGGAATGCGATACTGATAATAAATCAGTCGCTCGTTAATAGCGAGATTCATTCCCCCTGCCCCCCCCACAACCCCCCCTGCGCGCGCCATCAGTCAAGAACCTGCGATGCGTCTGCCAGTGGTACTGGACGTAGAGGATGAGAGCTACGTAAACTGTTACCCATTCTCGTATAACAATGAACACGTAAACATTTACGATAAATCATTCAATTGATACCAGTGTTGTGTAACAACGTTAGAAGGTTTTGATATTACGAAAGACGAGGCGATAATTTGTCATGACTCTGACGACGACTTTCACCTTAGAAACTGGGACAGACACTAAGAGAAATGATTGCTGGGGCCTCGTCAATTGAAAAATAACACGTAAGGTTTTAACGATCACTTAATAGTTGGGTTATGAGAGTTAGGTAACTTTTTAAAGGGGGGGGGGGGGGACCAAACGCCTAATGGAATTGGGAGAAATGGCACAAGCTGAGCGACGGAACCACATCAATTTAGAAAGGCTATCCACACGATTGAGAAAATATGTTTGATAATAAAAAGACAAAATTTTAATGTCGTTGTGGATCACTTTAATTTAATTTAAGCAATAAAGGTCGTCTTAAATGATAAAGAACCTTCATAAATTTAGTTAAGAAACAAGAGACTAATTTCACATTCAGAAGCAGGCGCCTCCTCCTATGACTACAGTACAGTACAGTACAGTGCAGTGGAATCTGCAACAGCCGCAGTTGCAAACAAGTAAACGTTAATATGATAAACGATTAACAAATGCGAACTCTTAAAATGTAAACGTAAGAATCCCCTCATTGTAATAAATGTATAATTAATCTCCATCGGCCTAAATTAATAATTATCCAATGAACAAATAAATTATGTAACACTAATTAAAAGCGAAAAAAATATTTGCTGATTTTTTTTTCCATCCATAAAATTTAATCAAGACTTTTAAAACTGTTCAATTGTATGACTCTTATTGGAATCACAGCAAAACACATGTAAACAAGCACTGATTTGTTATTTATTTATGGGTCGCCATTATGAACCATTAAATAAAAAAATAAAGGTGTTGATCAAGTCTTTGCTTGAAAGAATAATTGTATACTCGTACAGTTTCCCAATAGTTGGAGCCTAAATTTAAGCCATTTTTTTACACCGACATATTTATATTTATTTGAGTGATTTTTCTATAAATAATAATAAATTTAATAATACCGCAGAAAAAATGAGAAATACGGAAATGAGGACTTACTCTTCATAACAGTAGTGCGTAGTGATGTCGGTAATAATTCAAATGCACTCACCTGAAACAAATAAAAATAAATCATGAGGTTGATAATTAAGTGGTTGGAAACTACATTTTTCATTCTTAACGTGTTACAGAGTCTTAAGAATAGTTTTTAGAAAACCTCAACGCTGCTGATCATCGACATTTCCTTTGTTAAATTATATCAATATTTACAGCTTTATTAAATCGTTTTCGGAATTTTAACTGTTTCAAATCATCTGAATAAATTATAAATCAATTGTTAACACTGTAAAAAAATAAATTATTAGTTTAATACGAAACGAATAACCAAGTTAAACACCAGACAGCAAAAAAAAACACAGATGTTGGAAAATACTCAGTTTCTAAATAGGACGATAAATAACTGGAACAATTTGCCTAGGAAGAGTTTTTCGGAGAAAGTCCTCTAACTGAAAAACAAAACTTAAGCTTAATCTGAACTCTCTGGTGAATATAAACTTAAATAGAAAAAATTGAAACAGTCCTCGTCTCCTTAGACAGTTAAATAGTTAACCTCTATTTTCAGATATGTTTCCACTTATCTTCTTTTCAGGCCAGTACGATATTAATTCCTTCTTTAACTTTTTCAAAATTAACCTTTAATTAATATAATGTTATATATACATGCATTTATAGTTGATATAATGTCCCTCAACCTAGTTTAAAATTATTATATTAATTTCCTCTATTTTCCTTTATTGCAACTTCCCTTGTTTAATTTGTAATTCCATGCATTTACTACCAGGGAAAACTGGCACATTTGTAGATTAAATAAATACATATATCCCATTAAGTACAGCTAAGTAATTTATTTTTTTAAAAAAGAAATCTATAAGACGGTATGTAAAATAAATTCCAATCCTACTCAACATATATTTAATTTTAATAGTGTTAAAAGTCGATTTCCAATTTTTTTTTTTTGGTGTAGACAGGCTATGTATAGGGTAATACACATAGTGGCAACTCCCCTCTTATAACATAGGAAGGGGATTTGAAAGGGTGGAGGAAGGTAGCCAAGGGTAACTAGGGTCCCCGGGCTATGGTTTAAGGATCCTACCCGGCATTCGCCTAAAGAAATGCAGGGAAAACCCTAGAAAAACCTGCATCGGGTAGGTCGGGCATTGGTTACTTGTCCCACGCCTTTCCGATAGCGGGAGAGGAGTTTGCTGTGGGGACGCAGCATTCCATTCTCCGTGCCTCGACCAGATTAGGAGGCAGCTGGCCGACTATTCCAATAGGAATAGCGGACAACTCTTACCGTATGCCCAAGGTCTGTGGCCCCGGAACATACACCTCTCAGAACAGGCCGATGTGCCTCGGCTTGTGGGAACCTTAGTTCAAAAACGGAGAGGAAAAGGCAAACCCAAAGGTAGCCCCTTCGTATCTCTCCTAAAAGGTTCTGCCTGCGAGAGAACATCCCTCGAAGGTTACCTGCGAGAGAAATCTCTCGCAGGCTCTGTTCCGTCTCGATTTCCAATATTTCACAGATGATTGCCCTAAAAAAAAAAAAAAGAAATAACAAAATGTCTGAAGCGACTGTAGGAAATATATTAATGTTATTATCATCGAATTTTCTTTTTTTAAAACTGATAACCTACGTGTTGAACTACAAATTGATTCTAACTTGATACGAGTACAATTACATGAGGAAATTTGAGGAACCTTGAATTTAGCCTTCCTTCAAGGTCTTCAATAATAAGGGAGAGGGAGGAGGGGATATTCTTGTTTTTATGAACTATGGGGGTAAACGGTTCATTCTATTTTAAGCTCTCCGAATTATCACATTTGTTACAGCCACACGAGAGACTTTATAAAAGCCGATAAATTCCTCCAGCAAGTGGTGGTAACACCGACCTCATTTATGCGCCTGTAACATGTAACCTAAACCAGCAGTGTACATTGTTCGGGGGGGGGGGGGGGCGGAGGAATATACAACTCACATGCGATGCAATCCCGTGAAGTTACCTCTGTTTGAATTACAAACGCCACGGATTAAAATGTAAATCGCGGCGATCAGATAAAACGGCGTGAAGCTCATATTTCGTGTAAATACACGCGGCCTGGTTTAAAGCTGACGAAAACTAAATAATGCCGCGATGGTCCGGATAAATCACAGTCAATAATATGTAAATCATCACAAGCCAGACGTGCGTTCTCCCCCCTCCCCCCCCCGCTCCTTGTCAGCACGACGTCACTCGTGATACGTCATCGTTATGTCCGTCACTGGGGCGTCTCAATTAAAAGTCCCTCGGGGGGGGGGGGGGTCGGAAAGGACGAGGGGAACTCTGGAATCGAAAAAAGTGGAACACCAATTTAAGAACATTTATTGGTAGTTCCAATAAATAATTGTAAAACCACGGATTATTTCCTATAAATAGTCTTAGTAACAGTCGAAAAATAAGTAAAAATGATACGGAACCTGTTTCTTATTAAATAAATTATATAAAGTTATACAAAATTATATTGCAATGGCATAGAACAATGCTACCCAAGATTTTACACGGAATAATTTGGAAGACAAATTTAACACAGGAAAAACAAAACTCAAAATTTGTAAGAGCATAAAATACAGAACATTTCTATGTTATGGAAGTGAAACTTGGGCGCCCTAAACTAATTACAAAAGAACACAAAATTAGAACAGTAGAATTCGATTATCTGAGGAGTAGTCTTCAAAAAAAAAAAGACGGGATGAAATTGGAATTGAGCTCCTTTGGAAAGAAATGAACGTAACCGCGTCTATCGTTAAAAAAGATTGAAAAACAAACCCTTAAAATGGTGTACGGTCACGTACAAAGAGAATGGAAAATGGAAGATGGCCAAAAGAAATATACCAATGGTCACCTCCTGGAAAAAAAACGGGACAGACCCAGATTAAAGTGGAAAACCCCATGTGAAAACCATAATGGAGGATAGGAGTTAGGAAGAGGGAGATTGGAACGTCAAGACAGAAATGGAAATTGAAGACGGCAAACCTATAAAAAGGAAGAAAAGCCGACAAAGAAGAAAAGACTTGTTCACGTATTTATTTAGGTTCTTCAGTTTGTTGAAAAAGTACCCAATGATACAGGTTTTTCTAAGATTTTCCCTGCATTTCTTTAAGCGAATGCCGGGTATGACCCTTAAAATATAGCCCGGGGCCCCTAGTTAACCCTTGGCTACCTTCCTCTACCCTTCTGCATCCCCCCTTTCAAATCCCTTTCTATGCTATTAAAGGGGAGTTGCCACCAAGTGGATTACCCTCATGTAGCCTGTTGCCCTAAAAAAAAAAATTGTAACATGATCTCAAAATATATTAAATTCTTTGATTCGTCTCTCTCCATTGACGTAACAAATTCCAGTCATCACTGGATCTATTTATTTCTGTTCATCTTAACGACGATTAAAAAGTGTGTAATTGTTTATGAACAGTCCACGACTGCTTAAGTCATATCATATCTTAATTAATGTTGGATGAAGTTCTCTCGGGATTCCAACCCCGGGTAACGTAAACTACGCTACCCGGTTGGAATCCCGAGAGAACTTCATCCAGCAACTACACCGGGAAAACCTACGTTCCTTTTAATTAATGTTGTTTGATCTTAGTACAACAACGTCATGTTTTTACACACTTTAAAATAAATTTCCCCAACTTTTACGTATATTTTATATTCATCAATTATTCTCACAATTAAGCTGAAATTTCTGGTTAAGAATAACTCACCCTCTTAGACATAATTGGTCAGTTTTTTTATATTTATTACTTTTTTAAAAAATATGCGTATAGCTCTGAAATTTTAGGTATTGAAATTTAATGTGTCCAGGACTTGTTTAATTGATTACGTATTTATATTAATTCGTCAATTCACAAGTTGGAAAAGAAAGAATTAAATTCCAGCTTACGATTGACAGAGAATCATCATGTCTGGTTTAAAGCTCTCCGTACAACCAACTGGAGCAGCAGACACACACACACACACGCTGTCGGGGGGAAGGGGGGGGGGAATATCGAGGATCCCCCTTCACCTGTACGTAAACAACACTTTACAGCTTGTGACAGTTTGTGTATGAAACAAGGATAAACAGCCGTCTGTGTCGGGTACTAAAACACGTATAGAGGGAACCTTTTTTTTTGGACATAAATCGTATTACAAGTCAAGTTTCAGTCGCAGACGCCAACAATAAAAAAAACTGCCTCCTAAGCTGGTCAAGGGGGCAAGCTGCGACCCCACACAGCAATGCCCTCTCCAGCGCCATCCAGGGAAGGACGTGGGACAAGTACCAAATGCCCGACCTACCTGATGCAGGATTTTCTAGGGGTTTTCCCTGCATCAGGCGACTTGCCGGGTAGGATCCTTAAACTACAGTCTTGGGGCCGCCGTAGTTAACCCTTGGCTACCTTCTTCTACCTTTCCGCATCCCCCCTTTTCACTGCTTTTCCTATGCTATAAGAGGGGAGTTGCCACTATGTTGATCACCCTATACATAGCCTGGCTACACCTACAAAAAAACCTTAAAAATTAAATTATAAGGTTGTGTGACGCAACATATAGATGTGAAAAGATTCTGTACAGTAGTTTGACTTTATTTAACATCACAGTAAACAACTTCAAAGTGTCGTAGTTTATCTATAGCGAGCACACTTCATAGATGGCAAAAAAAATTTACAATGTAATGTAATGCTGATAGTGTTATATTGGACAAATAAAACGTTCTTTAAAAATGTTTTGACCGCCGTGAAAGTAATTTATAAATTTTAATAATCTGAGGGTTGAATATGTGAAGGGTAGTTTTAGAGATAACAGGGCTGAAGGATAGTTATGATTATGTGAAAAATGCTCGGAAAATAACCACGTGTTTCAGGCTCTCCATTTTGGAGAAAGGCTCACTCTATCTATCTGTCTATCTATTTTTTGGCTCTTCAGCCCTCGGTGGGCCTTGGCCTCCTCCAATATCGTGGGTGCTGCGCTCTTTTCGTCCATCCTCTTATTCCCATCGTTCTCAGATCTGCTACGACATCCTCTTGAATGGTGGATCCTTTCTCTCAGGATTCTTTTTGGCATTCGTTCTGTTGCCATTCTCTCTACATGGCCACCTTCCACTCAATCATCCGTGCCTTCACGAATCTAACCACACCTTTACCTTCCATTAATTCATCCAGCCACCCACATCATATCTTGCTCTCCAGCCTTCATCTGTCATTACAGGTCCAAATATCTTTCTTAAGATCCGTCTTTCAAATACTCTGAGCATTTTCACGTCAGGTCTCTGCTCCATAAATCACCACCGGTCGCATTATATATCTTTATTTTTGTTTTCCTTGTAATGAGCAGGTTAGTAAATAAATTCTTATTTGCATAATATGCTCGGTTCCCAGCCTGTGTATTCTTTCCCTGATCTCGTTGCTAATTGAGTTGTCACTGTACAACATAACCCCCCAGGTATTTGAATACAGAAACTCCTTCAATTTTCTTATTTCCGATCTCCAAGTCCTGAGGTCTTCTTCTATCCTGCGATCTAGACATTCTCGTGTATTTAGTCTTTTCTTCATTAACTACCAGACCTTCTATCAACAATTGCATCTACATTTGTTCCAGGACACTTGTTGTCCTAGTGATGATCGCCACATAATCTGCATATGCACATATTTGACTGGACTTCACAAATATTGTTCCTTTAATCCAGCGTACCAGCGCGGGGTATACTTGCTTTCTTGTGCGAAGTTGACGTCACAGTACACAACGTCCAAGTTATCTACAGTAAAGGGCAAAAACACAAAAATGCAGATTATAAAATGCTGACAGTGTTATATTGGACAAATTAAACGTTCTTTAAAAAATGGCGATTAGAGAACATTAATGGCAAAAACACAAAAATGCGGTTTAAAACATGCTGTCAGTGTTATATTGGACGAATTAAACGTTCTTTAAAAAGTGGCGATTGGAGAAAATTAATGGCAAAAACACAAAAATGCGGTTTAAAAAATTCTGACAGTGTTAAATTGGACAAATTAAACGTTCTTTAAAAAATGGCGATTAGAGAACATTAATGACAAAAATACAGTTTAAAAAATGCTGACAGTGTTATATTAGACAAATTAATCGTTCTTAAAAAAATGGCGATTAGAGAACATTAATGGCAAAAACACAATAATACATTTTAAAAAATGCTGTCAGTGTTATATTGGACAAATTAAACGTTCTTTAAAAAATGGCGATTAAAAAACATTAATGGCAAAAACACCAATATACATTTTATAAAATGCTGACAGTGTTACATTGGACAAATTAAACGTTCTTTAAAAAATGGCAATTAGAGAACATCGTGCCAATGGTACACTTTCTTTTGGATGCTGGTGATCCTTACTAACGTCATATAATTGTATTTTTTTTTGGTCGTATAAGTCTTGTTCTGCATGTTTCAATCATGTGTGATCCTTCCGTGTAATTTATAACTGTCTTATTTATTTTCTCATTTGGTATGTATTATTTTACGTACGCAGTTCTAACACCAGGTTATACGGAGAATTTCTTTTCTTTTCCTTCAAGACTAACTGCTGTGTTACTCATCGGTTTTTCTCAATTTGCCCATTCAACTTCCCTTTTTTTTTCATTGTTATTCTACAGCATCAGATTTGAAATTCGGCCAAGATTTCATCACATTTTTACTTCCCTACAATCCGGTGCGGTCCATAAATACAACAACAAACTCGTTCCGCGAGAATATTGTGATGTACGAAATCAAACAGGTTTTCTTTTTGCCTTTTCTTCCACGAAGTAATACAAAGACTTTCCCCTCTCTCTCTATCTCTATCTATCTCTCTATCTCTCTCTCTTTATCTCTCTCTATCTCTCTCTCCATCTCTCTCTCTATCTCGCTCTCTATCTCTCTCTCTATCTCGCTCTCTATCTCTCTCTCTCTATCTCTCTATCTCTCTATCTCTCTCTCTCTCAATCTCTCTCTTTCTCTCTCTCTCTCTCGACTCGTCCTCGGTTTGCGCGAAAACTGAAGTTTTTTTATTTTTATTAAGGTTCACAATTCATTCTCTTTTATTATTATTATTAGTTTGTTTTTCAATGGCTTTGGCTGAACTGAGTGTTGCTGTTTCCCAGCTTCCCCGCCGGACGATGACAATGAAAGACTGTATCGATTAAGAAGTTCCTTGTTGCTGCGCTGCGGGTTTGTTGACGAGATTGAGGACCTGGCATCTGTTTAATATATTTCACGCGCAAATCTACCACGCTTCGACAGTATTCTCCGGGGAAAATTGACGCGTATTGAGGCGGTCGCTGTTAACAGCTACTCCACGCGATCTGACAATGGAAACGCATTTCAGCAGCACGAGGCGATCAGATTAGCCCTGACTATCGCAATGTGCTTGGGCGAGGGGGAGAGAGGGGGGGATGTTATTACGGTTCTCCCTCCGCTTCACCCCCAACCCCTGTAGTTTTAACGTCCTTGCACTCATCACTTTACAGCGTTCTCTCCCCTTACCCCCTCCCCCCCGTCTATTCCCTCCTTTTATTACTGCAGATACTGTGGAAAGATTGCACTAAGTTCTGTTTACGCTGAAAAAAAAAAGAAGGAAAAGAATTATTGGCTGTGGATGATCCTAAAATGGGAACGACGCTCGACATGTGTTCCGAGAATAAATCCAGAGGCATTACACCGAGAAAATCTGCGGATCCCTTAAACAACCCCTGGCGTGTTGTGTTTACGACATGTTAACATTATATTTTACTAAGACATGAATTAAATCGTTGATTAAGTCTATTATTCGCGAAAAAATCTTCCTATAATGATAATATAAGTAATTTTTAATTTTCATTAATTTATTTTACAGTAACAGGTCTCACGAGGGTAACCCACGTGGTGGCAACTCCCCTTTAATAGCATAGGAAGGTATTTGAAAGGGGGGATGTGAGGAAGGTAGCCAAGGGTTAACTAGGGGCCCCCGGGCTGTAGTTTAAGGATCCTACCCTGCATTCGTCTAAATGTGATTCAGCTGCCTGCATGACAATATTAATGAGTCGTTACGGTCTCATCTTCTTTTTATTTTTCATTTGATGAAGTCCAAAATCAGGGACGAAACGTACTGATCCATTTTTAGATTTACATGAAATAATTTCATTAATAATATCATCATGAGAGTTCGGCAGGTAGTCAAAAGTATGTTAGTGAAACTCTCATACGTGACATACGAGAGTTGACTGTCTCTGTATGATATCCCAAAAGACATAAATGATAGGACTTTTTAAATCGCTGGACGTCCATTCCACTGATTTCCTCCCCCACCCCCACCACCAGTGTTCGGTTAAATAGTCGTAAACAAATAACCCACACACTATAAAAGAGAATCTATCGCTTCGCTTTTATTTTCGTTACACGAACCAATAATATGAAGCCCAGGCTGCAGTCACATGAAGTCAAATGAAATACAGTGGTTATTAATTTTCCTCGCGATAGCATCGAAACAGCTATTAAAAACGGTGCGTGTGGATTACGCTGGACTGCGGTAAATCTCCCCTCCCCCCCTCAGCTTAAAAACCCTCCCTCTCACTCATGAATCAAGAGGAGCGAAAGGGGGTGACTCCTAAACACGTCTCGCGACGTACGGAGTCACAGCAACGCCACAATACTTTGCGAATATTCTCTCAAATTGATTGTCCGAAAAGTCTCGAATGTGAGTAAAATAATAACATCGTCTATATAATTAAAATGACGTATATTTGTATGTATGTATGTACGTATTTACGTTAATTTCTATAGAAATTTAATCGCGTGGACAGATTGCAATGAAAACATGGTACATATTTCTTCAAAACTCGAAAAAACTGAGCTGGGAGGCGAGAAGAGGGTGAGAAACCCCTAGTATAAATGTGGAAATAATTATAATATATTAATTTCCTGCGCACCAGGAGACCGTCACGTCACAGCACACGGGACGTCACTACGCGACGATACTGCACAAGAAAGTAAATAGATCCTTTTCCCGTAATGAAATAAAGTTCAAATATTTTTTTACATGGAATAAAAAGTATAATTTTTATCCAGTGATACTCCATCGAATAACAATACGAAATACTTTACGATCCTTGTGGAAAATGTTTGTTTATTTTCGCCGCCATGTTTAGTGACTCCAATATGGCGACTATTTGTTTACATTGTGAATCTAGCTAAGAGAGTTTCAATCTTTGGTAATGTCTGAAGACTGAGGGACAATCACATCCTGCAGTACTCAAGGAGTATATTTAATACGAAATCCGGAGGTTATGTTTGTTGCGACTGATGCAATAAAATTGAATGTATTTTACAGCTGTTGTATTAATGCACTATCAGGTCTAAAGTGTGTAGGGAACTAGGAACAGTTAGATTTAGGTTAAATCACTTCTTCACTAAATATTAATATAGAATTAAATACTTTTTTGGGGTTTATTTAGAATAAATAAGAGAAGGTTTTATTTCACTTGAACATCTATACGAATATCCTAAAAAATTGAAATTATATGTAATACTTTATAAAGCAGGTTTTTTTTGCTATTTCCTTCCATTAATTATTGTCCCTTTTTAAATTTTTTTGGTATTTATTTTACAATTTCGTCTAAATTCAGTTCTCCTCTACAATTTAACCTTATATCTGCGGCCTGCCAGTCAATAAAAAAATCATTTTGTCCCTCAAAAAATATTTCGAGCCTCGATAGTCACAAATGGCCGCGGAATGGCAGTTAACTTACTTTGGGCGTCCATTCGTCACTGATGGAAGCCTGGTCTCTTCCATCCGATTCCTCACACCAGCTCACAGTGTGACACATGAGCCCGCGACGGTCGTAAAGGTACCTGCCATTATCTAAGAGAAACAAATTGTTTTCTGACGCTGACTAACTTCTGACGCGGCAGGATTTCCGGTTTTCGAATATCGATACGAGGATGACGTGCGCGTGTAATTTCTGTAATGTCTATCTAGCCTCTAAGTTCTTTGTTTGTTTTATCTGGTTATCCAGATAAAAATAATAATGACGTCAGAAATATATTCTTTTTTATTAAGCTGTTCCATTTTTCTTCGGCAAATTTTTTTTGTTGTTGTTAATACGAGATTCCCCTCAATTGAATTTTTTTTTATTTGCCATGTCACTAATAATTCCTAACCCCCTTGACCCCATGAAGAATTTTTTAGCGAGGCCGAAATGACTGATTTTGTCAGCCTGAATTAATTTATTTTAGCGATTGTTTCATCCTTCCATTTGTAGGATTCGTGATTATTACGCGGACTCAGACAAAACACTAACGCAACCATCATGAATCACTAGCATGGTCACTGATCAAAGGCTTCCACGTTAATGTACCAACGTGACGGTCACGAATTAGGTCACGATTTTTAAAGGCTTTGTCTTTCAAAATCATATCACCATTAAATTATCCTTGCCATTGAATGACAGTCAGTGGTGTGGCGACCGATTGTTTTCATGGCCATGGAAGTTGATGAAGGATGTCTTTTTTTTGTAGGGTAACAGGCTAAATGAGGGTAATCCACATAGTGGCAACTCCCCTTTAATAGCATAGGAACGGATTTGAAAGGGAGGATGCGGAAGGGTAGAGGAAGGTAGCCAAGGGTTAACTAGGGCCCCCGGGCTATATTTTAAGGATCCTACCTGGCATTCGCCTAAAGAAATGCAGGGAAAACCCTAGAAAAACCTGCATTAGGTAGGTCGGGAATTGGGTACTTGTCCCACGCCGTTCCGATAGCGGGAGAGGAGTTTGCTGTGGGGACGCAGCATTCCCTTCTCCAGAGGAACGTAGCCAAGCTTATAATATTGTCAATAAATAAACGACCTCGAGTCAGAATTTTTTTAAATAAAAAATTAAGCCTAGGGACGTTTCGTCTTTGTTTTAGGACGTCTTCAGTGTTTTTTTTACTTCCATATATAAAACATACGAAAGTTTTAGAGGAAATGAAATTTAATGTTTCGTTAGTAAAAAAAATTTTCTGCTTCTGAATATTTTGTATATTCTTATATGAAATTACTAAACCTGAATATGTTCTAAAACAAGGACGAAGCGTCCCTACTTTTAATGTTTCGTTAATAAAAAAAATTGCTTCCTCCTCAATTATTTTTGTGTTTTATATATAAATTTACTTAATGTGAAGTGATCCTAAAACATGGACGAAACGTCCCTATATTTAATTTTTCGTGCTTAAAAATTTTCTCTGACTCTAAAGACGTCGTATGTTTTTATATTAAATTAATAAACCTGAAGGGGTTCTAAAACAAGGACGAAACGTCCCTACTTTTAATGTTTCGTTAATAAAAAATTTTCTTCCCCCTACTTTTTTTTGTATGTTTTATATATTAAATTATTAAACCTGAAGAAATCCTAGAACATGGACGAAACGTCGCTACATTGAATTTTTCAAAGATAAAAATTTTCTGTCTCTAATGCTATGTATGTTTTTATACGAAATTACTAAATCTGAAGATGTTCTAATACAAGGACGAAACATCCCTACTTTTAATGTTTCCTTATTAAAAATATTCTTCCCAATAAATTTTTTTGGATGTTTTATATATTAAATTATTTAACCTGAAGAGATCCTAAAACACGGACGAAACGTCGCCATATTTAAATTTTAGTTAATAAAATATTTTCTGCCTCTGAATATTTGGTATGTTTTTATATTAAATTACTAAACCTGAAGATATTCTAAAACAAGGAAGAAACGTCCCTACTTTTAATATTTCGTTAATAAAAAATTCTCTCCACCCTAAATTTCTTTGTGATTTTTTAACCTGAAGAGTTCCTAAAACACGGACGAAACGTCGCTACATTTAATTTTTTTTTCTGTTATGAAAACTTCTCTGACTCAAGCCTGTGAATCTACATTTTTTTAGGTTAAATTGTTTTATTGAAATTTACTACATATTTTAATTGTTTCTTTAACAATCAATGTACAATTGAAGAGGTCCTCAAAGAAAGGGAAGAATCAGTGTGTATATTGGTTAAATTTCAATGTTTAGAATTAAATTATGTATTTTATTACAAGTCAAATATAGTTTAATTTTTAATTTATAGATCCACTGGAATTAAACAGAAAAAAAAGAATTACGAATGTGTGTTGAATTCAGCCTACTTGAGCGTCTTCATTGTCACTGCTTGAACATCAATCTTAGGAGGGCGAGTTATCTACATCGCACACGACACCCGAGATAACACATCGATGAATACGAAACACTTTAGGAATGACTGGCAGCGGCGAAAGCTGCGTTACTTCACGTCCTGGTAATGCAAATTCTGCACGACTGGAGGAACGTGCCACCACTCACTCAGCTGAAAACAAAAAAAAAGTGTGAAGCAATCCGAGTTGAACGTCCTCAAGGGGGGCAAATGCGATCACCGTCGTCCGTATATATTTACGATAGAGTTTCACAAAGGATAACTAGGTATTACATTTACCCCCCAAAAAATATATATTCGACCGTCATGGATGAGAATAACTACTACGGCGGAACATTCAATGAAGAGGATTCTCTAAGACTTAGAAGACGAGGCGGGCGTAAATGAAGGTGGCATGTGGAAAGATTATTCTACAGGAGGATGCTAAAAAAAAAGAGGCCAAGGTTCACTCTGCCTTATCACCACGAATCACCTTCAAGGCAGGAGAAAGAAATTTTCCACAGAGATTCAACTTTACGAGCCATTGAAAAATAATAAAAATAAAAATAAAATCCCAACTGGTTCCTTGGAAGTCTTGCGACATGTTGACAGTTGTGATTCAACTCTTAGAATTCTAAAGGACAGATAACGAAACTGTACTAAACGGTTTTATATACCATTTATCTACACTTCCCGTTATTGCCATATTTCTTTTTTCCCCAAGCTGTTGCGTAAAAAGAAAAAACAGGCCTCATCTTACAAAATCAAAGTAGCAATTTACTTAATGGATTGTCTATAAATTTTCCCTTCACTGTTAAACATAATAAAAAATACAGAATATTAAGGCAAATTATTTTTAGGGTAACTGGCCCTTTAATAGCATAGGATGGGATTTGAAGGGGGGGATGCGTAAGGGTAGAGCAAGGTAGCCATGGGCTAACTAGGGCCCCAGGGGCCATGACTTAAGGATCCTACCCGGCATTCGCCTGATAGTGATGCAGGACAAACCCTAGAAAACCTGCAACAGGTAAGTCTGGCATTTGGTACTTGTCCCACGTCCTCCCCTTTGATAGAAACGGTAGAGCAAGGTAGCCGAGGGTTAAGTCGTGCGCCAGGGTTATAGTTTAAGGAACCTACACAGCAGAAGAAGACGGCGTAGCCGGGCTATGTTTAGGGTAATCCACATAGTGGCAACTCCCCTCTTATAGCATAGGAAAAGGAGTGAAAGGGGGGAATAAGGAAAGGTAGAGGAAGGCAGACAAGGGTCAACTAGGGGCGTCCGGGCTATGGTTTAAGGATGCTACTCGGGAATTCGCCTAAAAGGGATGCACGTAAAACCCTAGAAAAACCTGCATCAGTTAAGTCGGGCATTTGGTACTTGTCCCACGCCCTTCCCTGGATGGCGGGGCAGGGGGGGGGGGGGGGGTTCGCAGCTCACCCTTCTCCGTGCCTCGACCAGTATAGGCGGCAGCTGGCCGACTGTTCCAATCGGAACAGCGGACAACTCTTACCGTATGCCACCCCCCCCCCCACCCCAAGATCTGTGACCTCCCGGAACCGACAGTAATGTATTTATAAAAATGTCACTTCAAAAACGAGACTGGATGAAAACGACCCTTGTAATGTCGACTTTTGTTTATTGATCGTTAAAAAAATTAATATTAATGTTTTTTTAAGTAAATAAAATAATTAAAACAAAATCTCGTGCAATGCTGCCAACGTGATAGTATAAAGTTTTGTTGAACCCTTGAAAATTTGTATTCGTCGAACAAATATAAGCATTTTATATCGTTTGTGTTTCTATTCTTTTTATTAATTTTGTTAGTCCTGGAAGACAATTTCCATAGTCATCCTTAAAATTAAATTTAATTTGAGGTGTTCACTCGGTACATCCAGTGTAATGAGTATTTATTTTAATTAATTGCCAGTAATTGATGTTGTAGACACACGATCCTGATGGAAAAATAAATGTTGTTCTAAATTTAAAACCGGGAAAAATCGTCAAGTTATTTTTCACATCTTATCCAGATAATTACGACGTGGGCATTAAATAAGTCTGACGGTAAAAAGCATCAGGATGAGATAATTATGGCGAGGTAATTTAATTCGATGATGAAAAAAAAAAGAAATTTGAACCATTGCGTTTCCACCAGGACCGTAGAATTTACTGGAGCTGCCGTAAAATAAATAACACATTATTCAAGAAATTGAAATAAAAATTTTGGAAATTAGTATAGACATTTCCGAACGCTTCTTGGACAACCAAAATTAATAAAAAATATTATAATAACTGCTTATTTTAATTATTGAAAGCGATTAAATACAATTTCGGCGTATAAAATATTTTAATACGTAACCAAAAAATAAAGGACTTGAAAAAATTAAATACATGAAATATATATATTTTTTATCTTTTAATTGTTATATTATCACTTTAATCGATCCTGCTTCAAAATTTGGACCATAGCGTTTTCCACCAGGACAGTAGACAATAATTTACAGGACTTCCGTAAAAATAAATAACACATGATTCGAGGAAATGACGAACATGGAAACACGTGAAATTGAAATAAAAATTTATTGGAGATTAGTATAGAAATTTTCCGAATGCTCCCTGGACAATCAGAATTAAGAAAAAATTATAGTAAATTATTATATATTTTTTTTAAAAAATTATTTAGAGTGATTAAAAAACATTTTGAGGTTATAAAATATTAATATATGTAACCAAATATAGGACAGGAAAAATAAATATATGAAAAATAAATTTTTAGCGCCTTAATTTTCTAGATTATTACTTTTAATTGGTCGTGTTTCATTTTTCCCCCCCGGTCAAACAAAAGTAAACAAATGAAGTAGAAATAAAAAAAATAGTTCTCGGAATTGACACGGGTTTTGGATATTAATATTTACACGCAACGTTTCGACGACTGAAAGCACTGTCCTCATCTTCTAGGCGAAGACAGTGCTTTCCGTCGTCGAAACGTTGCGTGTATATATTAATATGCAAAACCCGTGTGAATTCCGAGAACTATTTATTGAACAACTTCACCGGGAAAGACTTCAATCTTTGAAAAAAAAAACAAATTTGAAATTTGATGTCCTCACGTCGCGGGGGCGGGGGGGGGGGGGCGGCTGAAAATGTCACTGACGGACAGGGAGTGATAATAAAAATCGTATGCTTCTTATTGAATGTCATTTTATATTGAAATCGTTAAATACTCTTCGTAGAATTTTTGGTTAGTTTTGGACGATGCGGGAAGCCGTCGTCAGCCATTTTTTTTCCCTGAACTGATGGCACTTAATCCCTGATTCCTTCAATCCTCCTCCACATTGGCTAAACATCAAATCCAAAACATTTATAATTTTCTCTCGTACTTTTTCTTTATTGGCTGAGTTTGTCCCAATCACTGGCCTAGTTAATATTTATCAATTTATATGCTGAGTTTTATTCCGAGACTCTTTATCAAGCGAGGTTTCGTATTACCAAGGGCTCGTATAGAAAAAAGAAGAAACCATTTCCACGTGACTATCTGCAAGCTTTAAAACATGCCCGAACGTTGTGGGGAAAAGAAAAATCATTTTAAAACTGTTTGTGGGTCGACACAGTGCGTCATTTATCCTGGGACACAATTACATCCATCAAAGCCCCTAAATTACGGCTCTCCCATGCTGGACGCTGTAATTAGCTTGCGGTCCCCTGTGAAATCTCGTTCTGCGGGGTCGAGCATCGGTATATATATATATGTATATATATTTGTAGCTGATCAAACTCTGACGGGGATTGTCCTTTTGTTCGTTACGTACCAGACAATTTTATATAATTCTGTCAACAACAAAAAAAACCTCCTCTGTGGTTTCGTGGTTACCGTGTTGGGTTTTTGTAAATGCCAAGATCGTGGGACAAAAAATTGTCATTTATACTGGTCATACGTTATTTTTCTCCTCCCCTTCCTGAAACTTTTTCCCAATAAATACTTATTTATTCATCGCCAAAAGTATTTCATAGCCTCTTTCGAAACGTCCAGTTTCATTTATATATATTCCTGAATACAAATTCACAAGACACTACCACATGAAATTTTTAAGGTACTGTGACGTATGAAAACTTAAAAGTTTGCGGGGGGGAAATTGTTGTTTGATGAAAAATAAATCATTGTAAACGTGAAACGTTAAAAAAAAAACGAATGTAATATCCAAATTTTCGTTTTATTTCTCTGACTTATATCCCCCCCCCCCAATTCTGTAATCATATGAGCAAGGTCACGGAAAAAGTGTTTCACCACATCCTGAGGATGTCTGCATCCCGCAGAGAGAGAGAGGCGCTAGTCCTCAATACCTATTCACGGAATTATTTTTATCACCATTGTGCGATGTGGGATAAAGGACAAGATTGTCAAATAAAATGTGTAGATATATCTTTAAAATTTCATAGTTAATTTAATATATTTGTTATGTAGCCCTGAAATTACTTTTGGGGGATTTAGAAACCAATAACTGACTCCTTGGCTCGACGGCCCATGAAGGGTCTTGGTCTACCAAGACGGCTGCTAGACTGTCATCTTCTGGATTTAGGAGTGACACCTGGTCAGAGTGTCGATTCTCCCACAGCCTTAACCCCAGTTTTCTTGACTAGGACGAACACAAACACCCATGCCCATGCCCATGCCGGGATTCGAACCCGGGACCTCTGTGGTGCGAGGCAACGACGCTGGCCATTGCTACGCCACAGCAGACTGGCTTTAGAAACCAATAGTACTGGAATATTGCTTAATCAGTTTGGGTCTGGAAGGGAACGGAAACCTGAACTCGGATAATTGGCCAACCGTCCACGTAACAGCAACACACTCACTCATCTCTCTCTCTCTCTTCATGACACTGGTTCCCTCTTCCTTATCTCATTACGTCGTACGTCTGCTTTCTCCTCTGATAACAATTACCCACAAGCTTTCTCCTAATTCGTCTTTATGGCATTCTAATACACTAATGCAATCATACCTCGAGGATCACCAATTCAGAACGGTGCACCTTCCACCTATGGGCCTATCTTGTACTGGATGCGATCTACCTACAATCAACAGGAACATTCGATAATGCTACAGTTATCACGGCCATAAACGAAGATCACATAACAGCAAGCAGGAATTTACAAGACCACATTAATATACTCCAGGAGTGGATCAGCGAGATCTGGGGATTAGAAATTTATATTTATTTATTTTATTTAATAGCAATCAGAATCACATTCTCTGGGACTATTTTTGTTGGCTTAGAATTCATTAACATAATTTAATTCATGACTGTCCTGATCTCTAATGATTGATCCCTGGTGGATAAATGGAGAATCAAAGTTAACCACTTAAAATCAGTACAGATTACTCTTCGGAAACAACAATGCCTTCCAGTAACCGGTTTTCGGCACATCTTGGGAAGGCATCTCGACTCGAAACTAATTTGGAAGGTACATAGAGAAAATAAAAAGAAACAAATGGACACGCGTCTTCGTGAGCTGATTGGTAGGTCAAATCTATCTCTGGAAAATAAAATAATTATATATATATTGTAATACCAATTAAAGAGGCCAGTCCGGCAAGGGTTACGGAAGAGCGAGGATGATGATCTAAAAGTATTGATAGCGCGGTCCAGGAAGTCCAACTTCGAGATCTGTTAGTTTAACATAAAACACGAGTATACAGTTTTGACGGAGAGGCTCAAATAATAATCGCAAAGTTGGAAGCAAAAGGTTTTGCTTCACACAGACTGAACTAAATTCCGCATAGAGGCACCAAGGAGACCTAGTATGTCCGAGGGCTGACTGAGGGGCGGCTGACCCAAAGTTCCAGGTGGCAGAGAACGAGAACATCGACCGTTTGTATTAAAAATTTAATGTGTAGAATCAGTGAATAATGGCCTTTTTAGTGAGTGTTGTCCTCAAGCTCCAATAACCAGATCTGGTACCAGAAAGACATTCATGAGTACAAAAACAATTATTTTAAAATCTGTAAACGAGGATTAAAGGTAGAAGTCAGATTTCGTTCGTTTTTCTTGTCATTTAGTTTCTTTCATTTCGTTTATTTTCATATTGTATTAAGTTAGCTTCAGTGAGTTTGAATTGTTTATGTTAGTTTATTAAATTGGATTGTTCTGACTATCAAACCCAGTAATGACCCTGAGATAAAGAGAATTTCCACGTATTTAGTTTTAAAATATAAAGTTGTATTTTTCCTAGAACGCCACGAATTGCAAAATTGATATAATATATTTGTTTGTTAACTTGATGAAATTCGGCGTATAAAGTAGGGATTACAATTTGTACTTTTAAAGAATAAATTTTTAAATATTAATAATTTTGTTAATTAATTCTTTTAATTAATACCACCTTTTAATTATTACATAAATTGGCTTCCACAACGTGGGGAATATTTAATTCATTTAATCTTTACGTTTTTAATTATTACAATACACCCCCCCCCATTATATATATATATATATATATATATATAAAGCGATCATCAAACCGATTTGGACCTTCGGCATTGAATTATGGAGGCTGTGTGAGCAAATGCAATACGGTCAAGATACAAAAATCCTCAGAGCCATGGTTGATGCCCCTAACTCTACATCATGATCTACGAACACCATCAATCAAAGATATAATTCAAAAAAAAAGAGAGAGAGAGAGAGAGAGAGAGAGAGAGAGAGAGAGAGAGAGAGAGAGAGAGAGAGAGAGAAAGAGAGAGAGAAAAAGAGCAATAAAACCCATACGAACCCACTTGCTGGACACACAGAATCAACTCAAGACTGAGGAAATGATGGCCAATTGGCCGGGGACCAATCATTGGAGATCAGGACAGTCATGAATTACATTATGTAAATGAAGTCTAAGCCAACAAAAATAGAATGTGATTCTGATTGCTATTAAATAAATAAAAATTTCTCATTCCCGACATGGGACCTCTCGCTGATTGTCATTACCTCATCCATTACAATACGTGAGTAATTATGCTGATGACATTAACACCATAATATATTTTCAAACACAAACACTTGTTAAACTGCTGAAATCTCAGTTTACAGAAGAAAGCATGTTCTATTATATTTATTATCATATAAGAATTCGTAAAAAAGGAGTTTTGACAGACCTATCGTGGATTTAAATCTACACCTGTTCTTACCAGAGATAAAGTTATAATATTAAATATGTTTAATGATTTAATTCTCGTAACTGATGATTTACATTTAAAACTACCCAATGAAACCATACCTTTTGTCCATTGTTTTGGATCGATATAGCAGAGAAAAGTCGACTGAGCACTTAAGATGCACGTGGAAGTGTCCAGTGGTTGACAGTACGCGACGTTACAATCCAATAATAGACTGTAAAATTTAAGCAGCGTGACCCACAACACGTCACCAAACACCACCAACCCTTCCCAGTCACCACAGCAGCTTGACGCAATCACGACGACGACGACATCGCAGCAGAGTCGAGACTGCAGCAGTCTGAAGATAATCGGCGACTTGGGGAGTTCGTCGAACAAATGGCAGATAAGATCTGGCTGGTGATGTGTCACTCTCCAGCACAAATAGACAACCACAACCTCGACGACGACGAGTCTTAAAGTGAGTATGATTCGCCACTCTTCTCATGAGGGAGCAATTGAAGTCAACTTACCACTAACGAGGACCGCTGGCCGATAAAAACTGCGAAATTGGCTCAAGGAACCTGCGATGGATGTCTTTGACATATTCAGTTCCAGTGCCACAGACGGCTGAAGACATCATACGTATATTACCATCATACCGTAGGTGATACCATTCATTCTGAACGAAGCAAACTCTGAAAGGTGACATACGGATTATGGAGGGAAAAAAATATATTACTTTCCCTCGTAACCTTCTCGACCAATCAACAATACTTTCTTTGCATTGCCGGTTTGTTGCGGCGTCCGCTATATCCACCAATAATGAGTCCTCTACAATTAAACTTTTCAATTTGAACAATGCCTTAATTACAAATTACTACAATATATATATATATATATATATATATATATATATATATAAAGTGAAGTATTTTGTTCCACCTCCAGTACTTATGTTAATTCCAATGATGACAGTTAATTTCAAGCTCTAAAACTTGCTGTATTTTTAAAATAAAAAGGTGACATGAGGTGCACAAAATCTTGTAACAGAAAAAAAAATTGAGGAAGTCAATCAGTATAAAAATTTTAATACTTGTTTTTTTTTTCAAAACTATTGCCCAAAGACGAGAAAATTAGTGGAAAGTTTCCTATAGAAATACTTGTTTAACTGCTGACGTTTTATTTTAAAACACAAAGAATAATTTATTATATTGTAAAGAATTTTTCATGCCAGACTAAACGTTAATTTTAACTTCATATAATTATAATCTTATTAGCAAAAGTTGTTGTCAGGAGGTTGTGGTGAGCTACGGGGTTCAGTGGAGAAGTTCCTCTGTTTAAACTATTATTCTGATATTTGCACACAAAAATGTTTTCGTAATCGTTACTGTGCTGTAAGATCAGAATCACATGTAAAATAACAAATATTAAAAACTACACTTATCTTACAATTGTGAAACTTCGCCTTGTGAACGTTGGTTGTACTCACCTGGAATATAAAAATAAAATAAACATTAGTGATGAAATAATCAGGCAAACAAAGTTTAGTAACTTATTAATTAACAGTGTTTTATTTGGAAAAGATAGACAATTATAGATTCTCGGGTTTCCAACTGGGCAGCGTCGTTTAATTTCCACAACATCTCGATGGCTTCAACCGCCATCTTCTTCAGGTGAAGTGCCGTTCAATGTAGGTAAGGGGCTGTTTTTATATAGCCCAGTCCAAGGTACCGTCGCACGAGATATTTTGATTGGCTCTGGTAGAGGTGGGCCACTCGTGATAAACAGCCCTTACCTACATTGAACAGCACTTCGCCTGAAGAAGATAGCGGTGGAAGCCGTCTAAACGTTGTGGAAATTAAACGACGCTACAGGGTTGGAAACCCGATGAAACTTTATCTGGCTCATATTAGTTTTTAATTTGTTGTAAAATTCAATAATGAGAGTAATATCGTGTTTTCAATTTTTTTCGAATTAATTTTCTTCATCTTTACAAATATCTCCTAATCCAAATGATACGTAGTTGTCTTGAAAGAAACAAAAACACAGAAACGAATGAGTCAGTGTCAAGAGTTACCCAAAGGATCCTTTTTTGGTAAAAGCGGAATGACTAGAAATCAATATTGAGTGACAACTGAGGGCGTAATTTTTTTAAAAATAAAATAGGTAATAAAAAGGTTACTTCAATCGATGAACGTCAACGAAAAATATTCCAGTAAAACGTTTCATGTCGATACTAAATGCAAAACTTCTTTTCAACAAACTGGAGAACCTAAATAAATAAGTGAACAAGTCTTTTCTTCTTCGTCGGCTTTTCCTTCTTTTTATAGGGCTGCCGTCTTCAATTTCCATCTTCACAAATTCCTATCCTCCATTATGGTTTCCACATAGGGTATCCCACTTTAATCTGGGTCTGCCCCGTTTATTTCCCAGGAGGTGACCATTGGTATATTTCTTTTGGCCATCTTCCATTTTCCATTCTCTTTGTACGTGACCGTACACCATTTTAAGGGTTTGATTTTCAATCCTTTTTAACGACAGATGTGGCTACGTTCGTTTTCTTTCCAAAGGAGCTCATTTCTAATTTTATCCTACCTTGGTTTTTTTGAAGACTTCTCCTCAGATAATCGAATTCTACTGTTCTAATTTTGTGTTCTTTTGTAATTATGTCAGGAGCCCAAGTTTCACTTCCATAACCTAGAATGTTCTGTATTTATGCTCTTATAAATATTAATTTTTTCGTTTCCTTTTTTAAAATTTTTATTCCAAATTATTCCGTGTAAAATCTTTGCCATTGCAATTATAGTTTTATATCTCTCTTTCACATGTTCCTCCTACATTTGTAATTATTGACCCCCCCCCCCCCACCCAAGTCTTTGAAAAAAATCACTTTTTTTATTTTTCCTGTTTCGAGTGTTATGTCTTCTACATTTTTTTCTATACATATGTATACTGTCTTCTGTAAAGTTTTGTTCATCAGTCCCCATTTTTTATATTCTCTCTTCCAAGAGCTTATTTATCATGTCCTCTTCATCTCCTGATCATCGGCGAACAACAATGAATGTAGTATCCTGTCTCCTATAGGAATGCCCACTTCAGAAGAGAGCAAGTCAAGTTTAAACCTAAACGGCCATAAGTTCATTCGAGTAACGAATCCATTAACGTAATTAAATTGAAACACAGCAAGCGGCTTCGACATGTGCATTTCACGTCCCAAATGCTTTTATGATAATACAGATTTGTACGTAATTTTATAAATAAAAAAAGTGGTGGCTGTGGGGCTTGAATGTTTGTTTGTAAACACCTCATTATATATATATGAAATTTAAAATTAAAACCATGGAGGACATTTACTCTCTGGACACATTAAAGTGATGAAAATTTAGTTACGTGGGAGTAAACAAAAACAAAAAAAGGGGGATATGAAATTGATATGACTGTTTAGATTTTAGCAAATGAACTGTTGTTTCAGCCATGGCAAAGTCTGGCCCGCCCGAGTGCACATAACGATCGGCTTCGGGGAACGGAAATTTAGACACGGCTCCCTGTTGTCTTTGGAGGGGGTGAGTTATGTGTCGCATGGGGGATGGATGCTGGGGGTTGTCCATTGTCACGAACCTCGAAACCTGCGTCGCGAACAAAAGAGGGGGACAATTCAGACAAACTCTCCTCTCACTACGTGACAATTTTTTTTGTTCCTCTAAAATCCGTAGACGTCCGCATTGAAATTAAAACAACTGGAGGAATCGAGGCAGTGATCGCACATAATAATATTACAGAAACTTACTTATTTAATCCACTGATATAGTCAATTAAGTAATTTAAACAGCATGTATAATTTATATTAACTTGGAAAGCGAAGAGAAAAAAAATGAAATCTACTCATCATCCATAATTTTCCTAGTAATAAGGAATTAACCCCCCCCCCCTTTACCCCAAGTATCCTCGCCTAACCGTGGTGGAGGGGTTCGTGTGTTCTGATGATCCCAAGAGCTGTGCCGGCGGCGGTAGCTTAGCTACTGGTAGGGGCTTCAGGTCCTGCGTGAAATTCCAGACGAAGACGGATACACTGGTCCTCCAGGTGGGGGGAAGGACGTGGGGCTAGCAACCCCACCCCGGAAAAAAATTAATTGTTACGAATCCTAACAAATCAGCCTCAGAATATGGAAATAAGGAAAATTGATATGACAAAGAAATAAGGACAACGAAAAGGAATACTGGGAAACAAATTGAAAATAGGAACATGGAATATCCGAACGATGATGCAGCCTGGGAAAATGATGGAAGTTGCAAGGAGAGCTCAAGAAATTTAACTTCGAACTTGATTGTCGTACAGGAGTTAAGATACAAAGGGTATCACGTAGAATCTCAAGGTTGGATCCTACCCGGCATTCGCCTAAATGGAATGCAGGGTAAACCCTAGAAAAACATGCATCAGGTAGGTCGGGCATTGGGTACTTGCCCCACGCTCTTCCGATGGCGGGAGAGGAGTTTGCTGTGGGGTCGCAGCTTTATCCTCGCCGTGCCTTGACTTGTTTAGGAGGCAGCTGGCCGAATATTCCAATGGTAATAGCGGACAACTCTTACCGTATGCCCAAGGTCTGCGACCCCGGAACATCCACCTCTCAAAACAGGCCGAGGTGCCTCGACTTGTGAGAACCTTAGTTCAAAAACGGAGAGGAAAAGGCATCCTCAAAGGTAACCCCTTCGTATCTCTCCTAAAAGGTTCTGTCTGCGAGAGAACATCCCTCGCAAGCTTTTCTTGCCAAGGTGCCTCGGCATGTGGGAACCTTATTTAAAAAACAACAACCAGAGAGATGTGAAGGCATCCCCAAAGGTAGCGTCCGCCATAGCTCTCCTCCATTGGGGTACTTGTCCCATAGATTGATATATTTAATTTATAACTCGGAAAAGTATATTTCCTACTGCGACTTCCGACGATGTGTGTGTGTGTGTGTGGATATATTCATTGTGTAAACTCCCGACTATTTCGCACTCTCCCCGAGTTATTTAATCATTTACGATTCCAGTCCATTAGTAGCGATTTTCCCCCTGACTGAATATTGATCGCCTTCGCACGTCGCTCTAGCGAGAGCTTGATGATCTAGAATGTCCGCGCGGTAGTTCGCGTGTCGCAATTTGCAACGTCCATTAGTCGCGAAGTTCCCCTTCGTGGGCGAATACAACGGGTTCTGGGTCTGGGTAAGTCCTCGGGTTGCGTTGGCACCCATTAGCCTCCCGCATGAATAAACATGGCATCAGAGCGAAGTCTCCCCCCCCCCCACGTCGCGGGCTCACTCGGGTTTGGTCAATAACAAAGCTGCGAGGGATCAATAGATTGAATTACGACGCAGGTGACTGACTGTCCACACACACGATGAGATAACATAGCTTGTTCAAGCGTTGCGGAAAAGGGAAGGGACGATTAAGGGAGGAAACCCACAAATCAAGACGAGGAACAATTGTAAATGACGTGATTGTGTATAGAAAAATTATTTCCCTGTTTACGCCACTTTACTTTAATTCTGTCTTGTTAAGTTAATACATACTAACGTAATTAATATTAATGTATTAATCCAAAAAATATCTTTGTCAGGATTCGCGAGAATTTTTAGCGATTTTATAATTTCTTTATCTCAGAGATAAAAATGAATTTTGAAACCAAAGTAAAATGAAAGTATTATTATCATTTTATTATTTCCATAGACTTTTGATGCGATGAAAAAGTATGACAAAATAATATTACATGCATAAGGATGAAAATGAAAAGAAGTTTTCTTACTTAAATTTATTTTGAACGTATTTTAACAATATGTAAGGATGTAATAACAAATAGGACTCAAGATTAAATAAAAAAAGTGAAGGAAATTTTTTTTGAATAATTAGAGTATGATACAATATATAAATTGATGTTGTCTCTAATTATATATTTTTTAATACAAATGACTACAGTAATTTATTGTATTGTATTAAAAAGTATATAATTAACTACGTCAATTTATATATATGCATGTAATATATTTTTTTAGGTAACAGGCTACATGAGGGTAATCCACATTGTGGCAACTCCCCTTTAATAGCATAGGAAGGGATTTGAAAAGGCGGATGTGTAAGGGTAGAGGAAGGTAGCCAAGGGTTAACCAGGGCCCCCGAGCTATAGTTTAAGGATCCGACCCAGTATTCGCCTAAAGAAATGCAGGGAAAACCCTAGAAAAACCTCCATCAGGTAGGTCGGGCTTTGTCCCACGCCCTTCCGATAGCGGGAGAGGAATTTTCTGTGGGGTCGCAGCATTCCCTTCTACGTGCCTCGACTAGTTTAGGAGGCAGCTGGCCGAATGTTCCAATGGGAATAGCGGACAACTCTTACCATATGCCCAAGGTCTGCGATTCCGGAACATACACCTCTCAGAACAGGTTAGGTACCTCGGTTTGTGGGAACCTTAGTTCAAAAACGGAGAGAGGAAGGTAGCCCCAAAGGTATCCCCTTCCTGTCTCTCCTACAAGGTTCTGCCTGCGAGAGAAAATCCCTCGCAGGTACTGCCTGCGAGAGAATAGCCCTCGCAGGCAACTCCGTAGCGGGTCAAAAATGGATTATTTTGTCATACTTTAATACAATACAATACAATATATGACTGTAGTCATCTGTATTAAAAAATATATAATAACCGACAACTTCAATTTATATATTTTTCTTTTTGTTTAATTATTCAACAACATTTTCCCCTTCATTTCTTTACATTTTTATTTAATCTTTTAGTCCTACTGGTTATTCCATTTTGATCCTTACGTATTTTGCAGTAAAAATGTAAAGATGCATCTTTTAGAACTTTTTCGAAAAATATATATTTTTTTAATTATCCCAATTTCATACAAAGCACATCGTCAACTTTAAACTCCAAAAAGTTTTTATTCTGATTAAAAATATATGAAAAAATAACTTATATCGATATATGTTGTTCAAGTGACTTGTGAGATGCGTTATCGATACATCGACTCCGAATTTATGTACATATCGAATATACAAAAAATTTATTTTTTTAAAAAAAATATTTTTAATTCGTGACTGAGATAAAAAAAGACAAATAATTCACTTTAATTATTTCGTGTTACAAAGAAAATTATTTTAACATATTAGGATTTTAAAAAATATGGACATGACCCAGAATCGAAACCAGATTTAAACGAAATTTAATCTATTATTAAAAATAAATATTTATAAGGACTTGTAGATTTTTATTCATCTATATTCATATATATATTATTCATATATTTCTATTTTACTAATCTCTTTGTTTCTTTGCGATAAAATATTTTAATTATTGTTTCATTTCCGCATTAATTGGATCGAGGTGTTGTTAGTTGTGTTAGGAGAGGTTTTCCAGAGACATTGTATATGAGAGTTGGGACACTAAACTTTCCGGATGTATAAAATGTACGTCATCTCGCAGTTCGCAGTCACGGTGCAGCAGCTGTCCTTGAGGACATGTGATATGCAGATGTTCCCCTGCATGCGCTAGTCCTTGCCCCGCAAGAATGACGGCTTCATATTTAACTGGCAGACGTCATTTTGGCCAAGTTCCTCTCCACGAAAAACCTCGCCACTCGCTTTCTGAACGACATCTTGAATTGAGACCTCCGTTGACTTCTTACCGGGCCTTGGCCTACCTAAGCTATTTATTTGCTGTCTGGACACAAAACATGGAAGGCTCCTCAGATGAATAATTAACGAGATACAAGACACTAATTGGCCTGGCCATTACCAAACATTAAACAGATGAAATTGTTAGCTAGACTCGTAATGTAAACAAATGGTCGCCATATTGGAGTCACTAAACATGGCGACAATAATTAACTTACATTTTCCAGCAAGGATCGTAAAGTATTTCGTTTTTTTTTCATTATTTTTTAAGACAGTAAAAACATATCTTTCATAAAAATAATAAAAAATAAAAAGGCTAAATAATTCAGAATAAAATTACAAATTCTTTAATATATTTAGGACCTCTTCTGGTATTAATTAGTAGACGTTTCAAATATAAGCCTTATATTTAATTAGATGTAATTACTGCAATTAGTTTTATTTTTCACAGGTTTTACCTATTATTTAATTTCTGAAAGAACGAAATGCGTAATAAAATATTTAATATTTTTTATTAATCTTCTATTCTACGATTATATTAAAATATATTTCAATAATGCCAGTTAATTTTCAATATTGATAGAATTAGTCACATCATATATCTTATAACTAGATTTGTGCCCGGCGTTGCCACGTGTACTTGTTTACATAACCCCAAAAAAGTTTTTTAATTTTATATTAATCTTCAGTCAAGAAGTGATTTAATCTCAATCTAGCTGTTCCTAAATCCCTACACACTTTCCACCCTGATAGTGCATTAATTCAACAACTGTGAAATACATTGAATCAGTCGCAACAAACATCCCTCAGAATTTGTTCTTAAATAAACTCCTTGACTACTGCAGGATATAATTGTCCCTCAGTCCTCAGACATTACCAAAGATTAAATTCTTAGTTAGATTCACAATGTAAACAAATAGTCGCCATATTGGAGTCACTAAACACGGCGTCGAAAATTAACTTGCATTTTCCTCAATGATCGTAAAGTATTTAGTATCTTTTTCTATTATAATTCGATGAAGTATCACTGGATATGATTATACTTTTTATTCAATGAAAATATTTCTGCTTTATTTCATTACCGAAAAAAGGAACTATTCCCTTCGTTCGTCGCGTAGTAACGTCTCTCTCTCTCTATCGAGCGTGACGTCACGGTCTCTTGGCGCGCGCGCAGAAATTCAACACAAAATTATCATTCTTTCCACCTTTATGCTAGGGGTTTCTCACTCCCACCACAGTACCGTTTCTCGTGTTTTTAATAATATTTGTACCAATTTTTGTTGCAATCGTTTTGCACGCGTTTAAAATTGTATAGAACTTTACGTAAATACATACAAACGTACATCCTTTTTTATTATATAGATTGGCAAGATTCTAGTACTATTATATTTATTTTCACTTATCCTTGAGTAATTAAATTAAAATCCCCCGGTTTCTCTCCTCCACACATCTGACCCCCATCCAAGTAGAAGCTCAGAAATGAACGTTAACTATCAAACTGATCACAAATGATGATTTTATCATCCTCCATAATTTCCAACACTTTTCGAATATTTATTCGTAACGATTTATTTTTCTGCGGAATCTGTAAATATAGGAGCCAGAATCGAGACGGCACGTGGCACTACGCTATTCCGCCATGTTGCCATTACGACGGCTGTTTTACGACGTCAAAGGAAGAATCAAATAAACCATCTCTGGTTGTAAATAAAAGAACATAGACAAGATTTGTATATTTGTAAATGTATTTGGCAGAACTCGAGGAAGGAGTCACGAATCTTTTGGTTTATAGAGTCTTCGGTGTTTGCTTGTATGTATTTAATTATTTAATCTCCTAATGGGCCAGTTTGCCCTGGTGGTAGATGAATGAAATTAGAAATTAAAAAAGGGAAGTTACAATAAAGGAAAATAGAGGAAACTAATATAATAATTTTAAACTAGGTTGAGGGACATTATTTCAACTATAAATGCATGTATATATAACATTATATTAATTAAAGGTTAACTTAGAAAAAGTTAAGGAAGGAATTAATATAGAACTGGCCTCAAAGGAAGAAAAGTGGAAAGATATCTGAAAATAGAGGTTAACTATTTAACTGTCTAAGAAGACTAGGAATGTTTCAATTTTTTCTATTTATATTTGTATTCTCCAGAGAGTTCAGATTAAGTTTAAATATTATTTTTTCAGTTAGAGGACTTTTTCCGAAAAACTCTTCCTAGGCAAATTGTTCCAGTTATTTATTTTCCTGTTTAGAAACGGAGTATTTTCCAACATCTGTGTTTTTTTTTTGCTGTCTGGTATTTTAACTTGGTTATTCCTTTCCTATTAAACTAACAATTTATTATTTATAGTGTTAACAATTGATTTATAATTTTAGAGATGATTTTGAAACAGTTAAAATTCCGAAAACGATTTAATAAAACTGTAAATATTGATATAATTTAACAACGGAAATGTCGATGATCAGCAGCGTTGAGGTTTTCTAAAAAAAATATTCTAAAGACTCTGTAATACGATAAGAATGAAAAATGTAGTTTCCAACCACTTAATTATCAACTTCATGATTAATTTTTATTTGTTTCAGGTGAGTGCATTTAAATTATTACCGACATCACTACGCACTACTGTTGTGAAGAGTAAGTCCTCATTTCCGTATTTCTCCTTTCTTCTGCGGTATTATGAAATTTATTATTATTTTTAGAAAAATCACTCAAATAAATGTAAAAACAAAATATGGCTTAAATTTAGGCTCCAACTATTGGGAAACTGTACGAGTATAAAATTATTCTTTCAAGCAAAGGCATGATCAACACCTTTATTTTTTTTATTTAATGGTTCATAATGGCGACCCATAAATAAATTACAAATTAGTGCTTGTTTACATGAGTTTTGCTGTGATTCCAAATAATAAACATACAATTGCACAGTTTTAAAAGCACTGATTAAATATTGATATATGGAATTGTTGTTGACCAGCATTGAGGGTTTTTTTAAAAAAAAAAATATTCTTAAGACTCTGTAACACATTAAGAATTAAAAATGAAGTTTTATTTTAATTTTATATATATATATATATATATATATATATATATATATACTATTAGATCACCTGTGACGCAACATTTTAAATAAATACTGCTCAAGCAGTTCAATCTCACTACAGTAGAGAGTTGAGATTGAGTCTAATCGTGGTTCCTAATTTTTTTTTTACACAAACTACAAAATAGCTTTTACATAGACTAAATGTACTAAGTCAAGGCTATAACATGAAAATTTATCTTCTATTCACTAGAGAGTTCAGATTAAGTTTAATTATTTTTTTTCAGTTACAGGACTTTCTTCGAAAACTAATACAGGTAAATTGTTCCTGTTATTTATTGTCCTAATTAAATAAAAAAAACAATGGCATTTTTAGGCAATTATTCAGTCAGAACGAAAATAATTCTAGACGGTAAACCAGACATCACATTTCCAATACTTAGAATGCGATATATCATATGAACAACATAAAGATATATAGAGATGTATATACATATATGTGTGCACAATAAGAAGAACCCTGAAGGGGAAAAAACAAGTAAAGAAACGAGAAATATAATTTTATAAAGGAATGGCAGTTTTCCACTTTACTATATGGGGGGGGCGGAAAACTGGACGCTTAGAAGTAAAGACAACTAGAAACATCAGACATGAAGTTTCTAAGATCAGTTAAAGGATGCACTAGAGAAATGAAACAATAAGAGATGGAACTAGGCATCACAATCAATAACAGAGAAGGGGATCCGACTGAAAACAGGAATGGAAAGAACATGTACAAAGGATTCCCAAACGTATAATGGAATATAAACCAATACGAAGAAGGAATGTGGAAGAGATGGTGAGACCGGAACAGGCCTAATCCTGTATTGATAAAAGAAGAAGAAGAGAATTTTTTAATGTCCACTATTAAGTCCAATTTAGTGGTTTGCATTTGTTAAATTATGAAAATGAGTGTAAATAATTTATTGTTAGTTCCGTTGACTCCATGTGAATAATTCTTCCGGTGGTCGTGAGTGTTTGCCACAAGGGAATATTGTGGCCGTTTGGCTTCCTATTTACACAGGACACGGTTGGTTCAGATAGCAGGTGGGTGGGTGGAGGACAGTTGACACTCAGAAGCATCGGCGTTTTTAAAAAGCGCCTGCCATTACACTTGATTAAGCTCGGCGATCGACCGTCGGTCGAGTGCGCTCATCGCATCACCATCCGCTCAAAAAAAAAAGCCTCTTCAGGGAAATTAGCAATCAACCATGTTTCGCCTGTGACAGCATCAGAGAACCTCCCCCAATTTCCCCTCCACCCCCGCCCTCCGCAAATGTGACTTGATATTGATGCCCCTCCCCCCCTCCACCCCGAATAAATTAAATTTATTCCGGCTCCACGTACAGGATCGCTTGCAAATCCCATTCAACGTGCCGAGGAAATTACGTATTACCAGAGGGTGATGAATCAAGTTGCCTTCCGCTGCTGCGACCTACATTCAAAGACAGATAAATGCAGAAAGCCGCTCGTCTCTCTTGACAGGCAGGCGGCGTGATTAAATGAAGGAAACGATCCGAGCTCAACCTGATGACATCCATTAAATAAAAGGATGTTCAGTTAAACTGCCCGTATCATTTGCCAGAACCTCTCTCATGTGGCTTCTACCTCCACTGAATTTTTACAGAACCTGAATTCATCCTACGAGGACAGAAGGTCCTTTTCTACCGCTAATGATCTCTAAAGGACCAAACATTTCCTCTACTTACACTTTAACTTTTCTCTGAAGTCGCCACAAAAGAACAAGGTTCACATTGAAATTATTAGATATTAACCAGAAAGCATCAGTCACCAGAAATTTTCTGTTCTTCGAGTTAATAGTCGAGTTATTCCATAAAATCTAATTTTCATTCCATTTAGCACCAATTATTTTCCAGAACATTTCTTAGATTATTTTTCTTTGAAATTAACAGATTTAACCGTCTTTTATCTACTTAATTTCCCCTGCTTTGATATGTTGTTCCCTATTCCTCAAGAAACTATCAATTATTGAAGTACTTTTATTATTCATCCGACTAATAAAATAACCTTACCGATTACGCAGTTATTAAAAAATAATAAAAATCAAATGAAAAATTTACGTCTTATTTAAAATAATGAATAATAAAGATAGCCACATACAGACAAAATAAGTGATAATATAAATACCGCACAACAACGTTACCGGGATCCTTGTCCCCTTTCCTCAGGTGCGAAGAAGAGCCTAGAGCGACACAACTGCACTAGTCAGTTGACAAAACTCAAAAATCCCTCTTTAATTATGGAATAATATTTTAATATGTATTCAATATATATATATAAAATATTTTATAATATCAAGGCTTTCGAGTTTTATAAATTATTTTATTTTATTTTTATTTCCTTATAGTTTTATAAAATAAGTATTATTTTATAATGAAAAGGATTTTGCATTTTACAATTTTATATTTAGTAATTATTTTATTTCCTTATAATTATTTAAATAATTATTATTTTATAAAAAAGGATTTTGTATTTTACAATTTTATATTTAGTAATTATTTAAATAATTATTATTTTATAATAAAAATAATTTTGCATTTTATAATTTTATATTTAGTAATTATTTTATTTCCTTACAAATTTTTTAAATAATTATTATTTTATAATAAAAAGGATTTTGAATTTTATATTTAGTAATTATTTTATTACCTTATAATTTTTTAACTAATTATTATTTTATAAAAAAGGATTTTGCATTATACAATTTTATATTTAATAATTATTTAAATAATTAATATTTTATAACAAAAATAATTTTGCATTTTATAATTTTATATTTAGTACTTATTTTATTTCCGAACAAATTTGATAAATTAATATTATTTTTTTTTAAAGAAGGCTTTTGAGTTTTGTCAAGTGACAGTGCAGTTGTGTCGCTCTAGGCTCTTCTCAACACCTGAAGAAAGGGGACAAGTATCCTCAGAAACGTTGTGGTGTGGTATTTATATTATTACTCTTTGGCTATCTTTCTTATTCATGAATAAATTAAAGATAAGAAAATGTTTGGTAAATAAATTAAATGCAGTGTACTAACCAGCTGTATGTGAATAACGGTAAGCGGTGTTTGTAGTCTTCGGAACAATTAGAAAAAACACTGTCGTATCGACAATATAACTTTTTTCGATATGTGATATTTGTGGCTCCATACACAAAATTAATTTTCGTAATCTCTTAAGACCGATTTATTTAGGCGTAGCCAGGCTATGTATAGGGTAATCCACATAGTGGCAACTCCCCTCTTATAGCATAGGAAAGGGATTTGAAAGGGGGGATGCGGAAGGGTAGAGCAAGGTAGCCAAGGGTTAACTAGGGTCTCCGGGCTATGGTTAAGGATCCTACCCGGCAATTCGCCTAAGAATGATGCAGAGAAAAAAAACCTAGAAAACCTGCATCAGGTAGGTCGGGCATTGGGTACTTGACCCACGTCCTTCCCTGGATGGCGGGAGAGGGGGCTTGCTGTGGGGTCTCAGCTTTCCCTTCGCCGTGCCTTGACCGGTTTACGAGGCAGCTGGCTGACTTTTCCAATAGGAATAACGGACAACTCTAACCGTATGGCCAAAAACAGGGCGAATGTCAAGCAAATTAAGCTGTATTTGAAAAAAGAACTGTAGGAGCTTAAGCAAATTAATTATTCTCGGCTCAGTTTCATTGCCGAAGTCTTGACAAAACGATATATCTGAAGAAGAAGAAGAAACACGAAGCTGCAGTTGTTGTTGTCAAGTTGCGCAACCTGAAATCTCCTTCGAGGAATTGAAGAGAATTCGTGGAATGCAATCACCGAAATTCTCTGCATAGCAAAAACCTGCTGAATGGAATCTATGGGAACAACCGATGTAATTATTTGGTTTCTTTAAGACAAAACTTTAGTTCTGGGGCAGCCTTGTTAACTTTTATGGATCCATTTCATTGTGGACAAACCAGTTGACAAGCAAGTTGTAAATTTTACATTTAAACAAATTTCGGCGTCGTCAGGAATTTATTTTTGAGCGTGACAGTCACGTGCAGCCGACTGTCAGTTACACACGTTGCCCCCTTCAAAGTGTAATAAAATTTCCGTCCTGTACCTATTAATTAAAAGGGAGGCACTGAATTGTCAATTATAAATCGCAATAATTCGTTTGGCTTTGAAAAAAAAAAGGTTTCAGAGTAACGGCAATTTGGTATTGATTACAGCCGAATGAAAAAAAATTCGGAGTCAGACGTATTTTAATTATTTAAAGCTATTTTAAAAGTACGTTAGAGGAATAAGTGAATATTAATAATTATTTTTTTAGCTCCTGCAAAACAGAAACAAGGAAGAATATAATATTAACAAAACCAACGTAACAGTGAAATTTCGATAGTGCATAATGGAAACCCAAAAATAAACATGTATATGAGGACTGTATATATATATATATATATATATATATATACAGTCCTTATATATATATAGATAGATAGATAGATAGATAGATAGATATAGAGGGGGGGAGAGAGAGAGAGAGAGAGAGAGAGAACGACGGTTTTCCCGGTGAATATTTTGTAGATGAAATTCTCGAGTCTCAATCCGGGCCTAAGGTTTGTTAAAGAACAACAACGTTTCGACGCCTAGCTCCGCCATCATCATCAGGTTGACTGTGATAACGATGACGTAGTTTTAATTAATAATGAATTACTACAAATTGACGCTTCAACGTGGCGATTTAACTGTGATTTATGTATAATTACTACAATATATATATATATATATATATAGCTTCAGCACTGTTTAAATTAATAAAAACTCTCAAGTACGTTAAATTAAGGAACTTTACTTGGAAATGTAATAATGTTAACAATAAATATATATATATATATATATATATATATGCATTGCCAATAAATGAACATTAATTGTTTGAACATAAAAAATTTAATTGTTTGAGAAATCAATTAGCGGTCTGATCGAACAAAGCGACAATAGAAAAGCTGAGCTCTGTTGCTTTGTCGGAAGGTCAGAATGGCGTATGCGCGCTGAAACTCGAGACGAGGATACTTCAGTTGGCGATTAGAATTTAACAGAGTTGGTTGGTGCCAGGACATTTCGGTGGAAGGAACAAATGATTCTAGAGCAAAGACTAGCCGTCGTTTATTGTATTATTATTAAACAAAGTTGTGAGTTGAAGACAAAGTAAAACATTGACGGAAGCATTACATCGAAACTTGCTAAGTAAAAGCAGTTTTACGTCCATAGCCAGCCAGAAATAGTAAAGTTGCAGCTTAAGTCCGAAGCGGTAAAAGACTAGCAAATCTACAAACCACAGAATTCACCTAAGGCAAGCAGTCAACAGATAGCTGACAAAAAGGAGGATCATCCGAGTTCCTGACATCCTTTCAATTTTGACTAGAGTCATTGTAAAATCTCGCAATAGTGTATTTTCGAAACCAAAAAAGAAATGCTGGAAACAAGCTGAACAGATGTGAGTAACAAAATAATGATTTGTGTAAACGTAATTAAAAGATAGAAGTCAGATTTCGTTCTCCATTTCAAATTGTTAATCAGAGTTAATCTCTTTACTTTTAAATTTCGTTCTATTGTAATTGTCAAGTTAATTTCTTTTCTTTTAGTCGACGTATTGTTTTTTTAAATGTGATTTGTTGTTAATAAGATTTTAAATATAATTGATGTGTCCATTATCAAACCCAGTCAAGACCCTGAGATCTAATATTTTAAATTGTATTTGTTTTGGGTTATTGCAACAAAATAAAATAAATATTTTGTTTGTTAGTTGATTAATTCTTTTATTTAATTAACGACATCTAGATTGATTATTACAATATGTTCTTTGATACGTGTATTAAGGGGAACGTTTTCTTTGCCCTATGTGTCCATAGTGTATAATTGATGTGCCCATTATCAAACCCGGTGAAGACCCTGAGATTTAATATTTTATATTTGTATTTGTTTTTTTAAATTATTGCCACAATAAAAATATTGGTTCTAAATCTTATTAATTATTTTATTTAAATAACGCATTCCATTTAATTATTACATAAATAGCTTCATCTAGAGGCAAATTCTTTAAATTCATTAATTTAAATAAACGACGTATTAATTGTGTATATTACAGTATATATATATATATATATATATATATATATATACTAGCTGGGTGCCCGGCGTTGCCGAGATGTTATTTATCTATAACCACCGATATGACTCCAATTTCGGCTGCTTTTACGCAATTTTTATGTAACGCTAATCGAACCCTAATCGTTATAATTAACTCTGAAAAATATTTCTTCAACGCAAATATCTGCCGTGTTTGCATGTTCCAAAATTTGCACCCCGCTACCCCTGCATCTGAGGGGTAAATGCCAATTTGAATGTCGTAACTAAACACAGTGACTTCCATAACCTTTGATTTGACTCCAATCTCGGTTGTATTCGCGTTATTTTACTGTAAAGCATCTCCACCCCAAACCCGAAGGGTGTCCTTTTCACAGGGCGTAGGGGATGAAAATTGTATTCAGATAACATTGGTAGAAACACTATCAATATATTTGACCCCTAAAAATATTTATCCGACTCAAATATCGGCTGTTTTAGTATGTTTAAATATTTCCACCCCCGCTTCTGAGGGTGGAAGACGCGTCTCACCCCGACAGTGTTTGTTTCCTTGTCGCAAAGACACACGTGTACGAAGTTTGGTGAAAATTGCTCGACTGGTGTAGATTTGTATTTTATTTAGAAAACGTTTGTATGGGAAATAGAAAAGGGCTGTTTTTAGGGTTTTCCCGGAAATTATTCGACTTTTTCTCGCCTTTTAAACCCTCCCTAGACCTCCACGAACATTTCAAGACTAAGATAAGATAAATCCGTTCAGCCGTTCTCGAGTTTTAGTGAGACTAACGAACAGCAATTCATTTATATATATATATATATATGTATATATATATATATATATATATATATATATATATATATATATATATATATATATACTATTGTCTGTGACTGCCACCATATTATGAAACATTAATTCGTTCGATTCACAATTAATAATAATTCATGGTAATAGCTAGAGTGGCTCTTACATTTCTATGAGTGCATTTATCACAATAGAAGTTTGTTCTAATATTATATATTTTTGTAAATGGGATAATTTTGTCACTATTTATTACGACGTTGATACAAAAGTTTCCCTACGATGAGATGCTTGATGACTTGTTTGAGTGGAATCTTGAAATATTTGAATTTTTTTTTCTCGGACGAATCTGTTAACATTTTTATATCAGACTAAAGAAGTAGCAACTATAAACTAGAGCGGAAATAGGTTTGATTTGTTTGGCAATGGCGGATGTGTTACGTAATCGTTCCTTTTTTTGTTACTTCAATGATGAAGGCACGATTTTGAAATGCATGAAGTCACCTCCAGTTAAATGTTAATAGCCTTCTCGTGAGTCTATTCCAATTGTCAGTTCTCTTCCCCGGTCTACGAAATATATTTACTGTGCTACAGTATCTAAGGAACCAAACTTTTTTTTATATATAAATTTCTTAACTTCAAGGACATTAGTGTTTTACACGCGCTAATATTTTTTTTTGGTAGTTAATATTTCTATATTCTCTCTTATCTTAGTACTTTTCAACTGTTCTTCGCTATTTTATGCCTTTTAATTTTTAATTGCTTTCTACCTTCCTTTTCTGGAGACTTCTGGCATACATCAAGTGTTCTTATGACAAAATTAATGTAGAGAGCGTTTATTTGATTAAAGTATATTTACTTTAATTGGATAATGTTCGAATAGTCGAATAAACGCTTTCTACAAAGCATATATATATATATATATATTAATTTTTAATACATAATTAATCAATTTTTCTGTTTTATGTATTTTTGCATACTCAACTATTCATTTAGGTTTCAGTGTCATGTATTTTAATATTTCTTCAGCCTGCTTCCTCATTAAGGTAATCTTTTTAATTAATAACATTTTTTTTTCTAAATCAGAGTACTTCATTTTTTAAATTAGATACAGCATTCAGTTTTACCTTATTTATGTATTTATTCAATATATATATATATATAGTAATGCCAATTAATTAGACCATTAATTGTTTTGACGTAAAATTTTAATTGTTTGATGAATCCATAATAGTGGTCTGATCGAACCAAGCGACAATGAAAAGCGAGCTCACTTTGCTTTGTCGAAAAGTCAAAAATGGCGTATGCGCGCTAAAACTCGAGATAACTAGGAGTTAGTTGGTGGCGGGACATTTCAGAGGACGGAACAAATAATACTAGAGCAGAGACTATCCGTCGTTAATGTATTATTAAACAAAGTTGTGAATTTAAGACAAAGTAAAAACATTCACGGAAGTATTACCTCGTAAATATCGCTATGTAAAAGCAGTTTACGTCTATAGCCAGCCAAGGAAAGGCAAGCAGACATCAGATAGCTGACATTCAGGAGGATCATCCGAGTTCCTGGGAGCCTATCAATTTTGACTTTAATAGTGTAAAGTCTGTGAGTTGACTTTTAGAATCAGTGTAAATTTTTGCAATAGTGTACTTCCGAAACCGAAAGGAATGCTGGTACCAGCTGGACAGATGTAAGTAACAAAACAAAACTTATGATTAATTGTAAACGTAATTAAAAAATAGAGTCAGATTTCGTTCTCTTTTAATTGTCAATCAAAGTTAATTTCTTTTCTTTTAAGTTCTTTCTATCAACATATTGTTAGGTAAATGTGAACTGTTTGTTAATAAGATTTTAAAATCAATTTGTTGTGTCCATTATCAAACCCAGTAGAGGCCCTGAGAGAGAGAAAAATCTCAAAATTTTGTGTTTGTAATCATATTTTGTTGCCACAAAATAAATAAATATTTTGGTTGTTAATTTCGATCTTTTCATTTTTTTAAAAAAGCCTTCCATTTAATTATTACACAATGTGACCACAACGTGAGGCAAATTCTTCAAAAATTAAATTAATTAATTAACGCCTTCTAATTGTTAATTATTACAATATATATATATATATATATATATATATATATATATATATAAATTTTAAATTATATTTTTAAAATAACAGTTTTATTTGGAAATGTTTTTTTTCAATTAAGAAGTATAAATGTTTTAAATTTAATTATTTAAATATAATATAAATAAAATAACATTAATTTAATCAACTTTAAATATATACCTGATTAAATTAATAACGTAAAAGGGAAAAAACCTGAATGATGTATCTAATGTAAAAAAATAAAATACTCTTGATTTAGAAAAATATGTTATAAATAAAAAAAAGATTACCTTAATGAGGAAGTAGGTTGAAGATATATTAAAATACACGACCGTGAAACTTCCATGAATAGTTGAGAATGCAAAAATACATAAAAGAGAAAAATTAATTTAAACAAAAAGAACAACAGAAACACATGCATGTACTCTGAGTCTAGTTAAGTAACTCCATATTGGCAGTATTCAAAAAAATGATCTATATATTGTTAACATACGAAACGATTAATATTGAAAAGAAGAGAAAACCCCTGAAAATAAGTTATTGTGGTGCTGTTAGAATCGTGCGTGACCACGTGACTTCCTTCCTACCAGATTGTTCACCGACGACGGGTTGGATAACGCTCAAGCCCTTCAAGTGTTTCTCGCTCCTCTACACCTGTAGACTCGATCCTTAATTTACCCGGCGGGATTCCTGATCGAGGGGGGGGGGGCGGGCAAGGAATAAGCGTGGTCCTGGTCCAGTGGATCCGCCGACCACATTCCCAGACGACTCTTCCCTGTTTTTGTGCGCGTCCTCCCTTGATATATTCTATTACAATTTCATCGAATCTGGTCCTTTTTTCAACGGAAAAAAGCATTAATGGAATGTACATGATAGGGTTTCTTGTGTAGTAGGCCTCGGAGCAATTCTTGCGTGAAGGCAGCGAAGGGGGATGGGCTGAGGGAAGGCTCTGGCACAAGCCATCGACGACGCTCTTATCTGCGACCAGCGGTTGTCACACGAGGCGTTCAACAATAATGTCAACTCTTGCACAGGAACTTCATATCAGATAATATAACATAATTAGTCGGTATTCCGTAGCAGCAACGCTACAGTCTCTCTACTTAATAACGGGTTACCAACGACACCTCTAATTTAATATAATGTACGACTTTGGTCACGAGTAGTTTATAAATAAAATATTCAGGTCTTAGTAATCTTTAAATATGTCGCTATATTTTAATATACTGGGTTACTTTTACAAAATAATTATAATAATAAGACGCATTTTTTCAATATAATTAATATAATTTTATTTTTATGGTAACAGGCTGCATGAGCGGAATCCACATGGTGGCAACTCCCCTTTAATAGCATAGGAAAGGGATTTTAAAGGGGGGGTGCGGAAGGGTAGGGGAAGGTAGCCTAGGGTTAACTACGGCCCCTCGGGCTATAGTTTAAGGATCCTATCCGGCAATTCACCTAAAAGTGATGCAGGGAAATCCCTAGAAAACTTGCATCAGGTAGGTCGGGCATTAAGGTACTTGTCCCACGCTCTTCCGTGGAAAGCGGAGGAGGGGTGTGCTGTTGGGTCGTAGCGTTCTAATTCTCGGTGCCTCGACCAGTTTACGAGGTAGCAGGCCGACTGTTCCAATGGAAACAGAGAAAAAGTCATACTGTGTTCCCAGGGTCTGTGACCCCGGAAAAAATACACCTCTCAAAACAGGCCGAGGTGCCTCGGCTTGTGTGAACCTTAGTTCAAAAACGGAGAGACGAGAAGGCATCCCCCCAAAAATCTCAGGGAAGGTTCACCTGCGAGACAACAAATACCCATCGCAGGCTAATAAAATTCATTTAGTTTTATGAATGAATCCTTGAAGAACCGATCAAGGCACGGCGAGGGGAATGCTGCGACCCCACAGTAAACCACTCTCCCGCCATCGGAAGGGCGTGGGACAAGTACCAAATGCCCGACCTGCCTGATGCAGATTTTTCTAGGGTGTTTCTTGCATCACTTTAAGGCGAATTGCCGGGTAGGATCCTTAAATCATAGCCTGGGGGCCCTAGTAACCCCTGGCTACCTTCCTCTACCCTTCCGCATCCCCCCTTTCAAATCCCTTTCCTATGCTATAAGAGGGGAGTTTCCAGTATGTAGATTACCTTATACATAGAAGACGAGATAATAATTTTTCCCTGCCGGTAAACTGTGTAATTATTATTTCATATATATATATATATATATATATATATATATATATATATATATATATATATTAAATTAGTTAACATCACATCAAACGGGAAATAAATCTGAATCTGATCTGGGATGCTTTGCTCAGTGGACACAAAGGCCTAGGCAACCCTTACTTACCAATTGGAAATTCCAAATGTGTCTCAACCGTCCTCAATTCTCTGAATGACTATTTTCCGAGTTACTCGAATGAGATTAAATTAGTGGCTTTCCGAGAAACACGCGGCGTCTCCTCATTTTGCGGTTTCATTCAGTAATGAATGGTCCCTCGTCTGCCTGCTTTATCTCACACAGACAGACACATTCTAGGAACGTTAACTACAGATTCTTGGTCTTGATTCACCACATTTCTCATTACATACAATTTTCAGAAAGGATGTGAGGGACAAAACCGTCACAAACGACTGGTTATAAAATCACAGCGACTTCAATCCGCTTCTATATTTAATTTTGAAAATGTTACAATTACTCAAAACGAATTTAAGAGAAAAAAAAATCTCCATATATACAATTTTTTTTTATGAAAAATATTGGTTAGAAAAATTTAATTTCACAACTCCGGTAATAGTTTACTTAAACAGTGATTGTATTATTTGCCTTTAAGGGATTATTTATTAATATGAATTTGTAAGCACACACCGTAAATATTATACTGCACTCTTTGTAATTAATTAATCAATTAACTGTAAATATTATACTTTATTCTTAAATATATTTTCCAGCAAAAGTTTTTGTGTTCTAGGTTAACATAATATAATTTATAGTAGCCATTTATAATTCATAATAATTACTATTATTAAAATGAAAAAAAATTATGTCTGATAGAAAATAATGAATAAGTAAGATAGCCAATAAAGACAAAAAAAAGGGTAATATAAATACCACACAACAACGTTTCTGGGATCCTTGTTCCTTTCCTCAGGTTGCTAAGAAGAGCGTAGATCGACACAACTGCACTGGGAAGTTCACAAAACTCAAAAGCCCTCTTTAATTATAAAATAATATTTTAATATATATTCAATATATATAAAAAATATTTTATAATAAAAAGGGTTTTGAGTTTTATATATTTTTTATTTTATTTCCATATATATTTTTTAAATAATTATTATTTTATAATAAAAAGACTTTTGCATTTCACAATTTTATATTCAGTAATTATTTAAATAATTATTATTTTATAATAAAAAGAATTTTGCATTTTAAAATATTTGCTTAGTAATTCTTTAAATAATTATTATTTTATAATAAAAATAATCTTGCATTTTATAATTTTTTATTTAGTAATTATTTAAATAATTTATATTTTATAATAAAAATATTTTTGCATTTTACAATTTTATATTTATGAATTATTTAATTTTCTTATAAATTTTTTAAATAATTATTATTTTATAATAAAAAGAATTTGGCATTTTATAATTTATTTAGTTATTATTTATTTCCTTATACATTTTTAAAATAAATATTATTTTTTAATGAAAGAAGGCTTTAGAGTTTTGTCAAGTGACCAGTGCAGTTGTGTCGCTCTAGGCTCTTCTTCGCACCTGAGGAAAGGGGGACAAGAATCCCAGAAACGATGTGGTGTGGTATTTATATTATCACATTTTTGGCTATCTTTCTTATTCCTGAATAATTAAAGATAAAAAAAATGCTTTGTAAATAAATTAAATGTATTATACTAACCGCTGTATGTATAATTAACGGTAAGCGGTGTATTTAGTCTTCGGAACAATTAAGAAATAAATAAATAAAGAGTTTAGGAAAGTGAAATAGATTACAAAAGCTATAAGTAAAGAACGATTAAGTCAACACTTTTCTTCGTGAGTTTAATAAATTAGATTTATATAAGTTAATTAAAATTTTTAAATTATGAAACAGTAAACGTGAGGGTAGAAAAAAATATGAAAGAAATTCTCAGTCGTAAACCGGAACAACGCCGTGCCTCGATCGGTACAGTGCAGTGGACCCGCGTTCGATTCCCGACTCCGTCCAGTGTTACTCATCCCACTTCATAGTTAGAAAGGCTGTTTTTAAAGTGTTTATTAGGAACTATTCTGTCATGAACGCAGTGGGGGTCAGTCACTTGTATCATCCGAATTATATCAGAGTTTACGTAGTTTATAGTAATACTGGTAACAGTCAGTGCAGAGAGACGATTGTTGTGATTGCCGGCCTCCAGTGCTCCCAGTGACAGACAGAACGTGCCTCAATTGTTCCTCCTGCACGTCGACCTTTAATTTCAAACGAAAATTGGCCAGGCAACGGAACCGTTATCAAGGCGTGAAAAAAATTGCGACACACACACACGTGTGAGGAATGTATAAATAGAAGTTATTTATTTTTTTGACCATCTGCGTCGTCGCCTGGGTTGCGTGGGAGGGGCGAGGTCAAGTAGGTGACTCTGGGGGACGGGGGGAGGGGGGGGAACTCGTCCTCTTCCGGCAATTTGCGCCTAATGGACACTACTGCCAATTCAAGACACACTCTCGGCATTCTCAGTCGTCCTGGGACTCTTTCAGCAACTACGTGATCTGCGAAGCGTACGCTATTTGTATAACAAGGGATAAAAAAAATATTCATAAGTATATTTACATGATTGGCTGTTTCCTGGCTATTAACTACGTGGGAACTGTTTTAAAATCACTCTGACAGAATAAACGATTTTGTTGTGTGAAACTAATTAATAATAATCGATTTTTTAAATATAAATACATCCAGAGGCCTGTAATAAAAATGGATGTATATTTGTATGTATGTATTTACGTTAGTTTCTATACAAATTTAAACCCGTTGGCACGGTGCAACGACACTTGGTACACATATTCTTAGAAATACGAGAAACGGCACTGAGTGGGAGGGTGAGAAACCCCTAGCACGAAGGTGGAAAGAAATATAATTCAAAAATGTGATCATTAAATGATAAATTACTGCGCGCTTAGAGACGTCACGAGATAGAGTGAGACGTTACTACGCGACGAACAAAGGAAATAGTTCCTTTTTCCCGTAATGAAATAAAGCAGAAATATTTTTATTGAATAAAAAGTATAATTTTATCCAGTAATACTCCATCGAATGATACGAAAAAATCATTAAGAATTCTATGCAAGGAAAAAGGAAGTTAATTTTCGCGCCATATTAGTGACTCCAATATGGCGACTATATTGGGAGCGGTGAAGAAAAAGGATCTCTGGAAGAAATGATACAATTATGAAGTGTATGAATTATTTGATGAACCAGATGTTGTTAACAGATTGTCCTGAGCGAGGCACCTCATTAGAATGAAAACTAATTCAGTTGTTATATATATATATATATATATATATATATATATATATATATATATATATAAATAAAGTGTTTAATAGCAGATCAGAAGGATCAAGAAAACTGGGAAGGCCTAAATTTAAAGCGGGAAGATGGAGTGACCCAGAATATCAGGATGTTGAAAGTGAAGAATTGGCGGACCATAGCCATGAATAGGAAGGAATGGCAGGAACTTCTGAAGAAGGATAAGGCCCACACCGGGCTGTAATATCAAGGATGATGGTGATTAATATGGCGACTATTTGTTTACATTGCGAATCTATCCAAGAATTTCATCAATTTAGTCTATCCATATTTACTTTAGATAATATTCCTGATGATCCTGGTTCATTTGTTTACTGACCATTCATTTTTAAATATGATCTGAGGAAAGTACAATCGATCCTTACACATCCAGTGTCATTACTGGACCGTAAGAGCTTCAATGTGATGTGTAGTATAATGTAAGTAATCGCACTGCAGAGTAAGAATTATTTTTGAGGTTTTAGAGCGAGCTCGTGCGGTGGTTATTCGTAGGTGGATGCTCTACCGGTAGGTGGTCTTCCTTGTCACGGAGAACACGATGCAGAACTATGCTGTCACAGTTGGGGGAGGAGCGACGAAACAGGACTACGAGCTGTGTGATCCTCATGGCATTTCAAGGGGTTCCTCTTGGGGTCAAGTTACGGCCTTCAAAAGCCGCACAGGAACGAACGCTCCAGCTTTGTCGTCCAGAAAGACCTTACTCGAGGAGGCTCAGGGCTTCGTCGGCGCGCTGCTTACGAAACGAAGGTCCCGTCGTCCATTTTAAATTCTCATAAATGTTAATAAAACAAATGATGACCTTATACAGACACTTTTTATTTTTTTATAGGTCCTGATTTTCAATCTTGGTAACGGAAGGGAGGGGGGGGGGCTTAAGTCTGCCTCAGACCCCCTACAAAAAACTGTGTGAATTTAATAATTTGTTTCGTTTAGTTGTGGTAGTTTATTGTGTTAATTTGGCAAATACCTGAAGAAGATACAAAATCGTATCGAAACGTCGTCATAATATAAATAAAAAAAGTGTCTGTATGAGATCATCACCTGTTTTATTAATTCCAAACAGACGTTAAATTAAACCTTTCATAAATATTCCTTTTTTACACCAAATATTATAGAAAAGATGCGACTCGGTTGTTGAATTTGGGTATTTTATATAAGAAACGGAATTTAAAAAATGCACGTATGTCCTTTCGTATATTTTTCAAATTTAAACAGCTAGCCAATTATTATTCACACAAATCTATTTCCATTTTCATGCAGAGTTTGAATAGACATATTTTATATCTATCAGAGAAAAACTCATGAAAAACATAGTCATCTCACTTGAGATTAGCGTTAAAGTGGAGTTTCTAAGGCGGACTGAATTTTTTATTAGAGAAAAAAGGGCGATTAATTGCTACATCAACAGTCTGGGAAAATAAACGCCATGACAAAGTATAATTAAAAACGAAATTATAGTTAAATTAATTTTACTTCATTAAATTATAAATGAATGGACCAGTCAAATTTGTCATAAAAATATTTTTAATAAAAAAAATTAGAACATATTAATAGAATAAAAATTGGGACGACTTTTTTTTGGAACGTTTTCAGGTAGAAATATTATTTTTGTTTACAGTTTTGTATATAATTTATTTATTGAAATATCAACACACAATCAAATTTATTTCGATTGTAGACACTTTTGGAAATTTTCTCCACAGTGGTTGTAATTATATTCAGAATTACTAATTAATTAAAACAGAAAAATTATTTTGAATACAACGTTTCGCCCACAATTTTGGGACTTCTTCGGGTAATCAGGCGAAATCCAGTTTTTTGCCACGGACTGCGCCATGTGACGGCTGTAGTGAAAATATTGTATTCAAACGAACGTTTGGTTTAATTATTTAATATATTTTTTTTGTGGCATGTTGGCTGAAGTGCTTATTTATTTGGTCTGAAGAAGTCCAGAAATTGTGAACGCGACGTATTGTTAAAAAGATTTTTTTGATTTAATTATTTAGCAACTTTATCTGAAATATGTTTTTGATATATTCAGCATTTTTATTTTACACTAGCTGGGTGTCCGGTGTTGCCCAGGGATGTCGTTTATCCATAAACCCCCCAATTTGACTCCCTTCTAGGTAGCTTTTGTGTTATTTTTATGTAACACAACTCGACCCCTATCCCTAACCGCCCATTCAGAAGGGGGTTGAACTCGTTGATCCAGAAATAGTTTCAATCAACGAATATGTTTGAAAATTTCCAACCCCCGTCCATCCGGGGCGTAGATGGTCGATTTAATGCTACTATTAAACTCAGCTACTTCCATAAAACTGGGTTTGACTCAAATATTGATTGTATTAGCGTTATTTTTCTGTAACGCGCGTCCACCCCCCCACGCTAAGGGTGCTCCGTTCCCATTATGTAAATTATAGTAAGATAACATCCTTAGAAACACTATCAATCTCTTTGACCCCTAAAAATATTTATCAGACTCAAATATCAGCTGTTTTAACACGTTTTAATATTTACACCCCCGTTTCTTGGGGTGGTAGACGTGTCTCAACCCGACAGTGTGTTTTCCATGATCGAAAAGAACACGTGGACGAAATTTGGTGACATTTGCTCCATCGGTGTAGATTTGTATAAGGAACATACAAACAAACAAATATATATACATACATACATGCAAACACTCTGCTTTATTTATTAGATTTTCACCAGTAAATATCCCAAAAAAGGAGTGAAACGTCGGGCCAGTTTTTTAATTTTTTAAATACGTTCTAATTTTTTATGTCATTAAAATGCATTTGAGAAATTTCGCTGGTTTATTCGTTTGGGAACGAATAAAAATGTAGTTGGTGAAGAAGGAATATATGTGGATGTGTTATGAGAAGGTTAAGAGTTTATATCGACGGACGACTTGATCCCGAAGTGTCTGTCCAGATTTACGTCGGCAAGGAAAGAGAACATATTGCTTCTGGAAATGACTGGAATCTAGTCGGAGGCAGGCAGCTGTTTCCCCCGGCGAGGACGAGTCCCTTATTGGATTCACGACTGCAGACGGAATTGATGTCGAGCGACTCGCGGTGCTGTTGATTCCACTCGTCAGACGGACAAGACAGTCGGGATTTTCCGCTCAGAGACGTCCATGAGAGGCAGCACAAAGCTTATCAACAGTTACGGATCGAGGCTCGTGATGTGCTTGTGTGTGTCTCCCACGTGAAGGCGGCTGCTGCTAGTTAGTTGCTACTATATTACCCATCATAGTGCTGGACGACGACAACCTGGTCACGATGACCACAGAGGAGAGAAGGCGTACAGTAGCACAAAGTGGAAAACGTCGGGATATTTTGAACATTTGTGCCCATTGGAACAGTCGGCCAGCTGTCTCTTAAAACTGGAGATAGGAAAGCTGCGACCCCACAGCAAACCCCTCTCCCGCCATCCAGGGCAGAGCGTGGGACAAGTACCCAATGCCCGACCTACCTGATGCAGATTTTTCTAGGTTTTTAAAATTTAGCCCGGGGGCCTTAGTTAACCCTTGGCTACTTTCCTCTACCCTTCCACATCCCCACTTTCATATCACTTCCTATGCTATTGAAGAGGAGTTGCCACCATGTGGATTACCTTCGTGTAGCCTGTTACCGAATAATAATAACAATAATAAGGATACAGGTTTTTCTAGGATTACCCCTGTATCACTTTTAGGCGAATTTCCGGGTAGGATCCTTAAACCATAGCCCGGGGTCCTAGTTAACCCTTGGCTACCTTGCTCTACCTTTCCGCATCCCCCATTTCACTCCTTTTCCTATGCTGTAAGAGGGGAGTTGCCACTATGTTGATTACCCTGTACATAACCTGTCTACACCTTCTTGACGAAATGGAACAAGGAAGCTTGCGAAGGATATTTTCTCGCAGGTAAACGTTCCAAGAGAACTCTGGAGGATGCCTTCCCTTTGGGGATGCCTTCACCTCTCTCCGGTTTTTAAACGAATATTCCTATTGGAATAGTCAGCCAGCTGCCTTCTAAACTGGTCAAGGCACGGAGATAGAAAAGCTGCAACCCCACAACAAACCCCTCCTCTAGTTTTCGGAAGGGCGTGGGACAAGTATCAAAAGCCAGACCTACCCGATGCAGGATTTCCTGAATTACTTTCAGGCGAATTCCTCTACCCTTCCGCATCCCCCCTTTCAAATCCCTTCCTATGCTATTAAAGGGGAGTTGCCCTAAGTGGATTACCCTCATGTAGCCTATTGCCCTAAAAAAAAAAAAACCTATGCCCGACCTACCCGATGCAGGTTTTTCTAGGGTTTTCCCTGCATTTCTTTAGGCGAATGCCGGGTAGGATCCTTAAACCATAGCCCGGGGGCCCTTGGCTACCTTCCTCTACCCTTCCGCATCCCCCCTTTCTAATCCCTTCCTACGCTATTAAAGGGGAGTTGCCCAATGTGGATCACCCTCATGTAGCCTGTTGCCCTAAAAAAAAAAAAAACCTAGTTAACCCTTGGCTACCTTGCGCTACCCTTCCGCATCCCCGCTTTCATATCCCTTCCTATGCTATTAAAGGGGAGTTGCCTCATGTAGCCTGTCAAACCCTAATTCAGGTAATGAGACCTTAAACTCCCTATATTTCAAAATAATTGTAACTTGACTTATTTGCAACCTTTATGTTGGCGATCATCGTCATTGCTTAAATGATTTACACAGCCATTATAATGGAAGCACGCTACTTTCTGATGACGATAATATTTATTTTTAGTAAAATAATAGCACCACAAGTGTCTACTATGATCCTGTGCCAACCCAGACTTCTCCTTGAATCATTTCCACTCGAACGCGCAGCAGACTGACGCTCGCTGGTCGACTGACTTTTTTTTTCACTTTCCATCATCCACTTTCATTCATCTACTTTCCTTTAGATCAAGAACTCGCATTTCCATGATTTAACTACAAAAAAAAATTATTTCCACCGCAATTATTTTGGCAACGTATTTTCTATTAAATCATGCATTATTATTTGTGATTTTTCTTAACACATTTTTGACGTCTCAAATGGATGTTATACCTGTAATATTTTTTTAAAAGAGAAATTAACCCACATCATCATTTATCAACATATGAATATCCTCCATTTTCTGATTGACAAATAATCGAATACTGCACAATTAAATTCTTCCTAAAATGCCTTCTTGTTCCACTAATAAGATACTTGTGTTATTCCAAACATAATAATATGTGCTTGCTCCAGTGCTTTCCTGAATGACGTTTCCTGTAGCTGTCACTTCATCACATACGAGGAGGAAAAAGGAAACAGATTGTGATGATGCGTCCCGTTACTTTTTTTTCCTTCTTCTTATGCCTCTCCTCTCATCAATTAAGTGAAAGTAAACTTTTACTTCTGAGCTAAAGCAAACTGACAGAGCAGTCACTTTCTGTATCGATATTGTTTTAAATCTGCTGCCAAATCGTACAAAAAATATCAGTATTTGTAGGAGAAAAGAGAATGCACACACTGGGCAGAGATGATGAACGTACCATTACTATGGCAACGAGAGGAATAAATAGTAGCGGTAGTAGTATCGTTGACTGTACGATTTTTTTTGGGTGTAGACAGGCTATTTATAGGGTAATCCACATAGTGGCAACTCCCCTCTTATAGCATACGAAAAGGAGTGAAAGGGGGGATGCGGAAGGGTAGAGCAAGGTAGCCAAGGGTAGCTAGGGCCCCCGGGTTATGGTTTAAGGATCCTACCCGGCATTCGCCTAAAAGTAATGCAGGAAAAAAACTAGAAAAACCTGCATCAGGTAGGTCGGGCATTTGGTACTTGTCCCACGCCCTTCCGATAGCAGGAGAGGAGTTTTCTGTGGGGACGCAGCATTCCCATCTCCGTGCCTCGACCAGTTTAGGAGGCAGCTGGCCGACTGTTCCAATGGGAATAGCGAACAACTCTTACCGTATGCCCAAGGTGTGTGACCCCGGAACATACACCTCTCAGAACAGGCCGAGGTGCCTCGGCTTGTGGGAACCTTAGTTCAAAAACGCAGAAGAAAAGGCATCCCCAACGGTAGCCCCTTCGAATCTCTCCTACAAGGTTCCACCTGCGAGAGAACATCCTTCGCAGGTACTGCCTGCGAGAGAATAACCCTCGCAGACGCTTCTCACTGTACGGTTATTAGTAGCACCTGATTAATTAGTAATACGTGCACTAAAAATTTTATAAAAGATCAGCTGGATTGAAGCAAGTGGCTGGAGTTACAAAGAACAAAAGGGGAATGGTTAATTGAAGAATTAACCTCACGTTCCACGTATTCAAGGTAAAAAGACACCGGGACAAAGAGAGAGAGAGAGAGAAAGAGAGACTAGCTTTAAAAATATTGCACCACGTGAAACCTTGAAATGCCTAAGATTTTCGAAATGAGCTTAATTACATTGGCTGACAACTGGAGCGTGTCTGAGCTGAATGCCGTGACGTCTTCCAGATAAGTTGGAAGTTGTTAGTGGAAGAAGTTTTCCCCGTTTCTTTTAGCGCAGAGGAGCGCCAACCAACGCTGCTGCTCTTCTTCTTCTTCCTCCTCCTCCTCCACCTCCACCACCTACTCCAGCTTCTTGAAGGACCGAAGCTTTTATGATGCAAATGGCGCTATTCAAATTTTCAAACTAATAAACGTCACAGAGGCCAGCGCAGAAATTTCGTTTTATTGGTCGGTGGGTGTGAGATCAATCAAGGAAGCGGCAAAATTTCCATGTGAATGCTCCTGGACCTGGGTTGTCGCGGCAGTGACAGATCGCAGGAAACCTCTCAGAACAAAGTCGAGAAAAATATCAGCACCATCGGTGTCGAGGAGAGGAGGGGAAAGAATCCTCCAGGAACGAAATGGGATCAACGTTCCCAAAAACACATCCAGATGGATGGATAAATACGTAGTAAAATTGTATCCCCAAAATTGCGACAGCGAGGAAACTAAGAGAACTTAAATCGGTATCACATCAGTAGTTATAAACTGAATAAGAAAGATACCCAATGCAGACAACAAGGGTAATATAAATACCACACAACGTTTCTGGGATCCTTGGTTCCTTTCGTCAGGTGTTAGGAAAAGACTACAGAATTGTCTGTAGACTTTTGGGAGTTGTCAACTGAAAACAGAGTGAAGTAACAAGTGATCCTTCTCATTCCCAACATAAAGTTACTGTCAAATGAACGCAACTCTTCAATACACCAAACTTTCCTTTTTTCGTAATATTTTTCTCCTAAAAGTTCAGCTGTCAGTAGAGTATTTAATAATATACTTTAATTTTTTCATACAAAATTGGGAAAAATCGTGGTACGTGCCTTATTTATGCCGTGACAGTCATTTAAAAGTCAAGGTATTTAAAATAAAATTAGTTCCAAAGTCCGTATAATCTTTCCAATTGATTTCTTTTCATCATCATTGGATGGAGTATTACTGAATAAAAATATACTTTTTATTCAACAAAATATATTTATGCTCTATTTTATTACGAAAAAAGGAACTATTTACTTTCTTGTGCAGTGTCGTCGCGTAGTAACATCTCTCTCTCTCTCTCTCTCGTATCCTGTGACGTCACTGTCGCTTCACGCGCAGGATTTTTAACACAAAAATTATGACGTTTTTCAATTATAATTCTCACAGTTTTTTAAAAGTCAAGGTATTTAAAATAAAATCAGTTTCAAAGCCCGTATAATCTTTCCAATTGATTTTTTTTATCATCTTTCGATATCTGGATAAGAATATACTTTTTATTCAATAAAATATATTTCTGCTATATTTTATTACGAAAAAAGGAACTATTTACTTTCTTGTGCAGTATCGTCGCGTAGTAACGTCTCTCTCAACCGTGTGCGCTGTCACGTCACTGTCTCTTGACGCTCAGGAATTTAACACAAAAATGGTCACGTTTTTCAATTATAATTCTTTTCCACCTTTATGCTAGGTGTTTCTCACTCCCGCCACAGTACCGTTTGTCGTCGTTTGAAGAATATGTGTACCAATTTTTGTTCCGCTCTGTCCACGCGTTAAATCTGTATAGAGATTAACGTAAATACATACATCCTTTTTTTATTATATAGATAGATAAATCCATGAGATAGTTATAGAATATCTGTAGAGCGTCATTAATGAACGTGCAAATTAAAATGTTGTTAATAATTATTTTCGTCCTGTATTGCAACTCGCACAGTGGCTTCTTGTCGCCACTCATTGACACGCGTCACAACTACTGCAGTCGGAAACAAGAAATTATGTATATGTATATTGGTTTACGTGTTGCTCACATGCTATCGTCCATTTTAAAGGTAAATCTAGATACGGCTTCACTAAGAAGTAAACCCAGTTAGTGTCGTTCATCGATCCGGGGATTTTCCCCTTACGAAGTGTGGTTTTCGGAAGAACTGCGTGATATAAGGAAGTTGACAAATAAAAACACTAACAAACATTTATCGGTTGGTCACTGGAAACAATCGCGAATCTTCATGACGGTCCTGCCTATTAAAATATTGTTTTTCCCAGTCGTAAAGTTTGTTACGCTTTTTTAATTAACCGTTAAAAATTTAGCGTTTTATATTACCAATAAATTATTTATAAGCGAAAGTAAATGAGGTAATCTGTGTGTAGAGGAAAAAAAAAAATTCCCGTGAATAATTTACCGGCGATGAGGACGTGGTTACGAGTGAGTCTGGCGACGACTGTAATGACTGTAGGGCGGGAGGGGAAGGACCAGTGGCGCCAGGGGGTGCTGCAACAACCAACCCTAAAGCACAAACCTAATCACATTACATGGCTTACGAAGGGGAACTGGGAATCTGTAAAAAGCGTACACTATTACCCTGTAACGGCTTCCCCCCTGGCTTCGTTTTGTTGCCCGAAATGACGTTACTTGCGTATCCGAGGTCACTGCTCGGCAAATTTCAACGCTGAGGGCCACATTACTGTCACCAAAGTTTTATAAGTGAACTGAATATATAGTCCTAGCCCCTTTTATAAGGAAAAATCTTCCCTATAATAAAATTAAATTAAAGTTTGGACGGTTTCACTAAAAGACTTTTTCGTAAAACGCCGGTGTGAAGTGACGTCACTCGGTTGAAGTGTCGCTCTTCCCATAACCTCGGCTGTTTGAATAGTAACAACTCTCTTCTGATAATATACTTCAAACACGTCATCTATAAATTATAATTAGTTTTATAATTCCAATTGTTTAATTTGCACTGCAAAAAATAAATTGTCACTATAAGCAAACATTCCCGTCTACTGCACGAAGTCGAACTTTACCGAGGTTTCCCGAACGCGAACCCGAATATACCCGAACGCACTTATGCCATGTAATGCATTATAGATTACCGATAATCTATTAACTTCAGCGTTTCTAACAGTTGCGAGGTTAATATTAAACGTTATTATCGCAAAACGAGAATAACATTCTCTATGGTTTTAAAATTCAGCAGTGCTATTAGTGTTAATAAGGTGCTAACGACCCAAGTGCTCACTCACACTCAGAAGTGAGAACGGAGACTGATTGAGATTGACGTGGCCTACACTCTCGAACCCAGATGGGATGAACGAAGAAAACTGTCTTTAAATAGAACGCAACTGAAGGCAGAGACGCCCAACTATCGTCAATTATTTTCTGTGATTGAACAATTGATAGATACATAGAGAAAATTGCAGGATCGAACGACAGTGCTGAAGAGGATGGTGAAACTCAGCTTCTGAAGGACCACACAGACACACACACACACACATTGCCTAGGCGAAAATACTGGGAACCTTCTCATGCTGCTACGCGCTTAACATTCCTGTCGACTCAAGTGGTTGGATCCGGTAAAGCACTCAAGACTTTTAAGACCCAGACAGGGAAACTTAATTGGTAAACTGCCACCCCGTAATGTTGCTACCACAACTCACTTCAGATTAATACTCGGCAACATTATCAAGAAAATGGTCGATGGTTGCCCTGGACACGGACTTGGGAACAGCGGAACGACTGCCAAGTAGATGTTCCCGTTCGTCTCGACAGATAATAATATAATCCCCTTTCTGAAACTGAGCTGACACATAAATACGTGAACTCTGGACGGTGTCCAACCAAATTCCGGCATTTATAATTTTTTTTTCTGCATGTTAAGCTTAGACAAGAAATTTGCATGTAGTGATTTAAGAAGCAAAAAAACATTTTTTTGAACGCTGCCGCCATTTTAACACTTTTTCGTTCATTAAATTAAATAGAATGGAGGACAATTTCTTTGACCAATAATTAAAATTTCATTACCATCGAATTAATCAAATATCCCAAATTCATTTGAAACGAATCAAATATTTGGTAACGATCTTTCTAATTAAAATTGATTCTTCTGGTTGCAATTACCTCCTTTACATTTCCTTTTCGATAAAAGAAGTACAAAGTTTGTCATCCGGGCTTTTGGAAAATGTCTTGTTAAGTCTGTCTATCCTTTCTTGGAATCTTCCCCAACCTGAATCATTTACAGCGATCTGGTCCAGAGGACCCCTGCGCTCCCAAGACGCCTGCCAGACAGTGGCACATATTCTTCATTTTATCCCTTCACTCACAATCAGAAGAATAAGGATCCCGAGTCAATGCTGTTTGGCGGGTTGCATTCAAGAATGGTTGCTCAAATTTTTTTTTACTTGCCGCGGAAGCCCATGGATAACTTAAAGGTAGGTAACATGAAAACTTCTTTGTTTGACTTGATAGTTAACTTATCTGATTTAGACGTCACCTTCTCTTTGTTCTGCTGCCTGCTCGTTGTTAATTGAGCTGACGGGGGCGCCTAATTGCACGACTGCTGTAGCCTAATTACGAGTTTCGCTCACACACGTCACTACGCCACGCAGTGAGCGCGGAGAATGCAACTCTCCATCTGCTGGAAACCTCGACGGCGGCGGAAGAAAAGTGCATCCGTCCACCCGCGATGTAAGGCGTCTCTTCATCTGGAGTTGAAATTTTGTTGACAATGGCGCGACGAAATTCTTAGACGTTCTCGGATTTTCCATTGGTAATTGTAAGAAAATAACAAAAATAAAAGTGCAGTAGGTTACAGAAGCTGAGGAAAGGAAAAGCAGTTCCAAAGTTTCGAACACTAAAAAAAAAACTGTGTTACTTTTAAGGGAAAGAAAGGCCGTCCGCTCCTTAACGAAATAAGTCTACTAAATTCAGTCTATTTCAGAGAGTCAGCTACGGAGTCTATCGTCAACTGCCTGTAAGTTGTTAAAGACAACGTAAAAAGTGAAACACAAATATTTCAATCGGACCACCTTCAAACATCCTTAAAGCTCATTTCAATCTGGGCCAACGACTGGCCTTTGTCGGCAATCCTTCCAAATCCGTAACCGTTCCCTTCCCCCTAAAAAGAAAAGGCCTATCACTCAACAACTCCACTATCCCTACTAAATCTTCCCATAAATACCTAAAGCGGTCCCTTCACACTTCCCACCTTAAAAAAAATAATAATACTACACAAGCTTCCACAAATTAAAACCATTACGAAATCTCCTTTATCCATCACAACAACAGAAAAAATCCTTTACACATCCCTCTAATTTTATATCTGCGGTTCGGCCGCTACCACCCACTTAAATAAAATTTAAATATCCCAAAATAAAATACTCCGCTTTATAACTAACTGTCCTTGGTTCGGTACTAACTCTAGAATCCACAATGACCTAAATAATGGGGCCCCCCAAAAAAAACGTCATAGAAATCTCAACCACTTCAATCCCATTATATTTCTAATACAAAATCCCACCCTCCTCCACCTAAACCCCTCAGAAGACTAAAAAGAAAACGACAAATTGGCCTGGAAACCACCGTAAATTAATATATATTGTGGTAATTAAGAATATGTAATTATTTAATAAACAAAATTTTACAATTTTCATTATTGGCGGCGTAAATATGAGGATTGTCTACAAGAATATGGAGCCTACAATGCTTGCTTGCTAGAGTTGCATTGTTGCCTCAGGCAGCAGTGGGACGTACAGAACTTGAGATATTCAGAGTTACTTGGACCAGGAAGGCTAAAAGGTGTGTTTTTGTGGAGTCCCTGATTCAGAGTTCCCGGTACCATATTTGAGCAAGTGTGATTATGCAGCAGAGACGTATTATATTAAAGTCCCGGGTTTTAGAATTACGAGTCGACAGTCTGAAGTAATTTGTCTATTGGCATATTCATGCAAGTATCAAAATTTTAAAAAACAACGTTATCAACAGTTAAGAGCAGGAAGTGCTTTGTGTTTGAAAAATAAAACATCCTTAAATTCAGTGAAACATGGCGGCCTGTCTGTGATGTGTGTAACAAAAATCGAGTGAGGTCGAGCCCCAGACGAACAGCTAATGGTAATGTAAACAAAAAATAAATTTATTTAATTGTAAACCTAATATTTAAATATAATTCTCTTCAGATTTCGTATTTCAAGAATTATTTAAGTTAAGAACTTTTCGCATTGTAAGTTTTTTAATCGTCATTTTGTAACAATCTTTATTGGAGGCGGGACTGAAATTAAGCCGTGGCCCTTTACCAACTTGTAAAATAAGTTAAGATAATAATTTATATGATAATAATAATTATGAGATAAGAATTTGTTTTTATTAAATTAATTTTGTTATATTTTGAATTCTTGTTTTCATTTAAAACTGTTTCGTTCTAACTTTTAATTTGTTTATAACGTAAGGCTTATCTTCACTTAAATATTCATAAAAATTATTGTAATTATTACAATATATATATATATATATAATTCATAACTTCCTCGTCAACTACTCACTCAGGAAGGAACTACATTTCTTTTAGTTAATTTTAACAAGTTAACGTCATAAATATATCACAATTGTAAAATCTTCGGAATAAAAACTTTTCTGTATATTAAAAAAAAAGTTTCGGTTGGTTAAGTGTTTCACCAATTTCGAGCCCTGTGTTTTTTTTGTTTTGTTTTTTCTTTTCCTCCGTGTGGCAGCCATTGTCTAAGCAGAGGTGGAAGCTTTTGTGGCGCAGGGATTTATGCGCTCTACCGCAACGATTAGGGATCCATTCAGCAGCAGCCGACTGCTGCTCCTAATTTTGTAAAGCCTCGTGTGTGTGTCAGCAGCTAATTCCACAAATAGCGACACTTGTAAACCGTCGTCGGCTCTTTACAATATATATATTTTTTTTCCCACCAGGGAGGGTCGTTAAACCCGGCGGCGAGATGATAAATTCCAGCACGAATGCGGTGGGTGGTGCAACAACTAGGTACAATTGAAGTAATTCAAGTCTGTCACCTAATATTGCTAACGCTGAGGCTATTTTCTACTTAAACTCAGACCTTCGGTGCATTCGAAGGACCAAAAGAGGTGTTTGTAATATTACACGAAGATGCGGGGGATTATTTAAACTCTGGTAGAGAACCCGAATCTTTAATCTCGTAATCATAAAGGAACAATTCTCATCATATATGCTGAAGATGTTAACTATTTTGCAACTGTCTGATCTTTCGACCTACAGCTTCCAGAATAACGGACAAAAATTTTTTTTTCAAAATTCCCGTGAAAGGGAAAACACCTTTTCCGGTTACTTACTTTTTTTCGCTGATAAAAAAAACAGTAGAAAACGGGGGGGGGGGGAACTGGTAACCTGATACATGGACATTAAGAAAGAAATACTTTGAAATGTGGTGTCGGAGAAAAATTGGAAAGTAATAAAAAAAGACAGATATGGAAAAAAATACGTGGAAAGGTTCTAAGAAGAATAAATGAGTACGGAGAATCTTTTTTACTGCACGACGTTATTAAAGGAAGGACACGTCGATGGAGTTCCAGGTCAACGTGGAGGAATAACTGCAGCTCCTAAACGACTTGAAGGGAGAAATAAATAAATAAAAATTGGGAATGGTGGAGAAAGAAATTTACAGACCAATTCCAAGGACCTTCCAGTAGGTAGAATATTTATTAATAAGGTAAAAGGAAAACTTCGCCACGTATAAAAAAAAAATCTGTGAAAGTCTGGTCCTCTTATTGTTGTTATTACGTTTGGTTATTTTATGATTTATGAAGGCATTGAGGGAAAAAAATAGTTCCGTACGTCGGTCCTTTTCGGCATAAATTTCGAGGAAACCGTATTCTGATTAATGAGCTTAAACCTAATAACAAATATTCAATTATAACGATGAAAAATATCTGACAGTTATAATAATATAAATAATTAAATACACGGCCATAAAAATCATATTAACAATAATTAAATAAACGACGTTTCGTCCTCTTTTAGGACGTCTTCAGGTTCAATATTTTTTTGTATATAAACACTGTAAAAAAATTTAGAGGCAAAGTTTTTGTATTTTGTCTGTTCTAACCAAAAATTAATTATTATTATTATCTAAATAAAAATAACGTGAAAATAAAATGTAGGTAGAGAGTAAAATCATTTATAGTAAGAAAGCACCTGGCCTTTCTCTAAGGAAAGTGAAGGAACCGTAAAAAGAAAGTATTTATTTAAATTCAGCGTGCATCAGTTAGAGAAATCAGTCTAGACTACTGGAATCAGCAGTCACTGTAAATTCATTTTAATAATAATAGAAGTGGTCGATCAAACTCTTTTGTTTAATTTGACATTACAGTTTGTTCCATAAACATTGATGTTAGAATTTATAATATTTATGTAATACAATCTATTTAATAATTATCAGTACAATACAACTCAATTGTCAGGAGCTTTCATTTAATTAACTACAATTATCTTATATTTTTTTATATCTTATATAACTCCTATTATTTTTTCCCCTCTTCCTTTAAGTAACCAAAATTCTTATCTCTGTAATTATTGTAAATCCGGTATTCACATTCATAGAAAATTGATGATTATGATAACAAATTCCTTAAATAACATAGCAAAAAATTGTTGTAATTAACACATTATAGCTATTTTATTTCTCTTCCCCCCCCCCCTTTATTTTTCCTTATCTTAAATAATAAACTAAATTCGGTAAGGCGTTAAAAGGACTTGATCTATAATATGATTAGTAGTTGACTATGACTTTTAAATCACTTTTTGAATGGTATGATGACTGTAGTATGGACTTTAAAAAAAATTAAATAGAAAAAAAAGAGATCTTAATAAGGCCAAAACAGACAATAAAAAAAATATTTTTAATAGTATATACTGGTCTTATTAATAATTTTAAACTGTACAGGCAGTTAAAAAATGGGTTTATAATTTTCAGTATTCTTGTGACAATCGAGAAAAAAATACACATAATAAATAAATGATTTATGTACTATGTACATGTGAATTTTTTTCCTAACACCAACTACTATTGTATTTTATTTTTTTTTATTATAAAAGTGATTATTATAAGAAATCTGCGGTCACTAAACGCGGATAACTGTGAGACTGTCGGAATTTTTAATTTTCCACTGGAGAGAATGGAGAAGAATTATAAATTTTTTTATGGGGTTGGTGGGGGGGAGAAAGTAAGTGATAATTTAAGGTAGCATAAGGTATACATTTCAGTTATAACCAAGCTGAAAGAGGAAGAGATGAAGCATTGGGTCAGTAGGGGAAGACATCGACAGGGCAGAAGTTGGGGGGGGGGGAAATTATATGTTAAAATGTTAGGGTGTAGAGGTACAACAAGCAATGTTTTTATTATTTATCGCTTGACACGACATATAAATTATTATTTTTCGCATTGGAAGTGTCTTCGCCTCGCAGTACCCACGGTGAATATATTTTTCCGCTACCATGGGAGATCGAAATTAGGAAGCCCTCATGGGATTGGCAAAGACTGTCGTCCTTGTGCGAGTGGTTAGAGTCCGCTGGAGAAAGCCGAAGGTGCGTTGTCCCAGTGGCCAGATGGGGAACGCACGCAGGAATGCTAACGGGGCCCTCGCCTCACAACTCGCAATTTAAACGTTCCTTCACAGGCCAACCACAGAGACAACAACCATAAAGAAAAAGAGACACACACACACAAACCAGTCAACACGAAATATTACCAAATACAAGGCGTCTTCGTCGTGCAATGTTTGTAACTAAATGTTAGTAATTAGTTTATATTTATTATGTAATGTTGGCAACAATTCTGTCTGTGTTTAGTTGTATCTCCACGTAAAATAAATAAGCCCCCTTGATTTTGTGTTATTGTCATATATACATTGCAAGATTGTATTTATATATATTTATGTATATCGCAAATTGTATATAATTCCGCAAACCTTGAAGGATTTTTATTGTCATATATTGCAAGAAACACAATATCAAATATGCATATTTAAATTACGTGGAGATACAACTCAACACAGACAGAATTGTTGCCAACATTACATAATAAAATATAAAATTAGTTGCAATCCAAATTAAAAACACTGAATACGCTAAACGTAATATATTTGCGATTAATATGGGTCCTTATAAAGTCAAAATTTTGAAATTTTCTAAATAGCATAAATATTCGTCCATTCTTTTTGTTTATCATCCGGTAAAGTAATTTAGGAGACTGTGACATAAAACATTAATTACAATAATGTTGGTTATCGTGAGGGTCAACCAGTTACATCTAAAAAATTAGTAATACGATTACACTAAATTATAGATACAAACTTGATTACAGAAGAAATATCGAAAAATTTATTTCTGACCTTGTAAGGACATAATTTATTATAATACTAAGCTGCGTGCCGGCGTTACCCGGGTATTTATTTATATGAACCCGAAAAAGTATTTAATTCTATATTAATCTTTAGTCAAGAAGTGATTTAACCTAGATCGAACTGTTCCTAGTTCCCTACACACTTAAGACCTGATAGTGCATTAATTCAACAGCTGTGAATTTTATTCCATCAGTCGCAACAAACATAACTCAGAATTTCTTCTTAAATATACTCCTTGACTAATGCAGGATATAATTGTCCCTCAGTCCTCAGACATTACCAAAGATTAAATTATCAGCTAGATTCACAATGTAAACAAATAGTCGCCATATTGGAGTCACTAAACATGGTGACGAAAATTAACTTACATTTTCCCGCAAGGATCGTAAAGTATTTCGTATTGTTCTTTTTATTATCATTCGATGGAGTATCACTGGAGAAAATTATACATTTTATTCAATGAAAATATTTCCGCTTTATTTCATTACAGGAATAAGGAACTATTTGCTTTATTCGTCGCGTAGTAACGTCTTATTATATCGTGTGACGTCACGGTCTCTTTCCGCGCTGTAGTTTAACACAAAATTATCACGTTTTTCAATTACAATTCTTCCTACCTTTATGCTAGGGGTTTCTCACCCCCTCAGTAAAGTTTCTCTTGTTTTTAAGAATATGTGTACTAAGATTTGTTGCAATCTGCCCACGTGTTTAAATTTGTATAGAGATTAACGTAAATACATTCATACATATATACATCCTTATTTATTTTAAAGAAGATTCATTATAAATATTTACGATTAGTCAAAAAGCAATGCTATATTTTTAAAATAAAATCCTTCGTATATTTTCAACGTAATCGTCTGTAATCAGATACGTAATCAATTTACTTGTTCCTTTAATGCCATTAATTCAATCCACGTTATTATTGGTCAATAAGAATTACACGACTCGGTATAAATAACATGGGAGTCGAGGCCTTTTAAATCATCCCATTAATTATATAATTGAATTAAGGGGGTTGGAGACTTTACCCAATGCGAGACAAAATACTGCTCCTATCGCAACAAAATTTATAGCAGCTTTTACCCATAAACGGGGGACCCATCCTCATAATGAGTTCCTTGTGCCCAATATCCTGTGGAACTATTTACAGTCGAACTGACGATGTTATTACTTTAATTTGTTTCGGTAAGTCGTAATTCACCACGCATCCGCCGCTAATAGGCTCTGTAAATTCCAACTACGACAATCTCATCCGTGTGTTGTCAACTATTCCCCCTAATTGTATCGTGAAAAATATTACCATGGTCAGGTAAACGAGGTGAAAACTAAGACGGTTATTCTTTCAAACGCATATTATTAAAATTCACTGCATCCTCCAACTTCACTCTCAGCTCATAACATCCGTCTTGAACTGTTGTTAATCCAAATCGAATGCAATTATATCGTCAATATATATTTATATAGATGTAGCTATCAGCAATATAAACTTTTTTTCTAACCCCAAAATTATTTGTATTTTGATTCTAAAAGTTTTAATTTAACGTCTTTTTATAATTAATAATAAACTTGATGACCTTATACTGACACTTTTAATTATTGTGACGACGTTTCGATACCTTTTTGTAGCATCTTCAGCTATTTTCCTACAGAGAAGGTATTTACAATATATTAGATTTACAGTATAATTGTACAAAGTAAACAAAGACAAGTAAACGTACACAAGAAGAAACAACAAACACACTAAAAATTTAATATATATATATATATATATGTGTGTGTGTGTATGTGTGTGTGTGTACTAGTTAATTTTATTAATTTGGAATGTTGTTTTCTGTAACACAGTAACAAATTAATATATATATATATATAAATATATATATTGTAATAATTAAATTATCAATTTAATTATTAGATTTTAATTTGCCTCACGTTGAGGAACCAAAATATAATAAACACAATTTACAAAAGCGGGCCTCGAATAATGAATAATTAATTTTAACTTTAAATGAAGACGACGTTGAAGCAGAAAATGTAATATTCAAAATTAAATGAGAATTGATATAAGCAAATTAAAAGTTAAAGTGATTGGATTTTAAATGATGTAATTATTACTTTTTGGCGTCCAACGTGAGGCAAATTAAAATCATATAATGTTTTAAAATGTATTTATTACAATATATATATATATATATATATATATATATATATATATATAAATATGACCTAGTTTTCCATATTAATTTGGTAAGTTGTTTGTTGTTTCTTCTTGTGTACTTTGGCTTGTCTTTGTTTACTTTGAACAGTTCTACTGTAAATACCTCCTGTGTAGCAAAATACCTGAAGAAGTAACAAAAAGGTATCGCAACGTCGTTACAATATAAATATAAAGTGACTGTATAAGGTCATCAAGTGTTTTATTATTTTAAAAGAAAATTTTAGGATACGGGAAATAGAAATGAGAAAATTAACTTATATATATATATATATATATATATATATATATATATATATATATATAGAATCCGAATTTTCGGTTTGTCGCCTTGGAAATTGGCTGGAAAAAAGACATTTTAGCGTTTTATTAACACAGGAGTAAGAATTGTGACAACCTTGTGAGGTTTTTCTTTAAAATATTCTTCTCGACTCTCCAGACCTTTATTAGTTATATAGAACAGAGACAGGTTATATTGTAATTCACCCTAATTAACGTCAACCTCATCCTTAATTAATGTCACTGATATATTAATAATAATTATCGACCCGACATTCTCACTAATCGAGACCGTTCCTCCTAGTCTCTCTTGTCCATCCCCGCACACACCTCCGTATACCCCGTGACGTGTACCCTTTAATTGGTTTTCGTCCTTGATCACGACGATCGACGTCGATGGCCGTTGGTAGTTACGTTCAGCATTTATTTTACAACGCCTTGTCCACTCTGATCGCGCTTATCTTCGACACCTGAATAAATTGCCCTCCATCCACCCAACCAACCAACCCACTTAATGAGGCACGATCTCGAATGCTTTGTTTACAGATCGCTGTCATGACACGAGAACTAACCTTGCCCTTTCGGAAAACTAGTTGGCGGACCAGAACGCGCAGCTTATCTATGGGAGAAGAAGAGGGGCGGGTGCCGATCCCATGAGAAAAATAATGCTCTAGCCTAACTGAATATTTGCCAAGATGGAAGTGGCGCCCCGAAGTGACGCGGTCTGTCTGCCCACGTGAGATGGGGAATGCTCCTTTAACCTTTAGCTGCTTTAGATACGGACTCTTCTAATTAACAGCGGTTTTTCTTTTCGTTCGTCATAAGCCCGACAATCTTGACCTTCCAGTTAATGGTAATTACGACGACCTTCGTGTTTGGGGAATAATTAGTAAACTTTCTGATGTCTTTAATTAGCTTTTAAAAAAGTTCTGTAAAAAAAATTGCCTATTTCCTAAAAACCGACGACGTTAAATACACAAGGGGTTACTCTACTTTTCGTAATTTAAGAAAAAATTTGAATGGTCTACATTGAAATTAATTTTTCACATTATTTACAATTTGAAAAAAGCCTCTACGCAGTTTTATTTATTTTAGCTAATAACAGTTTTAGACAACTGTCTTTTTTCAATATCTACAATTATAATTTTTTTCTGTGAGTGAACTATTCCTTAATTAGTTCAAAATTTGAGATCCTTTTTCCTTTATTATTATTATTTATTATTTTATTTTTATGATTATTTTATTATTATTAATTATTTTATTTTTATAATTATGATTATTATTTATTATTATTATTTATTTTATTTTTATGATTATTATTACTTTTATTAATATTATTTATTATTTTATTCTTTATATTTATTTTTATTATTATTAATATTATTTATTATTTTATTTTTATAATTAGTATTATTATTTATTATTTTATTTTTACGATTATTATTACTTTTATTATTATTAATTTTATTTTTATGATTCTTATTAGTAGTTTTATTATTATTATTTATTTTATTTTTATGATTATTATTTTTATTTTTATTATTTATTATTATTAATATTATTTATTATTTTATTATTATAATTTTTATTTTTATTATTATTAATATTATTTATTATTTTATTTTTATAGTTATGATTAGTATTTATTATTTTTATTATTATTTGTTATTTTTATGATTTTTATTATTACTTTTATTATTATTTATTTTATTTTATGAATATAATTTTTATTTTTATTATTTGTTTTTATTTTTTATTTTTATTTTATTTTTATTATTATTATTTATTATTATTAATATTATTTATTATTTTATTTTTACGATTATGATTATTATTAAAATTATTTATTTTATTATTATTATTTCCCTATTATTGCTTACTGTCACAATCGATTGTTTCCAAGGGTGTCATTTAAGAGTATTTCTAAGTAAAATGAAGATGCGTTTCAAGAAAAAAATCATAAGTAAGTTCAGAGAAAGCCCTCAAATATATGTCATTCCGAGACAAGGTCGCCGACACGTGAAAGCATACGTGCTAAGGTGAGAACTATTGGAAAGTAGAGGGCTTTAAACACGTACGTAGAGACACTACAATCTGTAACCTGTCGAAGCCTGAAAATTAAATAAGGTAATAAAATAAATTCCCGCAATTTTGAGACTGAAAGCGAGTAAATATAATCGTCCACATTCCGATAAAATAGCAACTGAGCCAGAAAAGCTGTTACGAGCAGAGGGCACGCGAGTGATAACCTTCTTACGCCTTCGCGAGAAATCATTAAGCAATATGACAAGTGTTTTCAGCTAAGTGCTTGTTTGTTACCCTCCGAAAGTACTAATTTATTCAGTTGTATATAAAAAAACATCTTTATTTTATCATGCTTGCAATATTCTCAGACAAAAAGTAAAATCCCCATATTTCATCACTAGACGGCTTTGTGAGACTAATACAAGGGAACTTAAAAGCCACTACAGTGCATAGACGCAATTTCCACGCTGTTCCACAGGGTACATTCACCGACGCACAGTTTTGAAATTTTCTGGCTGAGTTATCGCACACTGAGGATGAATCACAAAAAGGCTCAACAATGAAGGTAATTATCACACATTCGACGACGAAACTGAGCAATTTAATTTTCCACTACGCGTCTGGACCAAACAAACAACAACAAAGCCGATAATCAACTTTTAAATAACGCTTGTTACGCTATTCACACAAAAGTATGATTTAATCTGCTGCATCTATCACATGTATAAACTTGTAGACACCAAATAATTATTAGCCTCGCCTTTCCCAGGTTTTTTTTCACAATTCACAGAGAGAAAAATTCAATAGCAAAAAATAAAAAAAAATTGTGACCTCCTTTATTTTCCAGGGTTATATTTTGTAATAATTAAAAATTTATAGGACTGTTGCATGTAAAATTTATTATTTAAGTCTAACAATTTCGATTCGTGTAAAAAATCTCAAAGATTCACATGTTAAATCCCGATTAAAACGAAAGATGGTTGGATCCATTTAAGTTAAATAATACGCAGATTAGGATAGTAAAACCTCGACAGAGGAGTGGGTTCGATTCCCGGACGTATTGATATTTTCTATCCTTTTTTATTAATTCACTTTCATAGACCTGGATTGAACGCTCGTCGTTTTTATCTCAAGTTGACGGATGGCAGGTTGATATCGCAAAAAGCCGCCAATTTTTAGACTTAAATATTAAACTTTACATGCTACAGTCCTATAAATATTTAATTATTACAAAGTATAACCCTGAAAAAAAATGGTGGTCACCATTTTTTTGCTATTTAATTTTTCTCTCCATGATTTGAATATGAACAAAAAGAAATATTACTGATGTTTATTTTTAACCGAAACGGTAAATACCTTTAAGACTCTCTTCAGCTGACGTCTACCGTTTGAAAATAATTTTAAAATAAAAACTTCATTGAGCACAGTTTTTTTATAATATTTTTTCTCATTAGTTAAATTCACTGTTGAGGAGAGTGGACGAGGAGATGCCCCAGAAATAACTTTATGGATTAAGACCAAGAATTAAGAAAAGAAATTAAATCAAACATATTTGTAAAAGATATAAAAGGTAATTTAGATTTTAAAAAATAAGGTAAAGCTCTATATTATTAATAGGAAACTCAAGTAGAATAAACTTTGTGCCAGGGCCTAACCGTAATGTTTCCATCACCGTATGAAGGACGGACGGGTTTACAGCTCTTCACTTAGTTGAATCAGTATTATAAATAATGCTTTTATAAAATTAGTTGGGTAAAGTATTGAAAGCGTTAAAGGAAAAGAGATTCACATTTATCCTTCACTGAACCCGTGGTAAGAGGACGAGCGACACGACTTTGACGGTGATGGCGATGCGGGCTTAATGCGTTCCCGTAATAGCTAACTGTTCCGCAAGTAGCCTACAAACGAAGAGGCCTTCAGCTTTCTCCTTCCTCTCACGTGAGTCTCCATACCGGAGTTACGTACTGCGCTTCCGTGTCAGCAAGGCGACAACAAAGTCAAGCTTCTGCCTCGTGGTTATGAAGGCACGGTCGGGGTTTCGTAAGGAGAGAATCAGCTGCCTCCGAAACTGGTCAAGGCACGGCGAGGGTAAAGCTGCGATCCCTCAGCAAACCCCTCTAGCACCCTTTGAAGGGCGTGAGACAAGAACCAAATGCCCGACCTACCTGATGCAGGTTTTCTAGGGGTTTCCCTGCGTCACTTTTAGGAGAATTGCCTGTTAGGATCCTTAAACCATAGCCCGGGGGCCCTAGTTAACCCTTGGCTGCCTTCCTCTACCCTTCCGCATATTCCCTTTTCACTTCTTTTCCTATGCTATAAGAGGGGAGTTGCCACCATATGGATTACCCTATACATAGCCTGTCTACACCTACAGTTGAAAATGGCCAGGTATTTATATCACTTCTTTGTCTCTATTTGTCTATTTTTCTTATTATTAATCTTGAAAGCAGACTATATAAAGACCCAAATTATACAGCTTGCCGTAAAATATTAAAATGTAACAACTTCTGGAAAAATCAACCCCGGCCCAGAAGATTTAAAAGAAGGAAACCAGCTGGTCTTGTGTGTAAAGTTCGGTGTACAACAGCAGGTCACAGCGCGTGAGTGAAGTGGACAAAGAACCAGAAACATCCTACAAGACGACAGTGGATGGACTCTAGTCGTTGAGTATACAGTTTAATATTTTTAGAAGGGAATTAAAGGTTAGTCTTAAAGGACTAGTTTTCATGGCAGCCACACAGTTACTGATAGTAATAATAAAAAATTACACAAATTTCCCCAAAATATTAATTTGACTACGATGAAAAATTTCTTTCAACTATCAGTATTATATTTAAATTTAATATATTTCGTAAGTTACTTTTTTATACGGTGTCCTGACTTGCCTCCAACTCTATTTTTTTCCCCCCGAACAATTTGGGCCTGAATTGGGAAACTTAAAAACGCTCAGGAGGAACTGAAATTTTTATCTCGAAAGTATATTATACTAGTTCATTTTCAACCTCCATATAATCGCCCAGCTGGTTCCGAATAAATTTTCCTAACACTAAGGAAGACGCAGCAGTGACCTGAAGCCCTCTTTGGAGTCCGGGTTTGTGCAGAATTAAGCGAGCGGATAGTTGTAATCTTGGAGGCGACACAGGACAACGTAAACGCGAAAGTGAGACACCAAATAAACGGGTTCTGTCCGCCTAATTGATAATAAATGTGACTAAAGAACATTTAACGATAAAAAATTATACATTTATTAATAATTTATAAAACAAAGATACGGCGAGGTTGTACTACAGGAAATAACTGCATTGTATTTGAAGGGATGTTTCCAATTTTAATGCACTTAATGACTATTTAACCACGTGTAGGCACATTTACTAGAATAATAAATCATATTTACACTTCATACAGAAAAGAAACAGCGAGCGGATAGGTGTAATCTTGGAGGCGCGACAGGACAACGTAAACATGACACTAGTTGATGAATTGTGTCGAGAAATTTCCTGAAATAAGGCGTTAAAATCCTCCTCGCACTTATTGGCGTGTTAAGTGTGAAGGGTGTTAATAAACAAGCTCGTTAATGTCGGGCAGACACAACAGGAGAAGCTGTGTTGCACATTTCCCGGCGAGATTGCAAGCAAGACTGTCTCGCTCTGTTAGTTCCGACACCGTCGTCGAGATTTTTTTTTTAAAAAATAAAATCCGTCCGATTTCGTTTGTCCGGATGGTTCACAACAGCGTCGCCTTTGTGCCAGTCACGGAATCGCGAGGAATCGCTGGACGCTGCTTGTTGTCCCCGTATAAGGACGCCTCTGGAGCAGCTCTCAACAGTGAACGCCTTGCGCAGCCCACAGACCCAGGCTCTGTTTCTCGGAAAAATAAACAAGTTCTGCGGCAGCTCAGCCTGCTACACACAGCGGAGAGAGAAAAAAAAATACATGCCCTTGTGCCCTTCTCTCTTCTTCCCCCCCTCGGGACATATGTTACAGAGTCTCCGGAGTCGAGACAAGTGTAGCTCGAATAATTTACAAGGCTCGCACTTCACCGTTGAACGCGAGTGTAATGATCTGTACTGCTTTATTAATTGCTGTCCTCGGGCGCCGTTCCGGAGTTTCCCGAGGCAGGATCCAGGAACCGGGACAAAACAACGGACGCTACACGCCGTGGGAACGAGAGCCGGAGTCGTCCATTCCTCGGCGGTGGCAATCATCGTGCTCCGTATTCAAAATAACTTCGACGCCACACACACACACAAAATATAACTTAAAAATCTTGTCTATTACGCCAACTAAATTTTCAGCTATTAAAGATCCACACCCTCATGTTATATATAAATAATACCTTAAACAGGATAGCTCAAAAAGTCTCAAAGATATTAATACTTCTATTTTTATATTTAAAAAAATCGTCAACACACGTTTAAATTATTATCTACAGGTTAACTTAATTGACTTTAGATTAATAACACTTTCCTGTAATTCCATAGATCTATATTAAAAAAAGGATGTATATTTGTATGTATGTATTTATGTTAATTTCGATACACACTTGAACATGTGGACAGATTGCAACAAAAATCAGTACACATATTCTGCATAACACGAGGTACTGTGGGGGGGGGGAGGGTGAGAAGAAACCCCTAGAATAAAGGTGGAAAGAATTACAATTAAAAAATAAATCATTACTGCACGCCAAGAGACCGTGACGTCACGCGATAGAGAGACGTTACAACGCAACGAACAAAGGAAATAGTTCCTTTTTCCGTGATGAAATAATGCAGAAATATTTTCATTGAATAAAAAGTATAATTATATCCGGAAATACTCCATCCAATGATAATAAAGAATCAATGCGAAATACTTTACGATCCTTGCGGAAAATGTAAGTTAATTTTCATGCCATATTAGTGACTTCAATATGGCGAATATTTGTTTATATTATGAATGTAGCTATTAATTTAATCTTACACATGAAAATAACCTATATTTGAGTCACATCGTGGGATATTGACATATGACAACCTGGGCAACGCCGGTCACCCAGCTAGTACCTCTATATAAACAAGTGCGTTGTCGCGTCATTGTGAGACGGTTTTTTTTTCAAGAATAATTTTTTTTATATACTTGATTAATATATTCTGACGCAGACAAAGATTAGGAGGACAATTATCACACATATATTCATATAGCGTTAGTAAATTTTAATCGGAAGCTTTCGTTCCCAGTCGTTCTCTTTTCAACCTCCATATAATCGTCCATCAAGTTCAAAAAAAAATTTACTAATACGAAGGAAGATCTGAAGCTCTCATCAGTTGTCGGTTGTGTCTATTGGAGTCCGGCCGGTGTGGGTTTGTGCGCAATTAAGAAGCGAGCGGATAGTTGTAATCTTGGAGGCGGCACAGGACAACGTAAAACATGACAGTGAGACACCAAATAAATGGGTTGTGTCCACCTAATATCATACATTGATAAAAAATGTGACTAAAGAACATTTATCGATAAAAAAATTATAAATTTACTAATTAATTTATAAAACAAAGATACGGTGAAGTTATACTACTGGAAATAACTGAATTGTATTTGAAGGGATGTTTCCAATTTTAATGCACTTAATGACTACTTAACCACGTGTAGGCACGGTTAATCGAATAATAAAAAAGTATTTACACTTCATACAGAGAAGGAACACCTTAAACGCTCCATACTTTCAAAAGTTTCAGTTGTTAACAAAAGTTTAAAATATAATTTCAATATATCGGCAATCAAAAAAAATTATAGTGATTACGTCGTTTTTTAATTTGATGTTTCATTCGGACATTTTTTTTGCACTTGTAGATGGATTCAAATAAATTTAATATCGTCTTTAATAAAATATCATCATAGGGAATTTTTCCAAACGCGACAACTTCGTCACAGCACTTATTATTGATCACTCATAACAATTAATAAACTACTACGTGACCTCCTGTGGTGCAAGGGTCAGCGTGACTGCCTCGCGTCGCAGAGGTCACGGGTTCGAATCCCGAGGCGAGGGCACGGATGTCTGTGTGCCCGAGAGAGAAAAGCTCTCGTCGGATCAGCAAAAAAAGAGTTCTCTTAATTAGTCGCTAATAATCAACCTGAGCTGTTGATGTGACAGTAAATAAATCAATAAAAAAATGGATATAGTATATTTAGTTCCATTGCTGAGGAATGACAATTGGGCGTAGGTGTATAAGAACCACATATTATTACTAAAATTAAAGACACTTAAATAAAGGCTGTGCCCTCTGTTACCCAGTATGTATCAGAATTCTGGTGTTCCTGTACAAGCTCCGAGTAACTTCTATTAAATGTTTAGGAAATCCTCTTCTAATATCTCTATTAAAACGATCGAATGCCTTTTCATAGTCCTCATACGTTACACGTATTTCGAGACTAAATTCTATTCGTTTCAATTACCATTAAGGTGTAAGGCAGGGTTGCAGTACGTCACCAACTCTGTTTAACTTATACAATAGATGATCTGGTAAGGAAATGGAAGGAAGATGATGTAGCACGAGGCATAAAACTGGGACACAATGTGAATATCTAAACACATGACCAGGTTATTTATCCAAGATAATGAAGATAAACTACAAATGGCGGAGTAAAATATACAACCTGAAAATTGTATAAGTAAAAAAAGCCATGGCGTTCTTACGAAATAATCCAATAAGAACAAAAATTGTCATAGAAGGGAAAACAGTCGAACATTTCCAATATTTTGGATGTGAAATAACATTTGAAGAGGGATAAAGATATCGCAAATAAAATATACAATTTTCAGAGGATATGTGGGACAATAAGAAGAACGTTAAAAGATAAAAACCAGAAAAGAAACACAAATTAAATTTTATAAGGTGAAGACAGTTCCTACAATGTTGTCAGAATGCTGGGTAACAAAACATAAAGAGCTCAAACAAATAGAGGAGGCAGCTGAAATGAAATTTCTTAGAGCAGTGAATGGGGTGTACAAGGATGGATAAAATAAGGAGTACTTCCATAAGTGTTGAGCCGATCACAGATAAGTTAACAGGGTATAAAGAAAGGTGTGGAGAGAGCATGCCTGGAGACAAATTTGGAATATGAACCATTAGGCAAAAGGAGTGTCGAGATGGTGAGGTGAAGCCGGAACAGGCTAAAAGCCTAATCCTGGAACGAAGAAGAAGAAATATAGGCTGTAGAGAAAATATTGTTGTCACTTGACGATCGTGCGTGTTAACCACGCTCGAACCGTCGCGAGTTTCGCTTCGCACAGAATGTTAGTCCGGAGCCAACGCAAGAGATCACAGTTCCCAGAGAAACGCCAATGTTATTCGTGCTTTCCTCTGATGCGCGTCCCTAATTTGTGCTGACGAAAGACTGAGGAGGAAATTCCGAACAGTTGCGAGCGTCAGTTGGTTTTAGAACGCAACCGGACATCGCTGACGAAAATCATATTTTTTTTAACCAGTTCTTAGCGCAACACGTGGAATACGAGTGGGGGTGGAAACTGGCGATTACATAAAGTAGACAGCATTGAAGGATGAAAAATTATATAAGTTAAATAATGAATAATAACGATAGCCAATACAGACAAAAAAGGGGTAATATAAATACCACATAACCTTTTCTGGGATCCTCGTCTCTTTCGTCAGGTGTTACGAAGAGCCTAGAGCGTCACAACTGCATAGGTCAGTTGACAACACTCAAACGCTATTTCTTGATAAAGAGAAATACATACCTTACATGTTTTCAACACCAGTTTTAAATCGTGACAGGAATTATTATTACTTACAAATCAATCAGATCTTATCCTACTTTTTCTTACAAGATAAGTGAACTGTAAGAATAAATTATCCCACCGAGACTCAGTATGTATCTTATTATCAGTTTGTGATTATCTTGTGTCCTCGTTTCAAAATATTGAAGCTTCAGTTAACGGATGCATGAAGAATATATATTTTGCTTCATCCATCCCAGGCTGTACAACATATATGCTACTTGGCTTCATTTTCTTCATTATCACCTTTCGTTAAACATATTTATTACGATACTATGATATTTTAAAAATTATATATAACTCACATTTCATCTTCTTCGGCTTTTCACCCTTTTATAGGTTTGCCGTCTTCAATTTACATTTCTGTCTGTCGTCTCAATCTCCATCTTCGAAATTCCTATCCTCCATTATGGTTTTCCCATTGGTTTTCCACTTTAATCTGGGTCTGCCCGGTTTATTTCATCCAGGGGTTGACCATTGGTATATTTCTTTTGGCCATCTTCCATGATCAAAAAATTATTTACGATAATGAATCGCATAAAATAACCCAAATTTTTTTTTCATTCACATGTCTGAACTAACCTGACTGTTTCGCGGGATTATAATTTTTCTTTATACTCGTCAGAAATTTTGTGCAATTTTTTCGTAAAGAAATATCTACATAAAATGTATATTTAATTTATTTCAAATTGAAGACAGGTCTTGTGAGCGAAGCAGAGGATTTCTACCATTTCTTCAACCCTGTCTTATATATATATATATATATATATATATATATATATATGTGTGTGTGTGTGTGTGTGTGTTTGAGAATTGAAAGTTTTAGTTTCTTTTCATCTCAACTCCACGAATAAATTAGGCCATCCAGACTCAGTATGTAACTTATTTCGTACCCAGAATTACCTTCTTCTTCTTCTTCCATGGCGCTACAGTCCGTAGTGAACCTCGGCCTTTTCAACGAGTTTCTGCCATCCTTCACGGTCATGTGCTGTCCTCTTCCAATTTCTACATCCCAACTTCCGTAGATCCTCCTCCACTCCGTCCAACCTTCTTCTTCAGGGTCTACCTCGTTCTCTTTGTCCTCCTGGGGTTCCAAGTACAATCTTCGTTGCCACCTCAGACTCCTTCATTCGTGCTACATGGCCTACCCATATTATCCTTCCTGATCGTATGGTTTTTGTTACTGGAGCATCAGCGTATAAACAATTCTGTATTGTACCTTTACCCACCATTACCAGCTTTTGATTGTCTTGTGTCCTTGTTTTTAAAATATTGAAGCTTCAGTTAACCGATGCGTGTGTCATTTTGATGATCAGGTTCGAGTGAATGGTTTGGTTGTGTGGAACAATGAAACGTCACTGAGCTTAAATAGCCTTGTAAGATCTTTTTTTTTTAAAGTTTTCTCTCTCTAAGTTGCATTTACAACTGTCCTCCAGTCATCAGTTGATCTGCAATTTCACATCGAGGCGAATGTCCCCGACGTTGGACAGTTTTCTTTACAGAGTGAGTGTGAATTGGCATGAAACTGAGATCATTTCGTGCATGCCTGTATTTTAATAATAGAATCGTTACCCCTTGAGGTCTCTTCTGAAGACGTTCCACGGCGCCACCAGAGTGCTTTTCGTTGCCCTGAAGCTGCCAGAGTTGACCTTCACGGCCGTGACTAACGCTTCGAGCCACTCACTCGGAAGCCGGAAGCATATTGGCTGCGAGGGGAAAACATTCCACGACGGCATGGCGCAGTTACCTGAGGGAAACGGTCCAATTGTGAAATTAAGCAGGTGCCTTGGGAAACAGAAGATGGCTCGTGCAGCTGCTGACTGATAATGAAAGTCAGTGCCACCCCCCTCGCCCTCACCATCCAACCACCAAGGAGCGGGGGAGATTCCAACCCCTTCAGCACTCGAGATACGCGGGGGCTGTGTCGCTAACAGTCCTGACCCGTGTTTTAGCACCCTCGAAGTAGGCGTACACTCGCGTCACACTCACACTGAAAGAAAAATGTCCGGCGTCTGTGGATATGACTGATGACTGGAGGGCAATTGTAAAGGCAACTCAGAGAGAGAAAACTTTAAAAAATATGATCGTACAAGGGGTATTTAAACTCAGTGAGGTTTCATTGTTCCACACAACCAAACCATTCACTCGAACCTGAACATCAAAAATGACACATGCATCTGCTAACTGAAGCTCTAATATTTTAAAAACAAGGACACGAGATAATAAAAAACTAGTAATGGCGGGTACGAAATAAGTTACATACTGAGCCTGGTGGCCAAATTTATTCGTGGAGTTGAGATGAAAAGAAACTAAAACTTTCAAATGGCAAACACAAGCACATATATATAAGACAGGGTTGAAGAAATGGCAGAAATCCTCTGGTTCACTCACAGGACCTGTCTTCAATTTGAAAAATATTAAATAACCCTTTCATGTAGACATTTCTTGAGAAAAAATTGCACATAATTTCTCACGAGTATAAAGAAAAATTAACTGCAGGCAAAACAGTGAGGTTAGTTCAGAAAGGTGAATGAAAAAAATCTCTTTGGTTTTTTTTTTTTGAACTAAGGTTCCCACATGCCGAGGCACCTCGGTCTGTTTTGAGAGGTGTATGTTCCGGGGTCGCAGACCTTGGGCATACGGCAAGAGTTGTCTGCTATTCCTATTGGAATAGTCGGCCAGCTGCCTCCTAAACAGGCCAAGGCATGGCGAGGGGTAAGCTGCGTCCCCACAGCAAACTCCTCTCCCGCTATCGGAAGGGCGTGGGACAAGTACCCAATGCCCGACCTACCCGATGCAGGTTTTTCTAAGGTTTTCCCTGCATTCCTTTAGGCGAATGCCGGGTAGGATCCTTAAAATATAGCCCGGGGGCCCTAGTTAACCCTTGGCTACCTTCCTCTACCCTTCCGCATCCCCCCTTTCAAATCCCTTCCTATGCTATTAAAGGGGAGTTGCCCTAAGTGGATTACCCTCATGTAGCCTATTGCCCTAAAAAAAAAAAAAAAAAAATAATTGGGTCATTTTTACACGATTCCTTATCGTAGATAATTTTTTGATTATATATGAATTTAACAAAGGAAACAAAAGTAAAAAATTATAAGAGCATAATAATACAGAACATTCTAGGTTATGGAAGTGAAACTTAGCCCCTGACAGAATTACAAAAGATCAATATTAGAACAGTTGAATTAGAATATCTGAAGAGAAATCTTAAAAAACAAGACAGGATAAAATTAGAAATGAGCTCCTTTGAAAAGACGTAACCATGTCTGTACTTAAAAAGGATTGAAATAATCAAACCCTTAAATGGTACATGGCCACGTACAAAGAATGGAAACTGGAAGATGGCCAAAAGAAATATACCAATGGTCATCTCCAGGAAAAAAAACATAAACGGGGCAGACTCAGATTAAAGTGGGAAAAATCCACGTGAAAACCATAATGGAGAATAGGAATTTGGAAGAGGAGGGAGATTGGAACGACAGACAGAAATGGAAATTGAAGACGGCAAACCTATAAAAAAGGGGGAAAATTTGAAGAAGAATAAGATATATGAATTATATATAAAAATTTTCAAATATCACAGTATCGTAGTAAATATCTTCAACGAAAAGGTAATAATGAAGAAAATTAAGCCAAGCAGCATAAATTTTGTACACCCAGGGATGAATGAAGCAAAATATATTCTTAAGGAGTAAAAACGAAAATAGGCTGGTGTGATACGAAAATCCCAACGTGTATCAAGCTTAAATTTTCTAAATATTTTAGAAGACCTAAAATAAATATTAAGAGGAAAATTAAAGATTACTGCTAAATTTAGATGTTTTAAAAAATTAATTTACGATAAGACTATTACGAAATTAATATGAAATACAAACCACTAACAAAATATTATGAACTGTAAAAAGTATATTCGTAACAAGTACCACACGAATTATTGGTCCTCTCCGCAGGAAAATTTAATAAGTCTTAGGTTCATAATCAAATTCTGTTGGCAGCAATAAATTAGGAGACTTTATTCCGTCTACTGATGAAAAGTCCTGGAAGCCCCAGTTTCTTTTAAAAAAATCTGTTTACATGAAAGTGAAAAGAGGCAACAAGGTGATTAACTACGGAAAACATCTTACAGATAAAAATTAAGAAACTTTACTGCATTGATTTATTTTCATTAAAACTTTTTTCGGTCATTTCAAAAGTCTGCAAAGTCTACTGTTATTATTTTCGGCGTTACTAATTCTACGATTGTGTTTCTTTCAAACTTCTCTACGTCATATGATGCAGCGCTTTCTTGTATTTACTTCGTGTTAGGAACACGTGTTAGTCTCTCTCTACATTATTTATCTCAAGCAGTCAACCTTTAACTTCTCTGACAGCAACACATTTATCTTAACCTTATTGGCAAAAGTTTTGAGTGCTGTGAATTACTCCTAAAAAGTTCTGTCGTACTGGGTCAATGTGAGTCCTTTTACAGTCCTTCGGGAAGTTCTTAATTTTTATCTATTGAACTTTTTCCAACTCATTTCTGAGTCGACATCAAGAAAACACTTGCTTTCAGAGAAGATTCTTCTAAAAGTTTGAACGGGTTGTGCGTTGTTATCGAGTTGGACTTCATCGTGAAGGGAAAAGTCAACAGTTGAAGGATCCAAACGAAAAATAATGGAAATGACTTTCTCAATGAATAGATGATCAAGGAATTAATCGGGAAACGTGTTATGAGTGAGGATTGCAAGGTGTATTTGAGAAAAGATTGGTAAAAAGACGCCCAAGAGTCAATGTAAATAATAATAAAAAAAAATGGCGGAATGTTACGTATGGGATTTTGGACAACGTGGTAAACTATGTGAGTAGTTTTATCAGGAGGGTATTTCTCAATCACTCAATAATCAGGTCATTAACTGTACGTGCCGTTATTAAGCAATTAAGGACGCCCCTTTGTTGATATTAAATTATAACTCTGTTAAAGAATTACGTTGAACCAGTAATTAAACACTCATCAAGCTGATTATAATTACGAACATGGGATGACGAAACGCGGGACAGGAGTCGCCCTTCGATAATGTTTCAAATTGAGACCTAAAACGGTATTAACTTACCATCGTGTTAATTAAAGTAGATTGTGTACATAATTACATTGGTTAGATTGTAGATAGTAGGTATGGCACAGATTAAAAATATATCTCAAGAAGATGTTGAAAAAAAGTTTAAAGATGTTTTTGGACGTTCTCCTGGTGCTTTTCCAGAAGGTACTTCACTGAAAGAGACAGTTGATCATATAGCAAAAGGAACCAAGTCTCTGAAGGAGCTTGAGGTCAAGATGAAAAACACGTTGCTGAATTAAACAAAGAGCTACAAAGACGAAAAAGGCAAGAAAATGAGGAAATACTTAAAAGTCACAAGATCAACACAAGAATTAAGAAAAGACTTTGGTATAAATAAAAGGAGTAAACCAGATGGCAGATGGCAGAAAATTAAGCAAGTTTTTAAGCAGACAAACACGCAGTCATCAGTAGATACAGAAACCTCGGTAACTATAAAGGAAAATTTCAACAGTAAAGAGGTTATAGCAAGATGACACACCACAACCGCAAGAAAAACAAAAAGATTATAAAATACTGAATTTAAGCGTTTTAGAGAAGTACCTCGTGAATCTCAATTGTTAATGAGTGCATGCGCTGGCTTACAAAAAATTTTTATGAAGGAGGATAATAGAAGGGGCGTGTTTAATTATCTACATTTATTGCGGGGTCATTACTATGTGGTATTTTTTTCAAAATTTTTTAAGAGATGTTAGTAATTGGTTGAAGTATTTCTGGAAGAAGAAGAAAAAAACAAATATTATTTTTCCCGGCTTCAAAGCACGTTAAAGAAAACTTCGTCGAAGGCACATATTTAATAAAACACATTTTTTGAATGAAACTCGTCAAAATTCTCAAGAATAAGAAAACAGAAAAATCGAAAACTGATCATTTGATAAATAAACAATTCAGCCAATACGTCAGAAAAAAATAATTATTATTAATTAAAACAAAAATAAATCCCCTCTCAAAATTTTTGGGGGACTTCTACAGGTAAACAGCTAATGTGTCTAAATAGGAAATTTTTATATAATAAATTAGAAATGTAAATAGACCGAATACTGAACGAAACTTCGTATGAACTGAATTTTTGGTTGACTTATTTAATAAATTTTTCTGATCTACAGGCTGAACATAAATAATAAATAATAAAGACAAAAAAAATAAAAAATCAGAATTTAATTAATCATAATTCTAGTTTCTGCCCCTTCATAAGACATAAGGTATCAGTATTAATTAAATTATAATTTTTAAAAGCCTTTTTTCCGGTAGAAATTATGCGTTGTAACTGTTAGATCCTGAAAATATCTCTCTAAAAATAATAATAATAAAATAATAATGGCTGAACAATGTTTATTAATGATTGCGAGTCTTTCTCTCAGGGATGTCAATAAATTCTTAAAATAGCCAATGAATGAGTTTTATTTAAAAAAAGGTATAATCAATTTAGGGGGTTTCCGCATAATCAATGGCGTCTGTAAATAAAAACCGAACACATTCAGCTTACTTACAATGGCGTCGTCCCCGGCGTCTGTTGTTGTCCATGCCCCTTCGTTGTTGAATAAATACTACAGAAATTAAACCTTTAAGTTTAATTTATATCTTGTCTGATATCAACATTCAAAATAACATCTCCACACACACACAGAAACAACGATCCTTCGCGGCCAAGAATCTAGCGAAGAAGCTCCATCAACAATGCCTTTGCCCCAGCGATAACATTTTCGCCAGTGATAATCATTATGTAATACACCAAAGAAATACACAATTTCAAAGAGTAATCAATTTTTATGGCAATTTCTGCATTGAGATAAATTATTAGAATACTACAATTATTTTTAATACAACGATTTATATTTTATTTGTGCTTGTTTCTAGAATTTTTGTGCCTTGCCCAGAGAAATTTGATTGCCAACTTTGCAAATGAAGAAGTAATCGATTACTGCACGAAATGAGTGGCCACTGTTGGTCTTTCCTTCAACTTTATAATATCCTGATAAAATGCAACAACACTTCAGAAGAATGAAGAACTTGAATTTTATCTATCCAATCACCTTGGTAACTTATTTTTCTTTTTAAATTATCGCTCATGAATCGATTTGAACGCTTTTGTGTGTTGACTGACTCGTTATCTCGACCAAGTAAAAAACTTTTTCGCAGACTTTTATATAGAAGAAGCTTTACTGAGTGGACGACTACGACGGTGAATTACATTTCAGTCTGTAAATATTAAATAAAACTAAAAATAATTGTTTTTAAAATTCCTTTACATCTGTTCAGTTTGAATTGAATAAATAAAACACCCGAAAATAGGCTTTTAAAAATTATAATTTAATTAATCCTGCTACCATAAAGCTTATTAAGGGGGCAGAAACTAGTATCTTGATTAATTAAATTATGATTATTAATTTTCTTTTGTCTTCATCCAATTTAAAGTAGATTCAGCCAATAGGTGAGAAAAATTTATTAAATAACTCAAAACAAAAATTAGGTTCATACGAAGTTTCGTTCACAATTTGGTCTATTTATATTTAAAATTAACCTGAAGAAGTCCCGAAATTGTAGACGAATCGTCGTATGAAGGTGATACCTTTTTGTTTTTAACTAATTAACAATTTTTTTCTGGCATATCGGCTGAATCAGTTTATTTATCAAAATGATAATAGTCAGATTGTATTAAATAATAATAAAAACATAATTTCTCTAGTCGTTTCAAACAGATTTATATTCGTTCTCAGGATCTACGTTGGAGATTAAAGAATAGTAGTACATACACTTTGGGCTGGACTTGAACGTAAATGAGAACAGTGGAAGATTTAATGAAAATTTAATTCACAGAGCAGAATATATATATATATATATATATATATATATATATATATAAAGAACACAAGAACGGTAATAGATCACTAACACCAACGAAGACCTTAAAATGGTAACTTGAAAGATAAGTGATTGGTATAGATAGGACGAGAAACCAACGGAACGTTCTTCGTTACTCGTGATACAGAAAGAAGGAACTTGGGTCACAAATTCGTTAAAAATGGACGTGGATGGGTTGGTGAGGTTGGTATTGGTAATATATATATATATATATATATATATATATATATATATATATATATATATTCATAGCTAGTTGCTTAATCACTGACAACAATTCGACGACCTTGTGCCGTGGAAGATTTCTGCTAAGTGATCTTCACGACTATCAAAAAACAAATTTTTTCACCACTCTCTCTCTCTCTCTCTCTCTCTCTCTCTCTCTCTCTCTCTCTCTCTCTCTCTCTCTCTCCCTCTCTCTCTCAAAGGATTTACAAACATGTCGCGGCAATTTAAGTTTACTAAAAATTGGTTCACGGTTTCCCCTACTACAACATGCATTGCATTGAAACTTTCATGAAAGAAACGGTTCTGGCCGACTGGTTTCAGTCGGTGCAAAAGAAGGAGGAGAAAACAGAGGGGGAAAAAAAATTCGTCCTTGACAAACGTCAAATAAAAACGGTCCCCCAGTATTAATAATGAGAATTCTTTCATTAGAATGTTTGGTAATGATAGAGCGAAAGGGGAAAGGTTTAGGACGGCACGAGCTAACAGGCAAAGGATTACTTCAATAAGTAAAGAATCCATGTAACGACAGTTGAGTCCTTATCACGGCGGTTTAAACGTCGTTCAAAAAAAAATTATTAGCTAAAACGTACGGCGACTTTAGAAGGATTTTCCAATGCAGAAATCATGAATTGAAGAATGGTGACGTATTTAAAACAAAATTATGACAGTTTATATACCACCTACGTAAACGTTATGAGGTTTATGATCAACGTAAGAGGATTTGTTGGTCTACGACCAAGGACGCGCTTAGTTTGCTTCTGGTGGTCAGTAACAGGCCAGTATAAAAGCAGTAGTAATTTTTTTTAGGAGCGTTAAAATACAATAAGACGAACAAGGAAGTCAATCAGGTTGCCTGAATTTCAGGAGACGTTTACTTCAATTCCTACCATAATTATGCGGCCGGGGTGGGGTGGGGGGGGGGAATTACGTAAACGGAAATACTTTTATTTATTTATTTTGCTCTGCAATTTTCCGAGGAGATGGTTTGATGGTGGTGGTGGTGGTAAATGTCCGCCGTAATAACTTGCCCCCATCAATCATTTATATTTTGTGTCCCGACGCGTGACAACTCAACGAGGTGGTAGAGCGAAAACTTCTCTCACAATTATCATGAGTTTTTTTTTCCTTTATATATTTTGGATGGTATTATGGATCTTAATATTATTTAACAAGTGGGCTAAGTCTCCTGTACGTAGTTTCTCTGAAAAATTATTACAAAAATCTTCCAAATAAAATGAATATTAACACTTAACGTATTTACTTAGGCATGCGTTAGTAAAAAGGTTGATAACAATTGCATTGCAATATTTTATTTTATTTAATTAAGTAATCTTCCAAATTTGGGGTTTTCGCGGTTGCAAGCGACAATTAAATATTTTTCATGTTTCTCCCCACCCCCGGAATAATAATTTCACTACGGCATGATTTAATGCGGCACGAAATATTCTGGTATATCAGCAAAACATCCACAAACACCACACCACAATTTTGGAGGGGGGGTTCATCACGTTAAAATACCCGTTATAAAACAATCATCGTGCATACAGACGGTATAATTATTTTTTTCACCCGGAATTAAATGATTTGAAAATGCCAGGAAGCAAGCTTCACCCTTGGTGAGTAAATAATATCGACACTGTGAGGATTTTTTTTTTTTGGAAAAACATTTTATTTGATGATGAAGAAGAAGGGTTTGGGGTCGAGGATCACACGTCACACTGATGGTCGTTGCATTTGTCACACGGGACTCACCCGGACTCGTCCCCGACGAGGTGCTCGAGCATCTGTATCTTGAGCATGTTGCACTGCACTAACTCCCTCCTCGCACCATCCCAGAGGCACGACTGAGCCTCCTCGGTCGATTCTATTTACGTGGAGGCAGCGCTGCTGGCGGCCGAGCCGACAACTCTCCCGACGGCTCTGACCTCCTTCTATCTCCACGGAAGTCGCCGATAACACTCGGCCTCCGTCCACCATCAGCATCAGCGGCAGCGAGCACAATGCTGATGGGTTTAGGGTGCTCGAGGGCCATCACCGCGGACTCCACGAGCAGTAAATCTAGTTTGCCAGCGTCAACACTCCACGTTAAGGGTCGCTTAGTGTTTAATAAGACAACACTTGGACGTTTATCACAGTCACCGTCATCAGGTAGACTTCTGTGTCGACACAGTTCCGCTCTATTTATTCCGGTTAGGACATTGGTGGTCGACGACCAACCAGAGGGCCACAAAAACGTAGCTGTTTTAGATTTAATGCTGTTAGTTACTTCGTTGTTACATCTACAGGCCGATACAGGTGCCAACAGGTGATCAGCGATTTAACTAGTTCTAATGGGCGGCATATAGCAATGTCCGTAGAGGACAACAGAGTGATGACGGACAGTGGAGTGTTACGGGTTGTGTATCTCATCGCTAGAAACTAATTAAGCAGCAGGAATAAGAAGAAAATTATAAACACACGATAGCTATACCAAAACCTGGTATGTGTAGAGTTCACGTCACTTAATCTAATCCACTTTAGAGTTCTCCTGCTCATATCATTAATTTTTTTTTAGAGATTCATTCATTAAAATCCGATTTTATTGACGTCATATTGAATTTGAAGTATTTTCAACGTTTTTGAAAATTAGATGGCTCCACATTTATTTGGTGCTTCAGGGTGGGGGGGGGGGGGAAATCGATCCTACCGTCTTTTTTTTTAAACGCGATAACAAAAAATTGCCCCACCAAGTAGAAAATATAACACCAACCATTTTGTTTCAATTTTTAACTGTGGCTGTTTGTTGTTAGTATAAACAATGAAGAAACGAGAAAGGTTTAATCGAAATCACTTCGACCATTTTTAACCAGATAAGCGTCACAGACAAATACAAGTTAAGATGGCGTCGGTTCCCGATCTCTTCCAGTTCTTGAAACGGAAAGAGAAACTAAAGCCACTTATAAAGAAGGTACAGACAAAATTATTATTTTATATGGACTCGGAAACGTCAGTTGATAATTTTTATTTACTTACATAATTTACTCTACCTTCTGTTCCAGTCACCAACTCATGAAATAAAAAGTCATCTGAAAGACCCCCCCCCCCCCCGAAGAAAACAATATAAGGCTGTTGAGTTTTGTCAACAAACAAGTGCAGTTGTGTCGCTCTAGGCTCTTCATCCCCCCTGACGAGTGTAGTTGTGTCGCTGTAGGCTCTTCCTCGCACATTTCGAGTGTAGTTGTGTCGCTCTAGGCTCTTCTTCGCACCTGACGAGTGCAGTTGTGTCTCTCTAAGATCTTCTTCGCACCGGATGACTGCAGTTGTGTCGCTCTAGGCTCTTCTTCGCACTGGACGACTGCAGTTGTGTCGCTCTAGGCTCTTCTTCGCACCTGACAAGTGCAGTTGTGTCGCTCTAGGCTCTTCCTTGCACATTTCGAGTGCAGTTGTGTCGCTCTAGGCTCTTCTTCGCACCTGACGAGTGCCTTTGTGTCGCTCTAGGCTCTTCTTCGCACCGGACGAGTGCAGTTGTGTCGCTCTAGGCTCTTCCTTGCACATTTCGAGTGCAGTTGTGTCGCTCTAGGCTCTTCTTCGCACCTGACAAGTGCAGTTGTGTCGCTCTAGGCTCTTCCTTGCACATTTCGAGTGCAGTTGTGTCGCTCTAGGCTCTTCTTCGCACCTGACGAGTGCCTTTGTGTCGCTCTAGGCTCTTCTTCGCACCGGACGAGTGCAGTTGTGTCGCTCTAGGCTCTTCCTTGCACATTTCGAGTGCAGTTGTGTCGCTCTAGGCTCTTCTTCGCACCTGACAAGTGCAGTTGTGTCGCTCTAGGCTCTTCCTTGCACATTTCGAGTGCAGTTGTGTCGCTCTAGGCTCTTCTTCGCACCTGACGAGTGCCTTTGTGTCGCTCTAGGCTCTTCTTCGCACCGGACGAGTGCAGTTTGGTCGCTCTAGGCTCTTCTTCGCACCTGACGAGTGCAGTTGTGTCGCTCTAGGCTCTTCTTCGCACATGACGGATGCAGTTGTGTCACTCTAGGCTCTTCTTCGCACGTGACGAGTGCAGTTGTGTCGCTCTAGGCTCTTCTTCGCACCTGACGAAAGGGGACAAGGATCCGAGAAACGTGTGCTATTTACATTATCACTTTTTTTGTCTGAACTGGCTATCTCTCTTATTCAAAACAATATAAGGAAGAGGAAAAAAACTGGAAAGAACTCAGGTTTTACCTTTGCATAGAAATCTGAAAAATACAAGACCGTAACAAACGGGTGACTGTTGTGTTATGAGTGAGTCGTAAATGTAAGTTACTTATTAACGCGTTGACGAAAGAGATACTTTGTAAAGGTCATGGAGCCATTAACTGTTGGTACTCCTTACCTTCTTTAGTGTGTGAATGCTGTGTGCAAGTATCGCAGGAATGTAGAAGGCGCCGATGCAATAACCCGTTGTAGTTTCCTTGCAGTTTCTATCATGAGTCACGGTAATAAGCTTAACCTCCTGATCCTGTAAACGTCTATGCGATAAAAAGCAACAACACTGTACGAACAAGAACACAAACTATAGTCGCTACAAATTTATCGGAATCCGGAGGAAAACAAATTTTTGCCTGCCTTTCAATAATTTATCTTCCACCTTATAATAAACACATTTAATTGTCGTTCAATTTAAATATCAGGTTCAATCTCAAGTCAATGCAGGTACGCATATTAAAATAAATATTTCAGTTTTCTATCATACATCAATTGTATTATGCAACAACTCGCCATACAAAAAAAAGCTAAAACAAAACAAAGACAAAACAAATCCAAAGATATAAATATTCCTTCTTCTTCTTCTTAATATTATTATTATTATCACTATCCCTTATGAAAGTAATAAATTTATTACAACCTGCGTCACCTTTGAGATGTAATTATCTTACGTCATATTTATATATCCAAAGATATAAATCTTCCTTCTTCTTCTTCTTCTTCTTCTTATTATTATTATACCTTATAAAAGTAATAAATTTATTACAACCTGCGTCACCTTTGAGATGTAATTATTTTACGTCATATTTATATATCCAAAGATATCTTATTATTATTATCCCTTATGAAAGATATCTTATTATTATTATTATTATTATTGTCCCTTATGAAAGTAATAAATTTATTACAACCTGCGTCACCTTTGAGATGTAATCATCATACGTCATATTTATATATCCAAAGATATAAACCTTCCTTCGTCTTCTTCTTCTTCTTCTTCTTATTATTATTATTATCCCATATAACAGTAATAAATTTATTACAACCTGCGTCATCTTTGAGATGTAATTATTTTACGTCATATTTAAATATCCAAAGATATCTTATTATTATTATTATTATCCCTTATGAAAGATATCTTATTATTATTATTATTATTATTATCCCTTATGAAAGTAATAAATTTATTACAACCTACGTCACCTTTGAAATATAATTATTTTACGTCATATTTATATATACAAAGATAAAAATCTTCCTTCTTCTTTTTCTTCTTCTTATTATTAGCCCTTATGAAAGTAATAAATTTATTACAACCTACGTCACCTTTGTAATTTAAATTATTTTACGTCATATTTATATATCCAAAGATATAAATCTTTCTTCTTCTTTTTCTTCTTATTATTATTAGCCCTTATGAAAGTAATAAATTTATTATAACCTACGTCACCTTTGAAATATAAATTATTTTATGTCACATTTATATATCAAAAGATATCTTCTTCTGCTTCTTCTTCTTCTTTTTCTTCTCCTTATTATTATTATTATTATTATTATCTCTAATTAAAGTAATAAATTTATTACAACCTGCGTCACCTTTGAGATTTAAATTATTTTACGTGTCATTTATTCATAAATCGTAACCATTTTTCCCAAGAATATTTTGTCCTTCATTCAACTTTGGGAGGACAGTGTAAGTGGCTGCTCAGTGAGCCACCGTCAGCAACCTTGAGGATCACTGGATGTTTGACGTTTACCGTGATTATTCTCGTTGTGGTGATTGAGATAACAGCTGCGCCGGCAATTGTCCTGAGGACATCAACGAGTTCCGTAAATAACCGACTGTCGTCAGAGATATTTCGCTTGCTTACTCAGTGTTATTCCTCTTCGTTGCCTTGCAGATGTTTCGTTTTGGTTTTTGTCGCAGTTGTGCGAATCATGCTGGAGAGCGAAGACATTTAGTGCAACTTGACGCCAGACAGAGACACACGCAAAAATAAATAAATAAACGGTCTTGTTCATCGCATGAGTCTCCGACGGTCACGATCTTGACTGAATATACCATCAGCTTGGAGGAAGTTACGTTTCTCTGGTTTAGAAAAAGAAAAATGGAGGCAGAAAAATCCCACCTCAATTCTGTCTTATTGGAAAACTTATCCAAAACTTCTCGTATAATTCTCAACCAACTATTCTCTTAATTTTAATTTTTCGTCTACGAGGCGAATCATGGGACTCACAAAAGAAATATGACCCCCTCCCTCCTCCCACCCCCGATAAACGACAAAATTGAATTATATTTTAATACGTTTGCATAACTATAGTGTGACTAAACATAGATTTTGTTGATTCCCAATAGCGGGTGTGACGTCGAATCCAAACAAACAGGACGCGGGACAAGTAGCGATGCCGGACAATCGCAAGGCGCTTCACTGTTTGTATACAAAGTCCTTTCAGGTGGAAAACCTCAAGTTCATTTTATTCGTACTGTAGTATACAACCTACTAACATGCTGAGATCTCAGTAAAGTAATTTTATTATTTTATCTTGCAATTTAGGGAAGCGGAAGTTATGCCTGTTGGAGGAGTAACACGGTGAAACCATCATACAATCAAATCACTGTACACTAATTAAAAAATTAGCAATTACATTATATTAAGAATTAGCCAAATAATAGACAAAAATAATTAAATTAAATACGTAAGACCAAAAGCCACGTGAAGACTCCTGGTATTTAAGGAGGAATTAAATATCAAGACAGGAAATTATTTTCTGAAACTAATAGACGAGAAATAACAGAGTCAAAAGAATTGGACATTGCGAAGAACGCAAGTTCGCATGAAAAAAAAAACAACAACAACATTTAAACACTTTATGGTTAAAAATTCTACATTTAGTTACATTTTTGAAAATAAAAAATATGCAAGGTGAAAGATAGAATTTACTAATAAAAATTTTTTAAAAAAAATCGGTTCATCAACGTCAGAAGAATAATATGTTTTAAGAGATAATTAAATTATTCTCAGAAATAGGAACTGGCGTTGTGATTTCAAGGCGGCTTCAATGGTTTTTTTTCCAAAATTAATTAATTTCACAGGCTCTGGATTGCGTTACATATTTTTTAATTGGTTCATTCCTCCTTTATATATATATATATATATATATATGTGTGTGTGTGTGTGTGTGTGTGTGTGTATTGAAGCAATAGTTAATTAGGCCATTAAGTGTTTGGTCATAATTTGAATGGTTTTGATAGATGAATGTTAGCGGTATGAGCGACCAAAGCGACAATGAGCGCTGAGCTCTGATGAAAAGCCAAAAAATGGCGATTGCGCGCACAAAAGTAAAGGCAGTCTTCAGTCGACAGTCTAAGTCTACGGTCAGCCACGAGAGGAGACACATTAAAACAAATTTTCTCCGAGATACATAACAGTTCGGTCCAAATAGATAAATGAAACAGTAAAAGTCTAAAATCTGCAAATCGTGAGTTTCTATAAGCAAGCAGATAGTTGGACAGAGAGATTTTCTAACAACTAGCCAACGGTGAAGCAAAGGTTGCTTCATTAAAAATCAAACAATTTTGCACTGATGGAAACCGACATCCGATAGCTGACCAATTAGAGGATCATCCGAGGTTCCTGAGAGCTGAGGACGTGCATTTCGACGGCGTGAGTGTAAAATCAGTGAGGAAATTAGAATCAGTGTAAAATTTTGCATTTATAGTGTAGTGTTGAAGCTACATAAGAATGCTGGTACCAGTCGGACATTATGTGAGTAACCAAAACTTTGATAAAATCTGTAAACGATAACTTAAAGGGTAAAGTCAGACTTCGTTCACTTTTCATTTCATTCACGTTAATTTCTTTACATTTAGCTTTCATTCATTTATCGACTTATTGTTTTTGGGTAAATTTTAAACTAAATTGTTAATCAGATTATTAAATCATTTTCTCTGTTAATTATCAAACCAAGTGATGGCCCTGAGAGAAGAGATCATAAATTTGTTTTTATTTTTTGGAAGCAACAAATTGATAATAAATTAATTTATTTGTTAATTTTTTTATAATCTTTTAATTTAATTAACCTTTTCATTTTTATTATTACAATATATATATATATGCATATTCAAATTTCGTTCTCTATTGATTTTATCGCAGTATTATCGTTAAATTAATAAATATCCAGACTGTCTTTTGATCCATGACATGGGATTGAGCTTGGCCTTCAAGTGATTTATTAATTTTAAAAAATACTGTTCGTTTAACCAACAGGACTTACGTTTTACTGTTGGTGAACACGCGTCGCCACTGCAGAAGTTGAGGACTGACTGGATGCCAAACGGTCCCAGGAAATTAACATCTCTAACCCCGCTAATTAAAAGTCATTCGCTTCACGTCCTCGGGAAAAAAACAAACCGAACATTCTGCATCATTTTCTGATTCACGCCAACTACATCCACATCAGTTGTACCAACGTCAAAGCTCTGTCCTGACTTAGGTGATCACTTTCACGTTCTTCCTTCTCCAGATTTCACGCTTCCATTCTGTCCAGTCACCTTGAGCTTCGTTGTTCCACTTCTCCATTCACATAACAACTGTGGCGGTTGGCAAGAAACCTGTTACTTTCCGATCAACCGTCGTGATTGTCTGCTACAACCTCTTGAGATCTCCGTGTCCCTTTTATCTGCTCGGGAGTTGACCAAGTGCCCGGTGGATTTCGAACAATGGATTGCGTGATCATTGTTTTAGCGAAGGTCAGATCCGACCACAGGATCCCACGGGGGAGAAAGCCAGAGGAAGTAGGCGGCTGTGGTCCACCAGAAAAAAAAAAATATATATATATACTTGACAAATACATCTTTGTCTCATTTCCTGTGTTTCTTAAAGCCTCAACCAAGACAAGAAATAATTTCTAACATAACCAATTAACTGTAGTTATATTTTTTTTAGAGTAACAGGCTACATGAGGGTAATCCACGTGGTAGCAAGTCCCTGTTTAATAGCATAGGAAGGGATTTGAAAGGGGGGATGCGGAAGGGTAGAGGAAGGTTAGCCTAAAAGTGATGCAAGACAAACCCTAGAAAACCTGCATCAGGTACACCGGGCAGTAGGCATTTGTCCCACGCCCTTCCGATGGCGTTTTCTGTGGGGCCTCAGTATTCCCTTCTCCGTGCCCCAACCAGTTTAGGATGCAGCTGGCCGACTGTTCCAATGGGAACAGATAACAACCCTTACCGTATGCCCAAAATCTGCGACCCCCGGAACATACACCTCATATAACAGGCTACGTGAGGGGCCTCGGCTTGTGGGAACCTTATTTCAAAAACGCAGAGAGACAGGAGAAGAAATCCCCTAAAGGTAGCCCTGTCCGCGTCTCTCCAGAAAGGGTCCACGGATGAGAGAACCTCGCAAGGGCTTTTTTAAATATGGTAGCTCTGTAAAACTGATCAAGTAATGAAACCTAAGTTTCAGTAAGAAACCGAGAGTAATGATGAGGGATCGGCCATTTTTATTTTACCGGCAATGGTTTGCGGAACTGTACAAATGTACTTGTTAATGGTCAATATTCTTTCATCTGTCCATAGCCAAACTAATAATAGAAAAGCCAAAGAAAGCAGTCATCGATTAAATATTGCCATAAAAATATTCAGCCTATAAAGGAATTGACTGTAACAATGGAATAATTTTTTTTATATATATTGTAATAAATGATTGATTTTTAAATTAAAATAACCCCCACATTGGGCGCCAAAATATAATAATCAAATATAAATGATTAATTCTAAATGAATACGAGCCCCACGTTGGGCGCCAAATTGTATTAAATACAATTATATAATGTGATAATTACATTTTGTGCTCCAACGTGGGTATTTACCATCATTTATAATTAATCATCTATATTTTATTATTACAATATATACTGTTCGCGCCGACAACATGGTCATTGGGGACCCAAAGTGTGTTTGTTGTGATACAGTATCGATTACAATAATAAACAAAGAAGTAAGCAGTTAAAAAAAGTGTAACATGTTATGGAAAGAGAACATCAGCATTTTTTTTAACTTTCAGATACTGTTACACGATTTTATGTTCATTGGAATATTATTAATTTACACAAATAGAGACTAATTATACAGTTTCTTGCATTTACACAGCAAGAGTTCGTATTTCGTTTAGCACATATTTGTATAATATTAATTACAAACGATAACTTTACATTAATTAAAATTAACCTGTTTGAAACTCTGGTTGTTGCGATTCCACTGTAGTATTCTGATAGTCTGCTAGTATTCTTATATATTCTCATATAAGGATGACGCGTAGAAACCACCAAGGCTAAGAACGTCTTAGGAATGACAATTAAGGTACAACTTCTATATCTATCGAAGTTATTACTAGAAAAATTCTTTAAGGCGGCTACTATCGGAATTATATTGTTGTAGGTGGCAAGGAAAAATTCTCAACCAATAGGGAAAAGCTTTTCGCAGGGCAACGCGGCTCCAAACTACGAAGGGGGAGAAAACCAAATTAAAATTATATATTTAAAGCCACGGTTATAATTAACAAGAGAATGAAGAATTTAAATTCTGTATTAAATATTACATTTAATTTTTATTAATCAACTCGTTCGATATTTTGTTTTCTGATTTAATTGGCCACAAAGCTGTATAGTGATTTTAAAAGGTTCTAGTACTATTATATTTTTTTCCCCCAGCATGGTATTATTATTATTCTGTTTCGTATCAAAATTCTTAGTTTAGATGGCAAATAGCCTCATTAGAGATCCTGAAACAGGTATTTTATAGGTCTTGGAGTCTCGTAGAGTGAGGTGAATGAAGTCGTGCGAAGAGGCTGCCAACGTAACAGACACAAAATCACTGCAGCTAGACCATGATGTATGTTTTTTCTAGAATGTTTATCTCGTCTACCTGACAACATCCACGATACCTTGAGCTTTAATAGAATCAAGTCAAAATTATTGTTTTTCATAGCTTTATATATCCACTTTCAATTAAAATATAGTCAAATAATCTCGCGAGTTCTGTGATGAAGGTTAACAATAAAGCAAAGTATATCAATAAATAAATACAGATAATGAATTAAGATGGAAAACCTTCAGTGAAGCCGGAAATTGAAACTAGGTCCACTGCTTTGCACGCAGGAACTCTACGTCGTTCCTTTTATTTACGACTCGGTAATAATGTCTTTTCATCCCTTAACACACCTGTCATGAAGCTTCATAGCTGAGGTCTGGGAAAAAGCATCTAAAATTAAGAAAAAAAAATCTACGACTCGTGCAGTTGTCTTACGTTTTTTTTCTGCATATGAAGAAAGGAACAAGGCTTCCAGAAATATTGGAATAGTCGGCCAGCTGCCTCCTAAACTGGTCGAGGCACGGAGAAGGGAATGCTGCGTCCCCACAGCAAACTCCTCTCCCGCTATCGGAAGGGCGTGGGACAAGTACCCAATGTCCGACCTACCCGATGCAGGTTTTTCTAGGGTTTTCCCTGCATTTCTTTAGGCGAATGCCGGGTAGGATCCTTAAACTATAGCCCGGGGGCCCTAGTTAACCCTTGGCTACCTTCCTCTACCCTTCCGCATCCCCCCTTTCTAATCCCTTCCTATGCTATTAAAGGGGAGTTGCCCAATGTGGATCACCCTCATGTAGCCTGTTGCCCTAAAAAAAAAAAAAAAAGGCTTCCAGAAAAAGTGTGGTATTTATATTATCACTTACTTTTTCTGAATTTGGCTATTTTTCTTATTATTAAAATTAAATTCACATTGTAAATACATCAGTAAGATAATAATAATAACTGAAAAACCACCCGTTTCAGGATTATTTTGGAATCGAAAGAAAATGGCGTACGTTCAAAATGAGATTCTATAGTAATCGCTAAATTCCAGAACCATGTTACTCTTACACAACTAGAAATTAACGACCCGTATAACAGAAAATAATTTTGGAACAATATAATTTGAAACATTTGTAGACGTTTCGATCAACCGTTGTTGACAGACTGACGTAATAATTTTTCAAATTAATTTTTCAAAATTAATATATATTGTAATAATTAAAAATATAATAAGAATGTGGCGCTTCTCAATGAAAGAACTTAAGTGAAAGTTATTAAACAAGATTTATTAACAATTTTTAAAACAAGTATAAAATACACCAAATATTTGGGATCTCAGGGTCTTGAACTGGGTTTCATAAATGGCAGAATTTATATAATCAAAATTACATTTACTTTTTATGGAAATCAATGCGTCTGAACATAGACGAAATTTGTTGCGGAAGAAATAATACTAAAGATTGAATTTAAGCAATTTTAATTTTATCAAGAATTAAGGATCTCATTTTATCGATAATTAAATAATTAAAGAAACGATCTGACTTTTATCTTTTAAACACGGTTTACAAATGATTTTAAAGTTTTTCTCTACTTACGGCCGCCCAGGTCTCTTTTTAGCTTTTCGTGCACAATTTTGGGGACATCACTGATTCTAAGTTCTCACAGACTCTAATTGGTGTAGTTTGTTAGTTGGTTTAACACAAATTGCTTGGTTCTCGATGCTTTACTGCAACTCGTTGCTCTGTCTCCTTCCCGACTGAATATTGCTTTACTTTTTAATATTTGAAAGCATGTTTGTGACTGGACCACATTCTTTCGTTCTGATTGCCGACTGTAAAACTTTTCGTCTGATCTATTCGCTGTCTGCTGCCCGACTGTACATTTCCTGACTGTTCGTTTGTCTCGCAAGTTTTGAGCGCGTAGAACCTTCTCGACTCATCAACAATGTTTTCTTTGCCTTGCCGGTTTGTTGCGGCGTCCGCTCTAATTACCACTAATAATGAGTCCTCTACAATACAACTTTTCAATTAGAACAATGTCTTAATTACCAATTACTACAATATTTTTTTTGGCCGTAATACGGATCGTTATTGTCTTATAGGCGTATTCCTCTATTTTCGAACGGTTGTACTAAATCATTTCCCAGTGTAATCAGTTCTACAAACACGTTGATACTATGATGTAGGTAAGTTTCCTTTAAGGTATATAATTTTTTCCTGAACTGAGGGGATGATTTAGCAGCACCTGTCCTCCGCGAACCTTGGAACCTTCCCTCCGATCGCTATCGCCTCGCCCAGAGGAGACACGCGCGCGCACACACACACGTGCGTGGGTTTATTCCCTACATTAAAACGCCTGTAAATTACTCCGATTACAAGGTAACTTACGCGATAAAGTCCGTTGGCCCCGGGAGTTGTACGTCTTCATTCCCAATTACAACAATGGCCGCGGTCGTGAGTCTCGCATTAATTGTTGGCTGGCTTTAACACTGCGAGACTCTGATCGCCTATAAAGATTAACCCGAATTGATTGCAACTACAAAGTTGCTCTGTTTTACGACGCGATCGGGTCGTAAGGTCGAAACCCCCCACCCTCCCCCTGGACAAAAATGATTCCGCCCCGTTTAAACCGGGAATTATAGGATATCGGTTTTAATGCGCAGGTAGAATTACGGAGCAAAACAATGGCGGCGGCGGCGGCGGCGGCACCAATTTGTGGCTGCCGACATGAATATTTATACATATAAAAAAAAATGATGTCGAGTGGAGCTTAGCTGACATGGATTTCCACGGCAGTCGTCACCTGCGGATTCGTACAACGACATATATATATATACTGACGACGTACAGAAAATAAAACCACGATCGGGATGGAAAAACAAAGCACTGCTGATCGGAATAGAAGCTCTTTACGGACGAAACACCCTGTTTCAGGATCTCTAACGAGGCTATTTTCCATCTACACTACGAATTTTTGATTCGGAAAAAAAATAAAATAATAATAACCTGAAGGGTACCAAAATAATCCATGCCAACAATAGTCCTAGAACCTATAAAGATCTATGGCCGATTAAATCAATCAGAAAACAAAGTGTCGATCGAGTAGATAATTAATAAAAATTAAATGTAATATTTAATGTAGAATTTAAATTCATCATTCTCTTGTTAATTATTCTACTTACTCTTAAATTTGTGATTTTCGAGATTTAATCATCAAATATATATTTTTTAATTTTTTTAAAATATTTATGTAAGACTAAAAAAATTTACAACATAGTTAGTTTTCCCTTTTTCCTTATGAATAATATTTTGCAGTTTATCTTTTCCTAAATTTTTAATTGTAACCTCATTTTGTAATATTTTTCTGAATTAAATAGCAGTAAATCCTTTTTTTTAAATTTATAAATACCTAATTTTAATTTTATAATATTTTAAAAATATTCCTCTCTTTAACAATTTCTATTTTTTGTCCACGTAAAAAATGATGAGCACTTACTCTTGTCACATGATACAGAATTCATCCATGAATACTGTAATAATCACTTTTTAATTATCGTTCAACTTTATATATCTTATATTAAATAAAATTTATATTACACGTCGGTGATCTCCACAATATATTCCTCTATAGAAAAATAAATTTTAGCTTCGTAACGAAAAATCCCTTCCATATCATATTTATCCCCTTCTTGTAGAACTATTATTAATCATTCTCAATACGCAAACCGTTTGAATGATTTCTCCCGACGTTTCGAAAACGTTGTACTGCCACCACCTTCAGTCGAGAGATAATATATCTACAATTTTTAATAATATTCCTCCTACACCGCCACAATTCGATTTTCCTCGGGGCGCTTGAATTTTTATTTCACTTAAGACGACGCAAAATGTTTCTTAATAACGAAGTCTTTATGAGGATAAATTCCCAGGGAACAATTTTTCACCCCCCTCCGCCCCCCGCTCCCCCTTTGTAATTTTCGGCCGGTCGCCCGCGGGAGTATTCATTCTGAGGGAAGGATGTGCTGCTCTCTGGCAATTTATCATCTCTCGTGTTCCATCTTGTCACGCCGCTGATGGGACAGGGGACTGGAATTCTCCGACACGAGCTCGCGAGGCTCCGAAAGCTAGCTAGAGGTGGCGCGACGTAATAAGGGTGTCACTCTCAAGTATGAGTAGTGAAAGAAAAGGCGACGGAATGTATGTACAAGGGAAGCTGAGAGGAGTTACCAGGGGGAGAAAACTCAAGAAATTCAATTTTTTTGTCTTTGTAGAAATAAGAGGATTCAAAGTAATAAATAAAAGAGGATGGTGGAAAATCAAGGGTATTTTTTTAGGGCAACAGGCTACATGAGGGTAATCCACTTTGGGCAACTCCCCTTTAATAGCATAGGAAGTGATTTGAACGGGGGGATTCGGAAGGGTGGAGGAAGGTAGCCAAGGGTTACTAGGGCCCGCGGGCTATAGTTTAAGGATCCTACCCGGCATTTGCCTAAAGAAATGCAGGGAAAACCCTAGGAAAACCTGCATCGGGTAGGTCGGGCATTGGGTACTTGTCCCACGCCCTTCCGATAGCGGGAGAGGAGTTTGCTGTGAGGACGCAGCATTCCTTTCTCCGTGACTCGACCAGTTTAGGAGGCAGCTGGCCGACTATTCCAATGGGAATAGCGAACAACTCTTACCGTATGCCCAAGGGCTGCGACCCCGGAACATACACCTCTCAAAACAGGCCGAGGTGCCTTGGCTTGTGGGAACCTTAGCTCAAAAACGGAGAGGCAGAACCAAAGGTATCCCCTTCGAATCTCTCCTAAAAGGTTCTGCCTGCGAGAGAACATCCCTCGCAGGTTACCTGCGAGAGAATCCTCTCGTAGGCTTATTCCTATCAAGGGGGGTATAACGTTATAAATATTTATTACAAGACTAGAGTTGTTCCCTATTCCCATTGGAATAGTCGGCCAGCTGCCTCCTGTGGGGGTGAGAAACCCCTAGCGTAAATGTGGAAAGAATTATAATTGAAAAACGTGATAATTACTATGCACCAAGAGACCGCGACGTCACGCACAAGAGAGAGAGAGAGAGAGAGAGAGAGAGAGAGAGAGAGAGAGACGTTACTACGCGACAAACAAAGGAAATAGTTCCTTCCTCCAGTAATGAAATAATGCAGAAATATTTTCATTGAATAAAAAATATAATATTATCCAGTCATACTCCATCGAATAATAAATTCGAAATATTTTACGATCCTTGCGGGAAATGTAAGTTAATTTTCGCCGCCATGTTTAGTGACTCCAATATGGCGACCATTTGTTTACACTGTGAATCTAGCTGACACATTTATTCTTTGGTAATGTCTGAAGACTGAGGGACAATTATATCCTGCAGTACTCAAGGAGTATGTTCAAGTATTCGATTAAATACTTTTCTGGTTTGCATAAATAAGTACACGGGCACGCAGGTAGAATATAATAAGAAAAGTAACCACACATACCAGACATAAATTAGTGGAAAATTAAATACATTTTTTGAACTTAATTTTTTGTCTGCTGTCTTATTAAATATTTACTAATATTATTTTTTAAATTATTTTTACTTCAAGAACAGAATAAATATTATCTATGAAAATTAATTAAAGTATCAGGGTGCGGATTACTTATTCACCTTTTTTTTAAAAAAAATTATACAATTAAACAGTCAAAGGCTAATAAAATACTGAAACACGAAATAAGGGTCAAGTAAATTAAACTGAAGTTAATAATCAGTTTCCACAACGGTTTTAGATTCGACAAATACAAAATTATTTTTATTATTGAATAAGAGAAGAATAATTTTATATTTTTTTGATATTACGTAGTGAATATTTTAAATGAAAGAAGACAGGGGCCGCAGCAGCGTCGCTGGCAGCTGAGACTGGTGGTGAACCCTCCTCCTCCTCTGCCGCGATTGTGGCCGATTTCACGGGCCAGTGGCACGCTTTGGCCGCTACCGTGGACCTGTCACAACTGACAGCGCGCAGAGGTGGGACGTGGTGTCAATTTACGACGAGCCCTGCCATAAACAATGACCGCCGTATCAGTTACACGGCGCACCCCTTCCAGCTGCTTCCACGCTTATTTATGGATTTCCACAGTCTCTGGATAAGACGCGTGTGCAAACATCGCACTGCGTCCCCCCCTCCCCTTTGCTACCTTTTATCTTCTCTCCCCCATCACTTCACCCTTTTATTTTCTATATTTGCTAGAACACATTCGTATTCCGTTATCCATTATGTCCCTTATCAATTTTTACGAGCAAACGCGTAGCACAACGGCGCGATCAATAACCAATGAGAACTAATCCATGGCCTTAAGAGAACTAAGTAACGACTAATAAGAGGAAAGATATTCATCTTTTTCATACATTGTCTTCTTGGAAAAGTTGACTTCAGCACCTTCCATTCCACCTGGCAAATTCTTTTGTCCTTTTAACTCATGCGTAAAGAAAACACAAAAATTCTGTTGACGATTTTCATTTTTTTAAAATTTTTCAGTTGTTTTCCTTTAACTATATTATAGCCTTATGAGTTGCGGATTGGTCACTTCTTCACATTTAATCTTCCGCAAGCATATATATATATATATATATATATATATATATATATATATATATATATATAAATATATATATATATATTTGTACAATGCCCAGTCTTAACTTTAGTCACTTAGAAAATAATCAATAAAAAGAATTGCCTTGAAGTATGTTTCGTGCTTTTTCTAGATTGAATTTAAAATTTTTTAATACATCTATATATATTAAAAATTATGTATATTTGTATGTATGTATTTACGTTAATCTCTATACATATTTAAACGCGTGGACAGGATGCAACAAAAATTGGTAAACACGACACATTCATCAAACGACGATGAGAAACGGTACTTTGGCAGGGGTGAAAAAATACCCCCTAGCATAAAGGTGGAAAAAATTATAATTTACTAATGTGATCATTTTGTGTTAATTTCTTTTTTAACGTAACAGGCTACATGAGGGTAATCCACGTGGTGGCAACTCCCCTTTAATAGCATAGGAAGGGATTTGAAAGGGGGGGATGCGGAAGGGTAGAGGAAGGTAGCCAAGGGTTAACTAGCGCCCCCGAGCTATGGTTTAAGGATCCTACCCGGCATTCGCCTAAAAGTAATGCAGGGAAAACCGTAGAAAACCTGCATCGGGCATTGGTTACTAGTCCCACGCCCTTCCGATAGCGGGAAAGGAGTTTTCTGTGGGGACGCAGCATTCCCTTCTCCGTGCTTCGACAAGTTTAGGAGGCAGCTGGCCGACTATTCCAATGGGAATAGCGGACAACTCTTACCGTATGACCAAGGTCTGTGACCCCGGAACATACACCTCTCAAAACAGGCCGAGGTGCCGCGGCTTGTGGGAACCTTAGTTCAAAAACGGAGAGGAAAAGCATCCCCTAAGGTAGCCCCTTCGTATCTCTCCTACAACGTTCTGCCTGCGAGAGAATAGAGGAAGGTCTTTTTTTTTAGGGCAACAGGCTACATGAGGGTAATCCACGTTGGGCAATTCCCCTTTAATAGCATGGGAAGGGATTTGAAAGGGGGGATGTGGAAGGGTAGAAGAAGGTAGCCAACGGTTAACTAGGGCCCCCGGGTTATATTTTAAGAATCCTAACCGGCATTCGCCTAGAAAAACCGGCATCAGGCAGGTCGATTACTACGCGAGAATAAATAGTGTCGTCACAGCCCAGGCGCGTGCGAGAGAGAGACGTTACTACGTGACGATACTGCACAAGAAAGTAAATAACTCCTATTTCTCGTAGTGAAATAAAGCAGAAATATTTTTATTGAATAAAAAGTATAATTTTAGCCATCGAATGATGATGATAAAACAATACGATCTTTGGAACTAATTTTCTTTTAAATACCTTGACTTTTAAATGACTGACATGGCACGTACCATGATTTTGCCCATTTTTTTTATTGTACTGGAGGAGACATAGAATTATGTTAAAATCAATACCTTAACATTTCTTAATTATTATAATTTAATAGATTTTTTAATGTCCAAAAAATGACTTGAAAAATTTTGGTTATATGTGTTCAAAATTATAATTTTGTAAATGTGTAAAGAATGAGCACCCGGGCAACGTTGGGCATCCAGCTAGTTTTTAATACAAATTAACTGTCAATTAATGGACGAGAGCTTAATAAGCGTTCACATTGGTGAAGTAGTATTCGAGTTTTATCCCTTCTGTTGGAATTACTTTAATGCAGTATTTATGTAAAAGTTGGTTATAGTTAGAATAAATTCTGTTTATAATTTTTTCGGGTAGTTAACAATTTAATTGGCTGTGTAAGTTTTACTTTTATTTTAGAAATATTTTTGTTCTTAATGTATTTGATTAAGTAACGTATTTTTTCGCCGATGAAGCTGACGGGAGGTTTCGCAGAGATGAGCGGAGAGGTGTTGTGCCGGGAGCCAAACACGATGGCACCCGCATCTTTAATTAACAATGGGCCTGCGAAGCGAGGAACAATGGCTTGTTCTTGCAGGTTTATCACGCCATTGTGTGGGCCTCAGCGCGCAGAAACGGAGGAAATCGCCGCCGTCAGGACGCGGTAAAAACCACGACACCCCATTATCTCTTTCGGAAAACAGAGGCAGATGGTCTCCAGGAGGGGGGATCCATTCCATTAGAGGCCAAACTTTTCACAAGGTTACCGCTTCTGAAAACAAGGGTGGTGGGGGGGACGAATCACTACACACGCGCCAATTAGGAGGAACCGCAAAAACACACTCGAGGAAACACACACACACACACACCCAAAAAAAAGGACTAACTTTGTGTGGTTAGACGCTCCGAGTCCTCCATATTTCTTCAGAGAGAGGTAACTGTTAATTCTTGTGATGTTCCGATAAATCTCTACGTTAAAGTGAAGAACGGAAGGCAGAAGAACGGTAAGGGGCGAGCTCCAGAAAACACCAGTATAATAATACTCAAGCTTTCTTCTAACAACAGTAATAAATTAATGAATAATAAAGTTAGCCAATTCCGACCAAAAATAAATAAAAAAGAGCCTAGAGCGAGAAAACTCAAAAGCCCTTCTTCGCACCTGAGGAAAGGTACAAGGATAGCTGAAACGTTGTTGTGTGATATTTATATTACCACTTTTTTTTTGTCTGAAATGGGTAACTTTCTTATTTATTATTTTCAACTAGCCCTGGTGCCCGGCGTTGCCACGTGTACTTATTTATGTGAAACCGAAAAAGTATTTAATTCTATATTAATCATAAGTCAAGAAGTGATTTAACCTAAATCTAACTGTTCCGTACATTCTTTAGACCGACAGTGCATTAATTGGAAAGGTATAAAATACATTGAATTTTATTGCATCCGTCGCAACAAACATACCTCAGAATTTTGCATTCCTCTCAATTCTCGTAATATATATATATATATATATATATATATATATATATATATATATACATATATATATAGTAGTTACATTCCTCCAGTGCTTTTATTTTTGTTTTATTATTTAAATATACCGTGTGTTTCCGCCCTAATCAACAGCTCAATAAATATTTATATAAACAGAGAAACGGGTAATTCCCCCCCCCCCCACCTCCAACGGTATGAGAGATGTTATTTGTCTGCCATCTACTAGATGCGTAGGATACTACATTTACAATTAAAAAACTATATAACGCAACAGTAGTCATTCTCTTCTCCACATATTTCGCTTCCCCGTTACGTTCACCTTCACCATCGTCCATGTCACACCCCTGAATTTGTTAACTGCGATTAAGCGGATAATTTTCAATCATCGTAATAATTAAAATAATGATAATTGTGATTTCTTTATTGTTAATAAATATTATTTGCTAGACGTGATATACGAATATAATGGGCGTGAAATTCGTATGGAGATCGGCTTGACCCAGAAATGGCGCTAGTATGCTCCAACATATTATATACTATCTGTGCCCGGCGTTGCCACGTGTACTTATTTATATAAACCCGAAAAAAGTATTTACTTCAATATTAGTCTTCAGTCAACAAGTGATTTAACCTACATCTAACTGTCCCTAGTTCCCTACACACTTTAGACCTGATAGTGCATTAATTCAATAGCTGTAAAATACAATGAATTTTATTCCATCAGTCCCGACAAACATACCTCAGAATTTCTTCTTAAATATACTCCTTGAGTACTTCAGGATATAATTGTCCCTCAGACATTACCAGAGATTGAAATTCTTAGCTAGATTCACAATGTAAACAAATAGTCGTCATATTGGGAGTCACTAAACATGGCGGCGAAAATTAACTTACATTTTCTGCAAAGATCGTAAAGTATTCGTATTGTTTTTTTTTATTATCATATTCGATGGAGTATCACTGGATGAAATTATACTTTTTTATTCAATGAAAATATTTCTGCATTATTTCACAACGAAAAAAGGAACTATTTACTTTCTTGTGCAGCATCGTCGCGTACTAACGTCTCTCTCTCTCGCACGCGGAATTATCCCATTGTAATAAGTTTATTATTATTATTATTCAATGTATTAGATGTGTTTTGGACTTAACTTAACAATTTGGGCGTGTAATATATATTTTCAATGTATAAATACGAAACAAAATACGACAGAAGTGCGTATACATTTTCCAGAAATTATCATCAGCAATAATTATTTAGTGAGCTTTGGTCCTAAATCATGAGATTGATTACAAAAAGGAAGACGAGGAACATATTTCTAATGCCCGAAGGAAAGTAAACTACTCATTTAAAGTATATATATCTACTTGACTAAAAGTAGTCGTTAATTATTCATAATGGACTCCCGTCGTCTCATGTAGGGAAAGGAATAACTGAAATGATACGTAAAGACTTTAAAAGGTTTTTTTTCATTAAAGAAATGTGGCCTATGACTCGGGTAATACTTGACAATTCCTGTTTACAGTTATAATGATTAACGGAAATAAAAATAATTAATTTATTATGCGTTATAAGATGTAAAAGTTGTACGTACGGAGGTGAAATACAGTTCTTCTTCTTCGGCTTCCCCCCCTCACCTATTATAGGTTTTCCGCCTTCAATTTCCACTTCCGTCTGTCGTTCCAATCTCCCTCTTCCTCCATTAGGGTTTTCACATGTTTTTTTTTTAAAAAAAATAGGTAATAAAAAGGTTAGTTCAATCGATGAACGTCAACTAAAAGTATTGCAGTAAAACGTTTCATGTCCATAGTAAATGCAAAACTTCTTTTCAACAAACTGGAAAACCTAAATACATAAGTGGGCAAGTCTTCTCTTCTTCTTCTTCGGCTTTTCCCCCTTTTTATAGGTTTTCTGTCTTCAATTTCCATTTCTGTCTCCTGTTCCAATCTCCCTCTTCACAAATTCCTATCCTCCATTATGGTTTTCCCACTTTAATCTGGCTCTGCCCCGTTTATTATTTTTTTTCCCCAGGAGGTGACCATTCGTATGTTTCTTTTGTCCATCTTACATTTTCCATTCATTGCACGTGACCATATACCCATTTTAAGGGTTTGATTTTCAATCCTTTTTTTAACTACATACGTGGTTACGTTCATTTCTTTCCCGAAGGAACTAATTTCTAATTTTATCCTGTTTTGAAGATTTCTTCTCAGATTACATCTCAGGACAAATGCAGTTACCAACCTTTATCACATGGCGCCGATTTGGATATTCTTCTTAAACAGTTAAAGAGAACACAAGTTCCGACCTGGGATCAGATAAATGTTCCCGTCCAGACGCTGATACCACGTCATCGTCGTCCCAAGTTAGTTGACTCTGTGACGGGCGACGCAGAAGGGGACGAGCAGACAGCGACGATATTGTATGTTGGCTTTGTGAGCGACTGAAGGCAGATGAACGACCGGCGAAGGACGTCGTAAATAGAGGACGACGGCCGCTCGACGCCTATAAGTGTCAGACTACATAGCGTCGGGACGCCAGACGACTGTCTGCTCGCAAGCTTTACAGCGCAATCTCGCCGAGTGAAACAAGGAGGAAACGCCAAATGCATCATCAGATACACAAAGGAATCTGTCACAGCACAAGGCAGATGCACTTCACGTCAAACTGCGATTTTGATGATTTTACAGCACATCAAAACGAAATACAGAATAAAAAACAAATAGTTAATAAAAATTATCTGTAAAGATGCTCTGAAGAAGATACAAAAAGGTATCGCAACGTCGTCATAATATAAAAAATAAAAAGTGTCTGTATATGGTCACTAATTGTTTTATTATCCTACTAAATGGGTAGCCGGCGTTGCCCGGGATGTCATTTATCCATAACCCTCGATTTGACTCCAATCTAGGTTGATTTTGCGTTATTTTTATTTTATGTTACTCGACCCCTACCCCTAAATGTGCTCGCGTCCCATTTCGGAGGGAGTTGAACTTTTTGATCCTGAATTAGACGAATTTTTTTTTAGGTGTAGACAGGCTATGTATAGGGTAATCCACATAGTGGCAAATACCCTCTTATAGCATAGGAAAGGGATTTGAAAGGAGTGATGCGGAAGGGTAGAGGAAGGTACCCAAGGGTTAACTAGGGCCCCCGGGCTATGGTTTAAGGATCCTACCCGGCAATTCGCCTAAAAGTGATGCAGGGAAAACCCTAGAAAAACCTTCATCAGGTAGGTCGGGCATTTGGTACGTGTCCCACGCCCTTCCGATGGTGGGAGAGGAGTTTGCTGTGGGATCGCAGATTTCCCCTCCCGTACCTTGACCAATTTAGGATGCAGCTGGCCGACTATTCCAATAGGAATAGAGAACAACTTTTACCGTATGCCCAAGGTCTGCGACCCCGGTACATACACCTCTCAAAACAGGCCGAGGTGCCTCGGCATATGGGAACCTCAGTTTAAAACAAAAACCAGAGAGATGTGAAGGCATCCCCAAGGTAGCCTCTGCCAGCGCTGTCTGGGAAGGTACACCTGCGAGAGAATTCTCTCGCAGGCTTCCTTCAATTAGACGAATATATCGCCGTTTTAACATGTACGAGCATTTCCGGGCAGAACCTTGTAGGAGAGATACGAAGGGGCTACCTTTGGGGATGCCTTTTCCTCTCCGTTTTTGCGTCCCCACAGCAAACTCCTCTCCCGCTATTGGAAGGGCGTGGGACAAGTACGCAATGCCCGACCTACCTGATACAGGTTTTTATAGGGTTTTCCCTGCATTTATTTAGACGTATGATGGGTAGGATCCTTAAAATATATCCCGGGGGCGCTAGTTAACCCTTGGGTACATTCCTATACCCTTCCGCATCCCCCCTTTCAAATCCCTTCCTATGCTATTAAAGAGGAGTTGCCCAACGTGGATCACCCTCATGCAGCCTGTAGCCCCCAAAAAACCGATCATTTCCACCCTTCTACTGTGGGTTAAACAAAAATCAGTCGGTTACATTTTTTGATAATTTTTACCCCCGTTCGAGCATTACCACGGTTTTTCACAATGAAACTCAGCGATATCCATAAGCGCAGAATTGCCTCAATCAATTTGCGTTATTTTCATGTAACGCTCCTCCAAACCCCACCTTCTAAGGTGCTCCCTTCCTATCCCAATAGGGGTTGAAATTATAAACAGAGAATATCTACCGAAAAATTATGCATTTAAGCGACAGCGAAAAATATTTATTCTACGAAAAAATTTCGGTCGATCAACATGTTTGAAAATGTCAACCATCGTTCAGCCCCACCTGTGTGGGGGTTAAACTTCAACTTGAATTGCATAATAATTCTCAGCGACATCCATAACCCGCAATACGACTCTAATATTAAAACTTATAACAAATATTTTATCTCTTGACTATGAAATATATTTTTGATCAACATTCTGTAATCCGTTTGTGAAAAGTAAATTATCTGTGTACAAAACAAAAATGGAAGCTAAGTGTAATTCTATATTTTATGATAGTTCATTCTCTAATCATTATTTATTTACTAGTACGTGTTGAATTTTTTTTATTAGAACTGTAAATATTATATTTCACCGTTAGTATAGTTAAATAATTATTTTTTTGTTATTATTAATATATATTTATTTTACTTATGTTGGACAGGGAAATTTGTGTTCCCGAATTTAAGTATTTTTAAGTTAACTTCGTAATTAAAAAAATTTACGTCTGATTGAAAATAATGAATAATAAAGATGGCCCAATACAGAAAAAAAAGGGGGTAATATAAATTTCACACAAGGTTTCTGGGATCCTTGTTCCCTTACGTCAGGTGCTAAGAAGAGCCTAGAGAGGCACAACTGCACTGATCAGTTGACAAACACTCAAACATTAACTTCGTAATTATATATATCTCTAGTATACAATTATTAAATTTATAATTTTTTATGTTGACGTATCATAGTTACCTCACACGAGGACTAATGGAATAAATCATTATGGTTCAAGTGTTATCACTTACCATAGTTTGATAGAAAGATAAATAAAAAATTATTTTTTTTCAAAACTCGTTAATTAGGGCCGTTTCATTGGAAAATTATGATAGTCAATATTTTATTTAATCTCTTTGACGCCATAGGCGGAAGTTAATTTACAATTAAGTCAATTAAGTCCAAAGAAACTTATTACTGAAAATAGCTTATAAATATTCTATGACTTTGAGTTGATTTTTTAAAATACCCCCTTTGTGATACAGACTGAATTATGTCTATATTTTTACCGTTGTTAATATTTCCAGGCGACTAAAATTAGTTTTATAATTTATATATTTTTTTTAAAATTCTTGTAGCATTTTTTTAACTGGTAAAGTAATCATATTATATTTTTATTTACTCGGACGTTCGCCATTTTAGCGTATTTACGTGCTGATAAGCAGAACAAAGGCAATTATCCCGAGGCAAGCGAATCACAACGTCGAACGTCAGGTTTACCAACGCAACAAGTAAAAAAGCACGAAGCCAGACTAACATTTTACAGAGAAGTGGCTCGGCAAATAAGTGTCGAAAGAAGCGAGCGGCAGAGGTTTTCGTCTAGTCTATTTTCCCTCCCATAAATATTTTTTGTTGTTGTTGTTGTGTCACTGCTTTTAAGTTCTCCACGGAGAAGAAATGCGAGTGTTTTGAGCGAAGCAATCAGAGGAGGAGAGGAAGAACCGTCACTTGCCCATCTCTGTTGAACAAGATGGCAAGAAAAGAAACGATCCATCCAAACCGTAATGGTTTTTACCCCGAAAGAAATAAAAAAAATATATATTTCAGTTCAATATCGTCACAGTGTTTCATCGTATGAATAAGTGTTTTAAAAATAACTGAATATTATTTTAAAGCGTTTACAGTAACATCTGACAGCCTACTTAACGTGAACGCAAATCTCATCGGATCACTGATATGTGGAAAATAATATATTGGCCTTATATTCCTTTATACAGATGACGCATTCAGAATGATGATAATTATTATTATTTAATTTTTAAAAATTCCACAATTATCCCTTATATTCGTACTATCATGTTTTTTTTATCTGTAAGAATAAATATGTTTGAAAAGACTAATATTTACTTAACGTTATTTTAAGGTTAAATTAATGGACGTAGAAGTCAGAAAAATAAAGTTTAATTAAAAAATTAAAATTTTCCTTTGTTTAAAAAAATTATTTTTATAATAAAGATTCTATTTTCTGTGAAAGGACGTGTTAAAAACTAAATTGTCCTTATCCTGTTTTTATTATAACATACTCGTGGATTCAAGCAAGAATTACAAGCTTCAGTCAACCGCCATTTTCAACTGAAAACATAAAAATATTTAGACCACAAAGGCAAAAATTTAAAAACTTTTTTTAAAAAAAAATAACTAAAAAGGATAAAATCAATAATAAACGCAATATTAGAATTTTTTTTCCTTATATCATTATTTTCCTGGAGTCCTATTGTTTTTTTAAAAGCAATAAAAGGTTAATTGAAATTGCGTAGTGTATATAAAAAAATTTATACCAAGTTATTTAATGTTTTTTAGTGCACGTTTTCATATTAAACGAAGTTCTACTAATACGAAGAAATTTATTTATTCTCTGGTCACGTACAGAACGCCACGAAGAAGTCACAGCAGCTACTAGTCCTACTATTTGTAATCTCCTTGCCGTAGTAGACCTAACGCTAGAACCTTGTAGGAGTGACACGAAGGGGCTACCTTTGGGGATGCCTTTTCCTCTCCGTTTTTGAACTAAGGTTACACACAAGCCTGTTCCCACGGGCTGTTTTGAGAGGTGTATGATGTTCCTGGGGGTCACAGACCATAGGCATACGGTAAGAGTTGTTCCCATTGGAACAGTCGGTCAGCTGCCTCCTAAACTGGTCGAGGTACGGAGAACTGCGTCCCCACAGCAAACACTTCTCCCGTCATCCAGGGAAGGGCGTGGGACAAGTACCCATTGCCCGACCTACCCGATGCAGGTTTTTCTATGGTTTTTCCCTGCATTACGTTTAGGCGAATGCCGGGTAGGATACTTGAACTATAGCCCGGGGGCCCCTAGTTAACCCTTGGCTGCATTCCTCTACCCTTCCGCATCCCCCCCCCTTTCAAATCCCTTACTATGCTATTAAAGGGGAGTTGCCACTATGTGGATTACCCTCAAGTAGCCTGTTACCCTAAAAAAAAAATAGGCCTAACGGAACTTTTCATCTGCGACGTGTGTGTTTGTGTGTTCTCTTTTGCTCCTACAGTTTCATTCAACTTTATTTTTTTTAAATGGCCATTAATAATTAAACTATATTCTTCTAGTAATGTCAGATAATTTTCAGTTTGATGGAGGGAAAAGTTTTTCAGGTTAGACAGAACATTGACGCTCTCGAAGTCACATCTGTTGAGATGACGCGATTTTTTACGTAAACTATTACGACGACATCTGAATTTTTTTTTCTAGTTTAACCTACATATATCTTCGTAAGGTATAATAAGGCTATCAAATTGGCATTTAACACCCAGTGGCGGGGGTGGACGGGGTGGTAAATTTGGAACATGCAAACACGGCAGATATTTGCGTTGAATAAATTTTTTTCATGGTTAATTATAATACATGTATTTCTATTGATGTTATTTGTGTATTTCATGGCTTTGTCTAAATGGAATCGGTCATTAATTTAAACCAAGTTTTTTTCTGTTTAATGAAATAAATGTCATAATTAAACTCAGTGACATTCATAACCTTGGATTTGACTCCAATATCAGTTGTATTCGAGTTATTTTCCTGTAAAGCATCTCCACCCCAAACCCTAAGAGTGCCCTTTTCCCAGGGTGTAGGGGGATGAAAATTATATTCAGATAACATCGGTAGAAACACTTTCAATATCTTGGACCTCTAAAAATATTTATCCGTCTCAAATATCGGCTGTTTTTGCATGTTTAAATATTTCAACCCACCGCTCCCGGGGGTGGTAAACACGTCCCACCCCGACAGTGTTTGTTTCCTGGGCGTAAAGAACACGTGTACGAAATTTGGTCCAACGGTGAATTTGTATAAGGAACATATAAATATATATACATACATACAAACACTCTACTTTATTTTTAAGATTTTCTTAGTAATTATTTTCAATCAGACGTAAATTTTTTCATTTTTTCTTTTCTTTATATATTATAATAAACTCTTTAATTATTATTATATTTTTATCTTTATGGGTTCAATTCATTTGAACATATAGATCGGGGTATGCGTACTAAATAAATAAACTTAATATGGTTAATTAATTTATTGCTCACGCCAATGAATCACCAAAGCAACTAAACGAAAATAAAGATAAAACGAAACTAGGAAACATCCCAAAGATGTACTCCTACTTCTTCTTATTATTATCCACTTATAAATGTAATAAGTTTATTACAATATGTATATTTTTCTTATTTAAGTTTACATTCTCATTTCGTCTGATGTCATTGACAGTTTTTTTACATTTACATGTTTTTAGCTTGTCCTATTTCATCTGTAGAGAACTGATAGGATCAATAAATCTCAATGTTTCGGTAAACAGGAATAATTTATATTTTCTTCGACTCCGTGTGTTGAATTAATATCTCTCTCCCCTTTCCTGGACATTTCTCTGCAGAGGGTTGATTTATTCCATCATTGCTCTGCATACAGAGCGGGTTTTTTTTAAAAAAAAAATTGGTCGATTAGTTAATCATAACTGAAGGAACGAACACTTTATTTTATTTTATTTTATTGATGCAAAAATTGGGGATCGTTGGCAGCAAAATGTAAATGTTTATTTGAAGGATGCAAATGAAATTCTGTCTGTTATGGGAAACGCAAAATATGCGAATAATTTACGTGGGAATTAGTTCATTGTTGGGGGGGGAGGGGTTTCCGGTCCAGAGAGGTTCCATGTTCACGTTTAACTGTAAAATTAGTTAGCTCTCAACATCTTCAATTCTTCAAACCCGTGATGGTTCGATTACAATATATGGTTTTACGAATTTGATAATCCCCGTTGAAGAAGGAGCCATATTTTAATATATATATAAATATATATATATATATATATAAACATTACTCGCCCTCTGACTCTCCAGTTTTCTCTCCATAAACGTCACATTAAAAATACAGAACTTTTTTTTACTCTCATGGTCAAGTTTTCTTTCTCTGTTCTTCTGCTCAAGTACAATAATAAAAAGGAGTTTAAATTTATAAATAATTATTAGTTATTATTTTAGTAATATATATTATATATATATAATGTCTGCCTTTGTGGGCACTAAGGAACTTCTGAGTAATCATCAGAAACAACATGTCTTTGTAAGCATTCAAGAATTTCCGAGTCAGCATAATAGATAAACAAGACTCCACGTGTCCTGCTGAGTAAGGGGGCACGTGTTGATAACGAGGCTCTGAGAAGAAGGTGTCACCTCCTACACGGAGCAGGAGATATTTGAATGCCCATTGGTGAACGCTTGTATAAAAAGGCCGGGTTTCCTTGATGGAAGGAAACGCTGGGCCACAACCTGGAGGGTCAGCATCAACGAAACGAAAAGCCAGGCGCTGATGGTCACAAGGCGAAGGACCGCGGACAGGAAACCCATCCTTCGTCTATTTGGTGAAGTAATCCAGTGGACCACACGAAGGCCAAGTACCTGGGGGTGATCCTGGATACAAGGCTAACGTGGAGGTACCACGTTAAAGAAATAGAGAAAAAGGTAGTGGCAAGGCTAAATGTACTGTATCCGATTTTTAACCCTAGGTCGAGAGAGTGGGACTCTCCATCTACATCTCACTCATACGACCGATCATCGAGTACGTCTGTCCTGTGTGGGCCACCATCGCAGAGACTCATCTAAGGAAGCTGACGGTGCCTAAGGAGAGTCCTAAACCTGCCACCATGGATTCCAAACGAGGTCGTAAGGGACATGTCAGGAGTCGAGCACCTGTGGGAGCGGGTCCTCAGAATCTCTGAGCGATTCTACAGCAGTGCGCAGAGCTGGTCTCATCACTAGGACGATACGACCCTGACCAAAAAAGGTAAACAGGAACCGACCACTGTCGATCTTCCTGTAAGGTAACAACAGGTTTTGAAAACTATCGTACAAGATTTTTACACTTGTACGCTGTAAAGTTATTTATACTTATACATTAATTATATTTATACTATCCTTTATAATCCCCAATAAGTTCCCTTTCCGATATAATCACAACGGGGAAGAAGCGAGGACGGCATGCCAAAGAAGAAGCAGCAGCACAATGGTATGAATGCAAGAATGAATGTGTAAGCGAATGAGAGGAGTGTTTCAAAATGTTAGGATGCCTTTAAGGCAAAACATTTACGATGTATGAATCCAAATAAGCGACATTTAGTTATGACAATTGTTAGTATGTTTCAGGTCATATTATACGTCATCATTGCAGAGAAGATTCCAAGAGGAAGGAACTGCAGGAGGCTGGACCTCCAGTAAGTCGTCGCTGCTGCTGCTGATGGAAGGAAGTCTCTGCATATTACTTCAACGTGGTGCGTATGCCACTCTGTCTTCCGTTTTTATATTATTATCTTTGCTCTAGGCTGTAGACTAAGGATAATAAAATTTCCTTCTTATTCTAATGGACTAAAGCCTCGCGTTATTTCTCTAAGTCCTTTAAGCTATTATAGAGTGCGACTTTGCGCGCACTCCGGACCCCAAGTTCTTCTTAAATATCTCGTGGTAGCGAGACCAGGGGAATTATTTTATTACATGTTGGCAGCGGTGGGATCTTAACCACTGAGGCCAGAAGGGAAATTATATTTTTACATTTCCAATCAGACGAAAATTATTTTATGTTTGTCAAACTGCAAACGAGAGATTTACACCAATCGCGGAAAAATTACATGTATTCATCCCCTTCAACCCCTATCTTTTCTTTTACAAAAAACCTTTTCTTTTTTATATATATATATATATATATATATATATATATATATATGACGGTGTCCACATAGCTTACTGTGCTGTTAAGAACTTGAGGAATGTTGCTGCGCAATGGTTCGGACTAGAAGCCGACTTATGTGGTAATAATACCGCTCCAGAAAAGTCCTTGACGTGGTGGTCTTGTGGTTATGACACTGAGTTCTCACGTTCGATTCCCTCCTGTCCCGGATGTTATTTTCGCTGCTGTAAGATAATTTAACACTCACGGTAGTTATAGCAGATTTTAATTTAATTTACTACGAGTATTTTACTCCTGGTTTATCCCTGGCGAAAAATAAAAAACATACTAATTATAACGACACAACTGCACGTGTCAGGGTTGACAAAACTCAAAACGTTGTGTAGTATTTATATTATCAAATTTTTTTTTGTCTGAATTGGCTATCTTACTTATTCATTAAAAAAATAGAAACAATTATATAAACAAACTAAGATAATTAAGATATGAAAATAAGTCTCTCAGAACAGACCGAGATGACTTAAATCAAAAACGGAGAGGAAAAGGCATCCCCAAAGATAGCCCCTTCGTATCTCTCCTACAAGGTTATGCCTGTGAGAGAATATCCCTCGCAAGCCTTGTGATGCTATGTTTTGTCTGAATTATTCATTTTTGTATTTATTAGAGTCAAATTGCAATTATAAAAAGAGAAAAAAATAACGTGATCATTATGTTAACCCTATATATTTTTTCTAATCCAATTAGTTGCAAAGAGAAGCTTAGTACAATCAAGATTCCATTATATTTCAATCCCCAGTAAGACTCTCGATTAAACACAATAAACAAACAAATCTGCGACCCCGACATTTAACAGCCAGCTGCAATGTTCTCTCCTACGGTAGCCTTACTTGAGGTTCAGATCTAAATCTGACAAAGGAAAAAAGGGGAAAAAAAACATTGCTTCTACAAGACTCGGCGATTTGCCAAGTTCACTTACACGTGCTACAACTTAAGACCTAATTTGCATAATTATCTATGCATGTATCATTTTCATGCAGGTCGTATAACAGAGGAAACCGATTTCTTATCCTTGAGGGGGGGGGGGGGGGACAACAACTCGATTCTTAGTTAATGAATTTTATTTTTATTATAATATTTTTCAGTTAGTCCTCAAATGTCCTCGTCAGAAGAATTTAATACTGTATTATAGAATTATTATAAACATTCTTTTACTTTAATAAAACATTAAAGTTAAAAAAACTACAAACACAAATAATTATATTGACGTAAGACAAAATATATGAAGACTACGAATAAAACATTTAATAAATTAAATAATTTATAAATTGAGTAATAATTTATAAATTAAAAATAATTCAGAAATTAATAACGAATAATAATAAATTAATAATAATTTAATAATTAAGAATAATTTAATAATAAACAATGATTTATAAAGTAATGATAATTACTTAATTTATAAATTAATAATAATTTAATAATTAATAATAATAAATAATAATTTATAAAGTAATGATAATTTATAAATTAATAATAATTTATAAATTAAAATTAGTAATAATAATAAATTAATAATTTTATAAACTATTTAAAACTAAACTAAAACTTTTAATAACTTAAATAATTTATAAATTTAGTAATAATTTATAAATTAATAATAATTTATAAATTAATAATAATTTATAAATTAATAATAATTTATAAATTTAATAGTAATTTATAAATTAATAATTATTAAAAATTAATAATAATTTATAAATTAATAATTATTAAAAATTAATAATAATTTATAAATTAATAATTATTAAAAATTAATAATAATTTATAAATTAATAATTAATAATAATAATAAATTAATAATAATTTTATAATTATTAAAGACTGAAATAAAACTTTTAATAAATTAAGTAATTTATAAATTTAATAATTATATAAATTATTTAAGACTAAAAATAAAAATTTTAATAAATTAAATAATTTCTAAATTTAATAGTCATTTATAAATTAATAATAATTTAATAATTAATAATAATTTAATAATAAACAATGATTTATAAAGTAATGATAATTACTTAATTTATAAATTAATAATAATTTAATAATTAATAATAATAAATAATAATTTATAAAGTAATGATAATTTATAAATTAATAATAATTTATAAATTAAAATTAGTAATAATAATAAATTAATAATTTTATAAACTATTTAAAACTAAACAAACTTTTAATAACTTAAATAATTTATAAATTTAGTAATAATTTATAAATTAATAATAATTTATAAATTAATAATAATTTATAAATTAATAATAATTTATAAATTAATAATAATTTATAAATTTAATAGTAATTTATAAATTAATAATTATTAAAAATTAATAATAATTTATAAATTAATAATTAATAATAATAATAAATTAATAATAATTTTATAATTATTAAAGACTGAAATGAAACTTTTAATAAATTAAGTAATTTATAAATTTAATAATTATATAAATTATTTAAGACTAAAAATGAAAATTTTAATAAATTAAATAATTTCTAAATTTAATAGTCATTTATAAATTAATAATAATTTAATAATTAATAATAATTTATAAATTTAATAGTTGATGTTAGTTTCTAAAGTATTTAATTTATTAAAAGTTTTATTTTTAGTCTTATTATTAAATTTATAAATTATTTAATTTATTAAAAGTTTTATTTTTAGTCTTAATATAAAATAATTAAATTTAAAAATTATTTAATATATTAAAAGTTTTATTTGTAATTTATTAAAAGTTTTATTTGTTAATAATGTATAAATGTAATACTTAGTGTTACTATTAAATTTATAAATTATTCAATTAATTGCAAGTTTTATTTGTAGTGTTCGTATATTTTGTTTCATGTCAATATAATTATTTGCGTGTGTATTTTCTTTAATATGTTTAATGTGTTGTGTTACAGCTCAAACATGAACATCAAATCTAAAATTGATTAATTTTTGTTAATGTTGCATCAATTTTTTGCTCCTGTTTCGAATTAATATTTACCTGGATGTTCGATAGAATCACATAAATAATTCAGTTGATTAAATACATTTACTTTCGAGATCTTCTAATTATTTTTTCATTTCTTGAAGAGGTCCTAATCTTCAGGACGAAAAACGTTTTATTTTATTTTTTTAATTGGAATTTTTTTTAATTAAAAATTATTATATATGGCTATTAATTGATATATATTATATATCTATCTAACCTGTAAGATAACTTTTCAAATTAAATAATTTATTACGCTGGTAACAGGAAAATCCCACAACATATTTCACTCGGAAATTACGGAAACAGGAAACAAGATAAGTAGAAAACACAGGAAATTATATACCTCGACAAAGAACAAAAAAAACCGGTTAAAATTGATATTTTTTTATTAATCCAAGTGATTTTCCTTATTCTCTGGTTTGGACCGAATACGTTAGGAATAAATTTCAATTATCAGCAGAATTTAGTGATTGGGCTAAGAACGAATAATCTGGTAAATAATTGAGAAAAGACATAATGTAAACATAAAAGGAAATTCAAGACGACGCTATTAAAAGCTAAGTACGTCCAGGTACAAGGATCTCAGAAACTAAATTGGCTACCTTTCTTATTCATTACTTTCAATCAGATGGCTTTTAAAAATCCAGAAGGTTGGCTATTTTAAAAGTAAATTAAGTCTAATTTACACAATCTACTTAAATTTCTTCTACATTATTTTATCATATAAGAATAAAAATTGTTACATAAAACTTACAGAAAGGTTACAAACTAGAATTCTGCAGTACGTCACTTCCCCCCCCCCCATGCCAAGTTTTTCGTTCGTTAAGCAGCATGACTTGAAGAAGATCTACAGAGGCATTATTTCAAGCCTGCACAATTTACTCTACAGAGAAAGAACCCGTTTCATGTAAAATGGCCAGGAAATTACCAGCGGAGGACATTGGAGACAATTAAAATGAAGTTACGCAAAAGTCAGTCTTTTTATTCCTGTAACAATAATTTCAGCAAAACCAAAAAAAAACTTGACATCTCGTTTCTGTATTCACTTAATAGTAAAATATATACCACTGTGATCAAAATGTAAAGTGAAATTGTCATTTAAAACTCCCGGGTATTAGGAAGGCAGGTAATTTTTTTTCCTAGGTTGGTAGGACTGTCTATAATATTTGCCAAGCGTCTGTTTGTTAAAAGGTTTAATTATCTCAGAGTTACACGTGTGTGTGTTTTTGTAAACAACCAAAAGTGAATTTTTTCGATTTTTGCAATGGGGGTGATTTTGTTGAGCAAAGAACTTGCGTCAAATATTGTTTGCGGAAGGAATATTCCTGTGCGGACACGTTGAAGGCCTTTGGTGGTCAAACTATGGCACAAAGAAAACGTTTATAAGTGGTACAACGAGTTCAAAGACGAACCTCACGCGCTCTGGACGACCATCAACGTCTACCGACGAGGGCCACGTCCAAAAAAAATCAAGGATTTGGTGCTTGAAAATCGTCGATGGACAATTAGAGATCTCGCTGATGGTGTTGGAATATCATTTGGCTCAGCCCAAACCATTTTGATGAATGTTTTGTGTCTCAAACGCGTCAAATCTCGATTGGTGGAAAAAAAGCGTCGCGTTGATGTGTGTGAAACTTTGCTGTCTGACTGTCAGGACCACTTGAAATGCATCATCACTGGAGACGAGACCCTGGAACCAGCGAATATCAAGGTCATGTTGACAGTCGTGGTGTGGTGCACTGTGAATTCCTTCCGCCGGGCCAAACTGTCAACAAAGAATATTATCTTGGTTCCTTCATCACGATAATGCACCACGTCACACTGCATTGGTTCTTCGCGACTCACATCGTTCCGCAACCACCGTATGCGACTTCTGGCTATTCAGAAAACTCAAAAGGCCAATGCGGGGACGCCGTTTTGACACGATTGAGGAGATAAAAACCGAATCGAAGAAGGTCTTGAAGGCTATACAGGGGAAAAAGACTATTCCGACTGTTTCGGGGACTGGAAAAAGCGTTGGAAAAAGTGCGTTTTATAGGGACGGGGATTACTTTGAAGGGGATGAAATTTATTTGGAAGAGTAAATAAAGAATTTATATTTTATAAATAAATTCACCTTACTTTTTGTTCACAGTGGTATTTCAAAAGTACTTTAGTTCGGAAATCATGGAACACCTACCCTGTAATTGAAAAAAAAAAAATTTTAAAAAGTTTGGTAATACCGTAGAGAGAAAAATTAAAATGCAACGTGTAGGGTTGGTTGTATGACTCACTACGGTACAGGTGTATCCGCATTCGGGACGTTTCTGTGTTGTTCCTTTCGGCGGCGTCACTGTGCGCGTAATGAAGAGCGACGCCGCGACGGCTGCTGCAATATCAGTAATTAAAAATCTTGCGTCTTCTGTGGACGCTGACAGGCGGCGGCGTCGTTGTAATCTCGCCACCCATTGCAGTCCTGATTCGTTCATTTCCCTCCTTATAACAAATAACACTCTTCATCCCCCCAGTTTATTACGTCCAATTATGGACGACGTGCGTCATTCCTGCTGTATAATTCAGTTGATCGGCATTATTAAGAGAAATAAATATTCTCGCAGCGTTCACTTCCAAATTATTTACAATTGTATCAATTAATTTATATTCACCTATCTTCAGATTGTTACATCAATTTTTTTAATGCGAAACTCAGACACATACCGTCGAAAATTTAAATATTAGTGAAATTTAATTTTATAAGGTTTTAAAGTCAATAAGCTTTTTCAAAAAACAGACACCTATATATATACAGTTTTTCAATAGGGGCTCGGTGATTTTTTTAAAATATTTTATTACATTTTCTTTTAATAAATAGAGCTAGTGAGAGTATGAGGAAGGATCTGATTCCTTAATACAATATGCCTTTCTTTTCGAGTTTATTGTTCAAATTATTAAGCTCTTTGGTTAATAATTAAGTAAACGAAGTCAAAATAATTTATAAAAATAATAATATACCCCCCCAAAATAATTGCATGCGTCACGTAGTAGTTGAAACAATAAATTATTTTTCTTTCGTGAAAAATACAAAATTTTGCGTACATATCAATAAGTTTTTATTTTTAAAAAATTTAAATATAATTTTTAATAGCCTTTGATGATTTTTTAAAATATTTCCTTCAATATATAGAGCTGGTGTGAGCCTGGATTCGATGTCTAAATACAATATGCTTCTTGTGCGCTGCCCTTGTGAATTGCGTGACGTGGCGTCTTCTGATTGGTCCTCGCCTTGTGACGTGTCAATCCGTGACGTAGTTCCTGGCGGCGTCCTGATAGATCAATTCTTTTCTCTCCGTGACAGGAAAAAACGCCAGTGTTGCCACTCATAACAACTTTAAATTCCAAAATTAGGAAGTAAACTCAGATGTGATCCTACATTGACGCTTTTACACTGGATCAGTGATTTAAATAATACTATTTTCTGGTCTAACTTGTGTTTTGGGAACATTTACAAGGTACACTCATAAAAAAATTGTAAGTATTTGGTGATGATGGACGGAAATATAGAAAGTCCAAGAACCTGCCAGTAGGAACAACAAATTATAATAATAATAATAATAAAATAACAAAAAAAAACTGACCAGAAATGATGAGAATAATTAAAAACCCAACTACATAACTTTACTGCTCTCTTCAGGTTGTGGTGTGAGGAAATTATTTAAAGCATTTTAAAAAATTCACGGCCTAATTAAGTGACGTAAATAAAAAGTATAGATGATCGACGTGAAGGTCAGATTAATTAAGAGGAATTCTCTACTCGGTTCGGTTTTTGTGGATTATTTTCTTTTTTAAGGTTTCTTCATAATTTCATTTCTATTCCCCTTTTTCTTGATCTACCTTGATTCCCGTGTCAGTAATTTGGCAATTTTTTGTCCGTCATATTCCATATGAACGACTTCAAAAACAATTTCATGTCGAAATTTATTATTTTTTTTAAAAGAAAAAAATGAGTAAGAGTCTCAAACGCATGTAGTTTACCTAGAAATAATAAAATTGAGAAATAGAATTAATGAAACACGGGATCAAATTATTTTTCAAAAATCTGTGAAGACTTCGGTAATACTTACGATAAGTTTGATTATAATTAAGAGTATTCAAGCACGATATGATGTGAATCAACAGAAAACAATAAAATGCCATATTAATCCAATATGTCATGAAACTATAATTTCTGTGAAAACATCGTAGGTTAACAAAAAGAAATATTTTTAATCTCTGAGGCAAGGAAATAGACGAACACTTTCTCAGCTTTGAACACGATAGAAGAATATGAAGAAGAAGGGATGACAAAGTGTGAGGGCGGTTGTCACTATGAATGACCCCCCAGCCGTTTTATCCTATTACAAAGAATCCCCCTAAACTGTGAGAGGTATTAAGGCTTGAAGAGAATTCCTCCAGGCTCTAAACCTACTTATTCACAACTGAAGTTAAGTCACTGCGACACTTGAAACGTCGACGCTCCAATGGGGGTGCATATTTGTAACTATAATAATAATAATAACTTTGGTACACACAGAAATTGTACAAATCTAAACGCCTAAGATGGGAAAAAAATATTTTCAAGGAAAGATGATTACATATACTTAAGAATTTACTGTAGCTAATAAAAACAATAAATTAGAAATGGTTGAGAAGTGAGTAAAAATAAATAGTAATTCTAGTCTTTTTTTTGGGTGTAGACAGGCTATGTATAGGGTAATCCACAAGGTGGCAACTCCCCACTAACTATGACATTTATTTCATTAAATTGAAAAACTTGGTCGAAATTAATGACCGAATCCATTGAGACAAAGTCATGGAATTTTTTTCCCGTCTGATAGCCTTATTTTACCTTACGAAAATATATGTAGGTTAAACTGGAGAAAAAAAAATTAAGATGTCGTCGTAATAGTTCACGTAAAAGATCGCGTCATCTTAACAGATGTGACGTCGAGAGCGTCAGTGTTCTGTCTAACCTGAAAAACTTTTTCCTCCATCAAATTGAAAATTATCTGACATTACTAGAAGAATATAATTGAATTATTAATGGCCATATAAATAAATAAAAAATAAGTTGAATGAAACTGTAGGAGAAAAAGGACACACACACTCGTCGCAGATGAAAAGTTCCGTTAGGCCTATTTTTTTTTAGGGTAACAGAATACTTTAGGGTAATCCACATGCAGGCAACTCCTCTTTAATATCATAGGAAGGGATTTGAAAGGGGGGATGCGGAAGGGTAGAGGAAGGTAGCCAAGGGTTAACTAGGGGCCCCGGGCTATTGTTTAAGGATCCTTCCCGGCATTCGCCTAAAAGTAATGCAGGGAAAACCCTAGAAAAACCTGCATCAGGTAGGTCGGGCATTGGATACTTGTCCCACGCCCTTCCGATAGCGGGAGAGGAGTTTGCTGTGGGGACGCAGCATTCCCTTCTCCGTGCCTCGACCAGTTTAGGAGGCAGCTGGCTGACTGTTCCAATGAGAGTTTGATGCTGGAAATAAAATTCCAAGCACAACGACGTTTCTTTCTAATAACTTCATGGAGATTACGTTTTTCAAAATTTGAAACGTGAAACTGAAACTTAAAACTGGGAGCGGGAAGGTGAATGAAAGAAGATTTATTTTTAAGGATCTTTGCTGGGACTATCATAAAAAAAATCAATCGTTCATCCACGAAATCAACAGGTGGTTAAGAACTGACACTAACCATGTCGGCCATCTTGTTTGCTTGAAGAGAGTCGGGGGAATAGAAACGAAGGTACCGACCGCCGACGTATTTCCTCAGCTGAGTTGTTGACGCGACCTCGCACTAATGATGGAAGTCCGCAGTGTCGTAAGAACACAAACCAAGTGTGTGAGAAAACATCTCATTTCAATATTTCTCCTCCCCCCCCCCTCCCGCGGCTAATGGAATCTCATAACGGCTGACGGTACCAACTGTAAAGAACTTGCCGCGAGGGTCGCGACCTCTCCTCCTCAGATGTCGTGCAGAATTACAAACCAGTTATCCTGTCGACGATATTGGATACGTCACCAGAAATTATTATACTATTAAGGTCTTTGCTTAATAATTGAGTAAGCGCCGTCAAAATAATTTATAAAAATAATAATATCCCCCCCCCAATAATTACAGGCGTCATGTAGTTGTTGAACAATAAATTATATTTATAATATATTTATATAATATATTTATATACAAACTACTTAAGAATCCCCAGTCTGAGTTGGTAAACAAATCTGATGAGAACAAAATTTATGTCCTTCTTAACTGGGTATTACAATATATATATGAGTCTCAAACGAGTGCAGTTTAACTAGAAAGAAGAAATTTGAGAAAAAGATTTAATGAAACAAAGGAATATAATTATTTTTCTAGTATAACTTCAATTTTGGAAAATTAACCAACTGGTATGTTAAAATATTTTACATATTCCTTCAGAGTACCGCAAAGACAACAGTTCCAAATTCAGGCCAAGGCCAAGGCCACGGCTTCATCCGTCATTATTCCATAATTAACATCAAACAAAAATTACAGAGGAAGGGTGGTGGGGGGAGGGGGGGGGGATCTCACGGCCAATTGAAATAAGCGTCCAACTTCCCGTTTCCGGCAGCCGGTAATGCCACACTCTTAAACAAGTAAATAAGCAGGCGCCACGTTAAAAGATACAGCGAAGCCTGCAATTTATTTTTAAAAGAACGATTACATTTAATGAGGTTCATAAATTCCGTGTTCTCCGCGTCTCAATTATTCGTGGAGGTCTGCGTTGTCAGTTTCATTCCAGGCTCGTTGCCGACTGTTTCACTGGTTGTCATTTTAAAGTTTTGTGTAACGATTATTTCGGATTCACTTTTACTTAAATTTAAGGGACTTAATTATTAAAAAAAGCAATACTAATATATTTTTAACAGGGACGAAATAAGACAGAAAATATATATATATCAGGGTTGACAGAACAGATTTCAAATCCCAATCTCCCTCAGACAATTTTCCGGTCGTTTGCTTAAGTAATATTTCTTTAATAAAATCTCTGATTGTGGTGTCTGCATCTCTTTATATATATATATATATATATATATATATATATATATATATATATATATATGCTAACGTGTCGATTTTTAGGCCCGTTTCAATGGAAGTAAATAAAAAACAAAGCTTCAACATACCATATATTTGAATACGTGAGTGTGTGGAAAACTCATAACACATCTCAATTTATGGGGAATTAAAATTTTCTAGTTGGCAGCCATTTTATGTGTCGACTGAATATTAATTAAATGGACGGGCTGTACTAACTAATCTAGATTAGAAATTTCTTGACAATGCTAAGATATTATTCCTGAGATTAACCATTCTCTTGGAGTAGAAAATAATTGCGAAAGAAAAACGAAAATAACAGGGATGAAAAGCCAGGACACGAGAAAAGAAACAGAAAGAAAGAGGCGGGTCAAAGAGATAACGAGAAAGATCACCTAGAATCGTCTAGAATGATTATTATTGAGATTATTCGGGTATTCCACTTTCTTGAAGTAAAAAAAAAATTCGAAAGAAAAAGGAAAATAAAAGGGATGAACAGCCAAGAACAAGAAAAAAACAGAAACAATGAGACGGGTGGAAGAGATGACGAGAAATACAGCCTAGAATCGTCGATAATCATTATTATCGAAAATAATCGGATATTCCATTGACTCTGAGTATAAAAAATTGAGAGAGGAAAACAAAAATAAAAGGAACGAAAAGCCAAGAAACAAAGAAATAAAGAGGCGGGTCAAAGAGATAACGAGAAAGATCGTCTACAATAATTATCATTGAGATTAATCGGCTATTCCATTGTCTTGGAGTAGAAAAAAAATGAGAAAGATCAAACGAAAATAAAAGGGATAAGAAGCCAAAAAACAAGAAAAAACAGAATGAATGAGGCGGGTCAAAGAGATGACGAGAAAAATCGTCTAGAATGATTATTAATCGGGTATTCCATTGACTTGGATAAGAAAAATTGAGAAAGAAAAGCGAAAATAAAGGGGATGAATAGCCAAGAAAAACAGAAAGAAAGAGGTGGGTCAAAGAGATGACGAGAAAGATCGCCTAGAATCATTATTTATTAGATCAATCGGGTATTCCATTGACTTGGAGTAAAAAAATTAAAAAAGAAGAAGTAAAATAAAAGGAACGAAAAGCCAATAAAAACAGACAGAAAGACGCGGGTCAAGAGATGACGATAAAGATTGCCTAGAATCGTCTAGATTTATTATTACTGGGATTAATCGAATATTCCGTTGTCTTGGAGTAGAAATAATTGAGGAAGAAAAACGAAAATAAAAGGAATGAAAAGCCACGAAACGAGAATAAAAAAAACAGAAAGAAAGAGGCGGGTCAAAGAGATGACGAGAAATCTAGAATCGTCGATTCACTTAAAGACGACTAGGGAATCGCAACGAAGAAACTTAATGAAAAAAAAACATAATCAGGGAATCGTAACTTGCAATTGTTTTATTATTCATTAAAATACTGCAACAGGAAATAAGTCGTACTCCAAATAAATGTATGATCCCGATTATCGTAAGGTGATTCGGTAAATAATACGTCAACAGCATTTGGATGAAACTGTGAGTGAGGCCTTCTGTAATCTTCTTAACGGTCTGGCATTTACCGACAATAGAAACCCTCCAACGTTTCGTGGAGGCGAATGGACAGTGTTACTTGCATTCCTCGAGGATTGGTCACGTCTGCCTCCCTGTTTCCCTCCCCCCGCCCCTACCACTACAGACAGGGATTATCCCGTAATATACTCTTCCCGGGGGATTGTGTGTTCCCTAAGCCCCGGGTTAGGGGCTGCTTCTTTTCACCGTCGTTTGACTTTTCTGCGCCACAAAGACAAACTACCGGCAAAACAATGAATTATACATGAGTTCTTTGCCCGCGCGAGGGCGCAAAAAAAAATAATATTATCCGATTCAGAAACGTGCCGCTTTAATGACTGCGAATAAAGTAGAAAGGGTGGAGTGGTTGGACGCTTATCACGAGGCTGATCTCGAGGCGCGATTACCGGGAGGCGTATTGTGAATTATCCGCTGCTTATCTCGATCCCCCAAGTTCAATCTAGTTAGTCAAGTCGCATTCTTACGGAGAAACCCCCCCCCCCCCATACTCATGCTGCCCTTTCATGAATCACCTTGGCAGAGTAAATTCAATACAGTTTGTACAATAAAGTTCACTCTAATGTGACGTTCTCTACGTTTTCTTAAAGCTGTCATAGGGATAATAGCAAATTCTCGTCACGGTTTTTTAAATAAAAAATTAAATACCTTAAAAACTTTTAAGGATGACGTCATAGGTAGTTACTAAAATGGTAACACGCATTGCAACGTGACGTAAAGCAGCTCCGCTCAACCACGTGCGTGCTGTGGATGGGCTCGAAAAGAGTTTAAATTATTGAGGCCGTGAAGCTGATGGAGAATGGTGGTGGTGGGGGGAGGAAATTCCACCCCCGCCCCCTTCGACGAACTTTCATGCGCCCTTCATGTTCTGGCAATCAAACAAACCAATTTCGTACACGATTTCATGACAAAGGCCTCCAGATTGGGGAAAAACAAAACCTGTTTGCAATTTGGAGCTTTTCAGTGAGGCTCTAAGCGGAGTTGGGGGGGGGGGGAACAAACACTAGGAAATTAATTCGCCAAATGTTGCCCACCGTCGAGGATTAAGTCATTTAATTATTTACCAAAACATCTTATGATAATCGGAATATTACAACTGTTGAAAGTTCTGGTTGTAACCAATTTTATATGGGCAAAGAATAAACACGGAATAAATTTCTCTGACAGCTTTTGTAGTAGAGTGAGCGATCATTACACTGTTTAAATTGGTCATTGTTGTTGTTGTGGTGCTACTGAGCTCTATTAATGGCCATCGAAAGTATATTATGGGTGGAGAAACGGAGGGGCTACCTTTGGGGATGCCTTTTCCTCTCCGTTTTTTGGGGTGACAGACCTTGGGCATACAGTAAGAGTTGTCCGCTATTCCCATTGGAATAGTCGGCCAGCTGCCTCCTAAACTGGTCGAGGCACGGAGAAGGGAATGCTGCGTCCCCACAGCAAACTCCTCTCCCGCTATCGGAAGGGCGTGGGACAAGTTACCCAATGCCCGACCTACCCGATGCAGGTTTTTCTAGGGTTTTCCCTGCATTTCTTTAGGCGAATGCTGGGTAGCATCCTTAAAATATAGCCCGGGGGCCCTAGTTAACTCTTGGCTACCTTCTTCTACCCTTTCGCATCCCCCCTTTCAGATCCCTTTCCTATGCTATAAGAGGGGCGTTACCACTATGTGGATTACCGTTTACTTAGCCTGTCTACACCCAAAAAAAATGTTACAGTCGGCGCCACGAAAATGTAATATCGAGGTCAACCGGCTATAAACTCCCCGCACCACAGCCAGTGGCGTTGCCGGATTGTGCATCACAGTTAATCTAGTTAGCCGTATTATTCGACATAATGTTTTTCAATGTCTCCATGGCCTTGATATTACATTTTCCTGGCGCCGAGTATAGTGGTTTGGGGGCTCCAGAACGAATTCTTCCAAATTTGGACGGGGTTTGCTTGATTGCAGCAGACAGAATATAATTAAGTTTGTGTAGGTGTTAAGCATTAAAAAAAATTAACAGTGGCCTTGTTTTATAACTCATTATTCCACTGTCATTTTTCAAAATGTCACAGTTTATTTTTGTCCCTGGGCGACCCCCCTTAAAAACATGTGTCCGTAGTGACCTAATTCTGAAGGCGTGCAGAAGTAAAATCGATTCGTCTCTCTCTGACCAAGTTTTCTCGTATAGATCACGAGACGTCAGTTTCAATTTTCGAATGGAGTGGAAGAACATGGTGGTTCGGTATTTGGGTCGCCAGGTAAAGTGGAGGCGCTGAAGACAGACGAGATCAATCGACTAGTGGATTTCCGGACGACCTGTGGACTCTCTGGAAGCGTCTATCGTTAAGAGAAATCGCTAGTGGGAAAGGAGGGGGGTCGGGGACGGGGGGCAAAATCTAGAAGAACGACTTCCGAAGAATTCAAATTACAAAGCGAGGAAGAGCGACCGACGCCTTGAAACTATCGGGAAAAATCAAGCGATCAGGCTGTAAGGTCATATTTTAGTCCACCCAGCAGATATAATTATATAATTTTAACAGTAAACGATGGACTTGGTAACATTCTGATTCCTCGACTATTTATGTCTCAATTTTTTTACGAAATTTTCATATCGACTTCTCTTTTGGTTCTACTCGTTCGAGATAATATCGTTTCAAATCCAGTTTTCCTGCTTTCTCTCACACACAGTAGTTTCAGCACCAACTTTCCCATTTTGGGGGGAGGGGGAGGGAATATGTTGTTCTCGAGAAATGCGTGCATCACACGCGAACTTTGAGCGCAATAAATCATTACCTTGGATGAAAGGGTAGATGCTATCACGGAAGTTTCTAATTCCGACGATTTATAATTATGTTGAAACCGAGAGTAAGGAACTTCCCTCTGGGTAATTTGCCACACACGAAGGAACACAAAACTGCGTAACATTAGTTGCCAAAAATTAGAGGGGGAGAAAAAAAATCATACGTAGGTTTTTTACGCTATAAATGTTATTAATATGTAACGTACACGTGTGCACATATCGGTTAAATCACTTCTGCAGTAAATAAAATTGTCTGAAAATGATGGTGAGGAAATACGCCATCACTATACCAATGACATCAACAGACAAAAATCATTTGAGCGGTAGTGATGTAGAAGAAGGAAACACTCGCGCAGGGACATTGTCGTCAGTTGGGAACTGTCGCCTTCGCGGAGAAGCTGCAACTACGCCACTAGCATTAATTATATTATACAAACAGCGGAAATGTCTCTGTACTGGTCATCTCGTAAAATAAATAAACATCAGTGAATTTTAAGTCAGGAAAATAAAAAGAATTTAATAATTAAACTTATGACGTTTCATCGCTTAATTTGCGACATCATCAGGTTCAAGGTAATTTTTTTTTGATGGCCAGGTCTTTCTATGCTGACTGCCGTTGCAGAAATTATATATATATATATATATATATATATATATATATTGTAATAATCTTGTGGTGAGAATCCATCAGCAATTTGTTGCTTTAGTCCTGCAATGCTGCTTTAAATATAACGATCGTTTTGGTTTTAATGTTTTTTTTTAAAAAAAAATAACTTGAGCTTATTTTTCAATGCAGACGACCGTCTTTCAAGTCTAGGTGTAACTCTGGAACAAGCACAGCATCTAATTAACATTTCCCGTCGGCGCCAGCTCTTTTTTTTCTTCCCCCCCCCCTCCCTTCGATAACACGTCGCAAGTGCCTTTGATTGTGTGCCCCCTCATCCTCCGTGGGGGCAATTACTGACTTTAATGAATTCTGCACACTTTTCCGTGCGCCCCGTGGCCGCAAAGGAAGCTAAAATGGCGAGCGAGGTCGATGGCGTCTTTTGTTGCGTGGCCACGCGCTGCTGTTGTGGAGAGAAATTCCTCGGTGCGACTCTGGCGACTAATTTGCCTAGAGGTAATTGCGTTTACAGCTGTTCACCAACCTTGCGCAGGGGTGCCAACGTTTGCAATTATACCCGCCGCGTCTTGGGCGGTCGCCATATTTGCTCACACTCCCTGCTACTATTCCTGTCAATCACTTGTGCCCTTCATATACAAATTAAAGAACAAGGAAGATAGCCAAATACAGACAAAAAAAAGGAAACCACACAACGTTTCTGGGACCCTTGTTCCTTTCGTCAGGTGCTAAGAAGAGCCTAGAGCGACAAAACTGCTCGTCTCAGTTGACAACACTCAAAAGCAATGCAGTTGTGTCGTTCTAGGCTCTTCTTAACACCTGACGAAAGGCACAAGGGTCCCAGAAACGTTGTGTGCTATTTACACTACCCTTTTTTTTGTCTGTATTGGCTATCTTCCTTATTCATTATTTTCAATCAGACGTAATATTTTTCATTTTAAATATACAAATTCCATGGACATTTTCTGGAAAAGTTTTATTTTTTACAATTTTTTAAGTCTGAGAAATACAAATACAAAGACTAAACGTCAATTTCATTAGGGTAAAATTATTTTGACTTTTCAGTATACTTATTTTTGTTATTTAAAAAAATATTTAAACCTTCCCCAATCTACTATTTATTAATACGGACAACTCTCGCCGTATGCCCAAGGACAGAACAGCCCGAGGTGCCTCGGCTTGTGGGAACCTTAGTTCAAAAACCGAGAGGAAACATATATAACCTATTTTATTTCTTCTTGGGATAATTTTCCTATTAATTTTGGAGGTACGAATTCAATTTCATCCGTAAAGGTGTTCGGCAATTCCCTTTCCCGGCCGTGAGAGACGATCCTTATCTGATAGATGCGTCGTCTTCCGAAAGGGGCTTTCCCTTGCTCCATTTCCTTACCTCCTTTATCAGATCTGCCAATAAAATACTCATTTACCTCACTCCGTTATTCGTCTCGGAGGCCTCGTCGTGTCTGAAGTTCCAGGCAATGTACGGAATAAATATTCTTCTCCATTCACGTAGGGGGAGAAAAAAAGGAACAATGTTAGTAATAGTATTCCGTGGTCAACAGAAATGACGCATTCTGTTCTTAAAAAAAAGGTAAAATAACATCCCTTATGATTATTTCTTACGGGAGGGTTTTTTGATTAAATTAGCATGGATTTAATTTTATCTTAATAATTTATAAAGTCTTTTTAATACGTGGTACACAAAATTATTACTTTTACTTTCTCTTTTATTTGTTTCATACATCAAAAATTTACAGACTAGTTTTTTTTTTTTTTTGGGGGGGGGGGGGGTTGTATATATTTTTCAACGTGTGCGTATTTTTTTAAAACCTATGTAACCAAGAATAAATGCACTTTTAATCTTGGAGAAATTCTGTCTCGACATCTGAGCTGTGAGAAAAATTCAGTCGCGTCGGCTAGAGCGTAAAAATACAACGGAGCGGAACATCGAGGGACAACGCAGATCGAGACACATGTCAAAATTACTAAATAAATAAATTATTAAGGTAGAACAGCAATTATTGAAAGTTGCTTTATTTATAAAATTATTACGTGCTGATTTATAACTCACGGAAATAGAATTAGTTTTTTTCCTATCGAATATTAAAGTTATTTTCAACCGTGAAGCGTTCCAGTTTAAGTAGGTTAATTATTTCTCGCCTTTTTTACGATTTTTATCAATTAGTTTTTCTCTTTGTGAGTGTTTCCTATCAAGATGTTTTTAATTATTCCAACCAACATCACGATTAACTCTTTTACTACAGCTTACATCGTACAAAGAGTTTTAGGAATTTTAAAAGTGTATTTGCTGCACAGTAAGTTCGTAAGCGCTTTAAAATATGTATAAAATTTAAGCAAACATACGGACTCCCTAAAAGAACAAGCAAACGTTAATTAGCGCTGTGTAAGAGCATAAACGAGGTAATAAAGTCATGAAACTGCCGGTGATGTATTTCAGAACGTTTATCTTCTCAGAAGTGACCCACTGCGTCGCAGTTAAAAAAAACGGGGAGGGGGGTGGGCGGGAGGGTGGATGAAGGGAGGGAGAAAGACTACATTATGAAGGTTATTAAGGCAATGTAATGGCTTTCGTGGCAATAACTCTCAGTACGTGGGTAATGAGATTTTATAACAAAAAAAAATAGATATAGATATAGAAGAAGTCTTACCATGCTACGAAAGTAGTCATTCAAGCTCATTTTACAACATTGAAACTATATTCACACGAACGCGATAATTAGACGAAGTATGAATGAGGTTATGCTTATAAAGGAGAGGAGGTTAATTTTAAATATCAGGGACGCATCAGGATTATTTCTGGACAGAAGGACACCAAAAAAATGCCTCGTGTTTGGATACAATAGAAAAAGCTAATTTCCAGGGGAGGGTGGAATGGAGAATATCATTAATACACGAAAGGAAAAAACCTCGAAACAAAATAAACGTTAAATAGAAAACGTCAACCCTTTGACAATCCATATCAATGTTACTGACAACCTTTAATAACTCTGTATAGTGAAAATTCTAAATGACACGATTCTTTCCTGGAGCTGTCTGAAATTAAAATAAAGATGAAGGTAAATTGATGTGAAAAACCACACACATGAACGGTCCACAGATTGGAGTTGGAGCCTAGGGTGACCTTGATAATGAATATCATTTTTCCAGGAAATCACAATTACAACGTTTCTCCCTTCCAGGAAAAATTTGTATTGAGCCGACCTCGTTACACAAAATCGTACCGTACTCTCTGTCGGAGTAATTAAAACACAATGCGCAAAATTCGTTTAATGTGCGATGAAAGTTCCCCCCCACCCCCACCCCGAGGGCCGACGTTTGACCGTGGAAGACAATTACGTGGAAATCAAAAATTTAATAAACAAAGCCGTTGCGTATACGTGGAAAAATCATCAACAAATCAAGTTGTTGTTCAGATAAAAATATATTTTCTAAAAAAATGCTGTGTAAATCTGTGTAACTTTGGAATATTAAAAATTAAAATCTATTCATAGCTCGAAATTAGTTTCTTAAACTTATAAATGTCTCGTCACAAAAAAAAAAAACAGGAGTGCCCCTTCCGGATTGCAACCCGCGACACAGATTTTTCTTCAAGTGATTCCCCCGCCCCCCCGGCCCCATCCACAATCCTGACCAATGGGCGAGCAGGTGTAAAGCTACAAAATCACTATTGGTTAAGTGAATCTAATACAAGTTCAATGAATAACATTTATGACTCTTATCAGGATTTTTAATTTCACTCTATCTACAAGATGGAACCTGTTATAATTAGTAGTGATTCATTTAAAAACCATAGCCCGGGGGCCCTAGTTAACCTAGGCTACCTTCCTCCACCCTTCCGCATCCCCCCTTTCAAATCCCTTTCCTATGCTACTAGAGGGGAGTTGCCACTATGTGGATGGTCCTATACATAGCCTGTCTACACCCATAACTATGCTTCACCTGCGAGGGATGTTCTCTCGCAGGCACAACCTTGTTAGGAGAGACACGAAGGGGCTACCTTTGGGGATGCCTTTTCCTCTCCGTTTTTGAACTAAGGTTCCTACAAGCCGAGGCACCTCGGCCTGTTCTGAGAGGTGTATGTTCCGGGGTCACAGACCTTGGGCATACGGTAAGAGTTGTCCTCTATTCCCATTGGAATAGTCGGCCAGCTGCCTCCTAAACTGGTCGAGGCACGGAGAAGGGAATGCTGCGTCCCCACAGAAAACTCCTCTCCCGCTATCGGAAGGGCGTGGGACAAGTACCCAGTGCCCGACCTACCTGATGCAGGTTTTGCTAGTGTTTGTCCTGCATTTCTTTAGGCGAATGCCGGGTAGGATCCTTAAAATATAGCCCGGGGGGCCCAAGTTAACCCTTGGCTACCTTCCTCTACCCTTCAGCATCTCTTTCCTATGCTATAAGAGGGGAGTTGCCACTATGTGGATTACCCTATACATAGCCTGTCTACACCCAAAAAAAATAATAAAATAAAATAAAATAAATAAATATGCTTAGAAATTAAGATACAAATATTTTAACAGTTATATTAAATGTCGTCCTTAAATACATGAAAACATAAACCTCTTTAGTTATAAATTTATTATTAATTTTAAATTTTTAAACGTTATAATAGAAAAAAACATTGATCCCTAATTTATTAGGACCTCTTCAGGTGCTTTAAAGTCAATGAAATGGGCAATTTTAAAAAAATACGGGTTTGCAAAAAAATCCAACAAAGCAAGATTTTTACAAACATGATATTTTATAATACCATTAATTAATTAATGCAGTGGACACACATTTCTTAAATGCGATTCTGTTATGTTTACAGCTAATGAGTGTATTGTTTACTTTAAATAAGTAATGGAAACAATATTATTTGAAATACATTAAATAAATTAGAACAATCATAAATTATACTTAAATTGTTAGTATTATTTGTTTACGTTGATGGCCGAGTTATTGGACTATTAAATGTGACGTATACAAGGAACCCTAACGATCCAGCGTGTCTTCTACGACTGTCCAAGGCACGACAGGACACAATTAATAAATACACGAGAAGGGCGAGTGTAACCTGATAAAGTTCAGTAATATCTAATTTAAATATGTTTCTTTAGGATATTCTACATAGAAACTATAAATACACCCTTGTCAATAAATAGGCAGTGGGTAATTTAAGCTTTATATCAGATAGAAGAGTCGTATGACTTTTTTCATTTGCTTTTGGAGTAATGAAATCATTGGCAAGTGTATTCTGTCTGTTGCTAAAGCTATGGATTAGATTTCTGGTTGAGGCGAGTGTTCTGTGCTGGTCTCTCTCTCTCTCTCTCTCTCTCTCTCTCTCTCTCTCTCTCTGCTTATTTGCATCACTGCGGCTTTCCGACACTTCAAAGGAGATGCTGGTAGCGGTCGTCTTTCCCTCTTCTCTACCACACTGACACAGCTCTCCCCCTCCCCCCCACTGCTCAAAAGTCTGCACCACTACACAAAAGTATGTGCGAATCGCCCTTTTACCCCTTCTGCAGCCTCTCTCTTTCCCAAAATTAATTAAACTGATTTCTTTTAACATAACATATTTTTCTGGTCTTTTATAAGACTTTCAATTAATTCCTTTCTAATACAACTTGACATTTATGTTGACTTCTGGTTTTAAGAATCATTTCACATCCGTCAGTTTACCTTGTCAATGCATAATGATCTATTTTATTTATTTATCGTTTATAGTTGCGTCAACGTAAAAGTCATTGGCGACTTTACAATTAATTCATATTGCATATATCTATTTAGATATATTATCTTTTATAATTGTATGAACCCCGTTGCCTGCTAATTATTTTTGAAGGTCACATAAGTATGTTTTGCCATTTATATTTTAAAAAGTATTCAGCGGCATCACGTTTCATACCAGAAATAAAAATAAACCAATGTTTAATTAGGTGATTTAATGTAATCCTGACAGGTAATTAATTATAATACTGTCATTTAGATAAAAACATCAAGTTAAAATAATATGTATGACATTTATTTATATATATATATATATATATTGTGGTAATTAAGACGAAATGATTATTTAATAAACAAAAATTGGTCTCGTATTGTTAGCGGCATAAAACGCACAAGTCGTACACAAGAATGTGGCAAGAATGCAATGCTTGTGGGTATTGCAGAGGTTTGTTCGCTAGACGCGCATAGCTGAGTCTGTGGGGAGCCAAGCTCCAGTAAAGCCTTCGTGGAAATATAGCAGTGGACAGACGAAAAGTGTAAAATAGAGAAAGTGTCTGGATGCATGTAACAACCAGCTAAAACAGTTAGAACATTTTTTTTACAAGTTGCATTCTGTGAGACAACTACGTAACATTCAACGCTGCATATTTAGTGTGTTGCGACTAAATTACTATATTCTTGATTCAGACCATTTCTTTAATTTTGGGAAGCCATGGCAACAGCATGCAGCAGTTAATGATCTTAGAAACGAGCTGATAGCATTTCTTAAACGAACCGTGAACCAACTTTTACAAAACTAAAAGTGTTAATTAGAGTCAGTGGATAAAAATGGCCTGTCTATAAAGTGAAAATAAGTGTGTGTGTGTACGAACCAGACAATTTCCTAGAGTACCAGAGACCGTAAGGTAAAATTACACAGAATTAATGTCGGTAAACTCATAAGTCGTCAGATTTCCGATTTCGTTCAGAATTTTAAGTTGATATTTTATGTTTTTGCATTGTAATAATCTATTGAGGAATTATTATTTTTACGAAAATAAGGAACTATTTACTTTCTTGTGCAGCATCGTCGCGTAGTAACGTCTCTCTCTAGCACGCGCGTGAGAGATGTGAGGACACGATTTATTAACGCGTAGTAATTGACCTTCTTCTATATAAGAGTTCTGCGAGGGCTATTCTCTCGCAGGCACAACCTTGTTAGGAGAGACACGAAGGGGCTACCTTTGGGGATGCCATTTCCTCTCTGTTTTTGAACTAAGGTTCCCACAAGCCGAGGCACATCGGCCTGTTTTGAGAGGTGCATGTTCCGGTGTCGCAGACCTTGGGCATACGGTAAGAGTTGTCCGCTATTCCCATTGGAATAGTCGGCCAGCTGCCTCCTAAACTGGTCGAGGCACGGAGAAGGGAATGCTGCGTCCCCACAGCAAACTCCTCTCCCGCTATCGGAAGGGCGTGGGTCAAGTACCCAATTCCCGACCTACCTAATGCAGGCTTTTTTAGTGTTTGTCCTGCATCACTTTTAGGCGAATTGCCAGGTAGGATCCTTAAACCATAGCCTGGGGGCCCCTAGTTAACCCTTGGCTACCTTCCTCCACCCTTTCGCATCCCTCCTTTCAAAACCCTTTCCTATGCTATAAGAGGGGAGTTGTCACTATGTGGACTTTCCTATACATAGCCTGTCTACAACCCCCAAAGAAAAAAATGTAGAGTAATTAATTAGAAACATTATTAACAATTCCCCCTGAACACTTTTCCCCGCTATTCGTTTACGTCGCTGTTGAATTGAAATATTTCTTCTGAGTGAACGTTTCCAGTGAGGTTTCTGCAGTAATAAAGCGCGGCCATTCTCGTTACTCGCTCGTTATCCACATTCTCCTTGTAAATTGCCGCGTAAAAGGGTAATTCACTCTAATGATTTCTGGTCGATAAAACTGACTTTCATTACGAGAGTTTGAAGATTAGGTTTCTCTTCGATTGTTGGACATAAAGTACACGTAAAGGGGGGGGGGGAGAAGCGGGAAATAAATGTGTATTTGTAAAACGCGTCATCATTATTTTTACCTGAATAATAAACCCTGACAACAAGTGGTGAAAGTTAAAACGAAAAATTATTTGTTGTTTTTAAAGTATCACTTAAATGGTAAAGAGAATATTAAAACATTTACAGAATTTCTTGCTTGTTGCTTACAAATATATGAAAATTACTGTCGCTGATTTATGACGAAATTGTGGACGGGTCAAGGCAAATAAGAAAACCTAATCATTTTTCTCCAACAAAATAAATATCATAATTGTACATGAAAAAAAAATTACGTCAGATTGAAAATTAATAATAAGACACATAGACAAATAGAGACAAAATAAAAGTGATAATAATATAAATGCCACACAACAACATTTCTAGTATCCTTGTTGCAGTTCTTCAGGTAGCTGAGATGAGCCTAGAGCGACACAACTGCAGTCGTCTATTGACAAAATTCAAAAGCCTTCTCTTTATTATAAAATAATAATTGTTTTAAAAAATTATAAGGCAATAATTACTAAATATAAAATTATAAAACTCAAAAGCCTTTTATATATAAATAATAATTAATTTTTTTAAAAAAAAATAAAAATTAAAAAACTCAAAAGTTTTTTTTATAAAATAAAATTGATTTTTAAAAAATTATATGGAAATAAATTAAAAAATTATAAAACTCAAAATCCTTTTTATTATAAAATAATAATTAATTTTTTTAAAAAATTATATGGAAATAAAATATAAAAATAAAAAATTACAAACCTCAAAAGTCTTTTTATTATAAATAAATAATTTATTAAAAAATAAAAATTATAAATCTCAAAAGCTTTTCTATTATAAAATAATAATTAATTTTTTTAAATAATTATATGGAAATAAATTAAAAATTAAAAAACTCAAAATGCTTTTTATTATAAAATAATTATTTTTTTAAAAAAATTAAATAGAAATAAAATAAAAAAGTAAAAAAATTATAAACCTCAAAAGTCTATTTATTATAAATAATTAATTTTTTAAAAAAATAAAAAATAAAAAAATTATAAAACTCAAAAGCCATTTTATTATAAAATAATAATTAATTTTTCAAAAAAACTATATGGAAATAAAATAAAAATATGTAAAACTCAAAAGCCATTTTATTATAAAATAATAATTAATTTTTCTAAAAAATTATATGGAAATAAAATTAAAAAATAAAAAATTATAAAATCAAAAGCCTTTTTATTATAAAATAATAATTAATTTTTAAAAAACTTATATGGAAATAAAATAAAAAAATAATATTTTATAAAACTTAAAAGCCTTACAAAATAATAATAAAAATTATAAATCACAAAAAACTTTTGTTATAACTTTTTTTTTATATTGAATATATATAAAATATTATTTTTTAATTAAATAACGATTTTGAGTTCTGTCAACTGACCGGCGCAGTTGTGTCACTCCAGGCTCTTCTTAAATAATAATTATTTAAAAAATTTAAAAGGAAATAAAATAATTACTAAATATAAAATTTTAATTATTATAAAATTTTAATTATTATAAAATATGTTTTATATTTTTAAAAATACTTTTATAATATAGATAAAAATATTATTTCATAATAAAAGAATTCTTTTGAGTTTTGTCAACTGATCAGTGCAGTTGTGTCGTTCTAGGCTCTTCTTAGAACCTGAAGAAAAGGGGACAAGGATCCCAGAAACGTTGTTGTGTGGTGTTTACATTATTATCACTTTTATTTTGTCTGTATTTGTCTATCTTTCTTATTGTTAATTTCATAATTATGAAGGAAGGAAAACAACTAAGCCAGAATAGAAACTGATCGTCAGTGCAGCAACGCGTCACGGAGAAAATAGCAGATGTAATCTAGGCCTGGCCCCTCCGCAAACAGCTAGATAAAACCTCTATGAAACCCTTCTAGCTCGTAACTCACGACTTGTTGACAGCGTCTGTAAATCCTTGGCAAGAACTAGATAACACCAAAGAAACCGACGCGCGGCACAGTTTTCCCTCTCGCAACACTTTGCCCCGCAAGAAAACAAGAAACTTACGTCGTTCATTTTTTTTAAAAAAAAAAACAGCATTGAACGCTCAATTAAGAACAAAACTCATTCATTTAAAACTTGAAGATATTCCTGTCACAGATATTACACAATTCAGAGCACTTGAAAGATTTAAAAGTAATCAAAGTTTCCTCGGTGAAGTTTTTTAATTTCACGAAACTTGTGGTATTATTCCTTTTTTTAAAAAAAAAAAATGTTTCTCGGGAGTGATTCTAATTGTTTGATCACTGGCCGCGCGACCAGGAGCTGCAGGAAATTAATTCATTAACCATCTACAATCACAATCAAAGCGAATGCAGTAGTCATTCCTGAGTAAACCAATTTCAGCTCGGGTTGTGGACAGTAACTGAAAAATAAATTTAACCACATTCAAGAAAAAAATAAATCACAAAATATAACTTAATCGGCTGGCTGTCGATTTTATTTTATTTGTTGATCTTATAAATACATATTGTGGTAATTTTAAAAAACATGTAATTATTTAATGAATAAAATTTTACGATTTTTCATTGTCTGCGGCGTAAATATAAGAATTGTGTGCAATAATATGGGGCCTATAATGTTTGCTTGCTAATGGGCATTGTCGCGAAGGCATGGCGGAACTCAAGTGTGTGTTGGGAGTCGGCGGAGAATGCAGCAGAATATGTAATGAAACACTTGAGTGTGTTTTCGGGAGACGTACAGGGTAGTCAGAGAGCAGAAAGAGTGTGTGTTGGGAGTCGGCGAAAAGAGAGAGAGAGAGAGAGAGAGCAGAGAGAGAGAGATAGAGAGAGATATAGAGAGAGATATAGAGAGAGAGAGAGATAAGGTGAGAGAGATAAGGAGAGGGAGATAGAGAGAGATAGATATATATATAAATATATATATATAGAGAGAGAGAGATAGATATATATATATATATATATATATATATATATATATATAGAGAGAGAGAGAGAGAGAGAGAGAGAGTGATATATATATATATATATATATATATATATATATAGAGAGAGAGAGAGAGAGAGAGAGAGAGAGGGATATAGAGAGAGATAGATATATATATATATATATATATATAGAGAGAGAGAGAGAGAGAGAGAGAGAGAGACAGTGAGAGATAGAGAGAGAGAGATAGTGAGATAGAGAGAGAGACAGTGAGAGATAGAGAGAAAGAGAGAGAGAGAGAGAGAGAGAGATAGAGAGCAGAGAGTGTTTTGTCAGAACTTGTAATTGAGAATTGCTTGGACCAGGAAAGCGAACATGATTAAAATTTCCTCTTACTATATTCAAGCACGCGTAAAGGGGCAGCAGAGACGTTATATAGTAAAGTCCAGGGTTTATGGATTACCAGGCGGCAATCTGAAGTATTTGTCCAGTGGCATATTTATGCAAGCATCAAAGATTTTAAACAACGTTATCAAACAGTAAAGAGCAGCAAGTGCTTTGTGTCTGGAAAATTACAACCACATTAAATGCAGGGAAACATGGCGGCCTGTCTGTGAAGCGTTTAACAATAATAAAGTGAGGTCGAGCCCCAGACGAACAGCAAAATGGTAATGTAAACCCGTCAGAGTTCACTAATTGTTTAAGCTAAGAATTTTTCACTTGATTGGTAATTATTTTTATTGGAGGCCGATTTTGTAAATAACATGTATTACTACAATATATATAAAATGCTTCAAACGAGTCAATGACATTAGCTACTGAAGTTTTTCTGTTATGAGGATGTTGAATAAATTGGTTTCGAATCTATTGGGGGCAGTCGGATAAATACATAACGTTTCGACAGCTAAAAAATTCCATCGTCAGAAAGTACGTAATTCCAAGTTCTTGAAATGATTTGAAATTACTTTGTTAACCCTCGACGCAACCCTAGTCTCTTAATTTATAAATAATCCTGATATTTATTTACTTCCAGTTATTTACTTCCAGTTAATTAGACGTTCATAATAATAGAGGAAAAACAACTTAATATCCTCCCTACTGAAAAACACGCTTTTTTTTCCCGGTCAGTCAAACAAACTGTAAAACATTAATCCAAACGCTATGTTAATTACGTCCGCTCAACCATTAAAAATACCTCTAAATAAGCAAACAATTTCCACGTTTTCCCATTAACACATTAATAACAGGGGCAGTGTCGAAGGTCTCACAGGTAATTTGCAACAAACAAAGGTGGGGGAGGGAGGGGAGAGACATTCGTATCGAGATTTATGATTCCCGAGTTGTTTTATGGATACATTGTAATTTCCCCCGTGCCGCAGGCACCATGAAGATTATTAATAAGTTTTCACACCACTCAGATTTTAAAATTGATTACAACAGAAAAAAACTTGTTTTGTATCTTGTGACAGAGGAATAGTTCAAATACAAATTGACATGGGTCAATGTGACAGAAAAAATTTTAAAAAATCTCTTTTTAGAAAATAAAACGGAGCAAAAGATGATATATTAATTTTTTTTAAGGGTAACAGGCTACATGAGGGTAATCAACATAGTGGCAACTCCCCTTTAATAGAATAGAAGGGATCTGAAAAGGGGGATGCGGAAGGGTAGAGGAAGGTAGCCAAGGGTCAACTAGGGGCCCCCGGGCTATAGTTTAAAGATCCTACCCAGCATTCGCCTAAAAATAATGCAGGGAAAAACCTAGAAAAACCTCCATCAGGTAGGTCGGGCATTGGGTACTTGTCCCACGCCCTTTTGATAGCGGGAGAAGAGTTTGCTGTGTGGTCGCAGCTTTCCCCTTCTCCGTGCCTCGACCTTTTTAGGAGGCAGCTGGCCGACTATTCCAATGGGAATAGCGGACAACTGTTACCGTATGCCCAAGGTCTGTGACCACGGAACATACACCTCTCAGAACAGGCAGAGGTGCCTCGGCTTGTGGGAACCTTAGTTCAAAAACGGCGAGGAAAAGGCATCCCCATTGGTAGCCCCTTCGTATCTATCCTATAAGGTTCTGCCTGCGAGAGAGCTTCCCTCGCAGGTATTGCCAGCGAGAGAATAGCCCTCGCAGACTTCTTACATTATTATAATTTATAAACGTAGGAGAGACGGAAGGGGCTACATTTGGGGGTGCCTTTTCCTCTCTCCGTTTTTGAACTAAGGTTCCCACATGCCGAGGCCTGTTTTGAGAGGTGTATGTTTCGGGGTCACAGACCTTGGGAATACGGTAATAGTAGTTCTCTGTTCCCATTGGAACAGTCGGCCAGCTGCCTCTTAAACTGGTCGAGGCACGGAGAAGGGAATGCTGCGTCCCCACAGCAAACTCCTCTCCCGCTATCGGAAGGGCGTGGGACAAGTACCCTATGCCCGACCTACCTTATGCAGGTTTTTCTAGGGATTTTCCTGCATCACATTAAACCGAGTGCCGGGTAGGATCCTCAAACTGTAGCCCGGAGGCCCTACTTAACCCTTGGCTGCCTTGCTCTACCCTTCCGCATCCCCCTTTTCAAATCTCTTCCTATGCTATTAAAGGAGAGTTGCCACCATGTGGATTACGCTCATGTAGCCTGCCTGTTACCCTAAAGAATAATAAATAATCTTACTACAATTCTTCCCCCAAATAAGTACAAAATCGGGTGGTTGGTTTTATTAATTAGTCGTGGTAATTAGGATAAATCATAAATGAAATTAGAAATAGAAACTATAGTCTTGCTTGTAGAATACAGTATAATAATTACTGATTAATTGATAGCAGTAAATTAAATTACAAATGGAAGACATCAGAGAGAGGTCCCGGGTTCGAATCCCGGGGAGGGAAACTCTTGTCAAAACAGTCCCCCTGACAAGGGGGGGGGGATGAGGCGGTAATAACCATAAATCAATCTAAAAATAAAGTTTAATATTTGCAGAGTACGCTGACAATTCATATTGACCAGTAATTATATAAGACAAAGAAAACACATACACAAAAAGAAAATGAAGTATTCTCTATGCTGCATTCATCAGTAGGATATTCGAAGCCATTTTTACTCTTATATACAACACGTAATTAGAAGAAACGTCTCTCAGACTAGAGCGCAGAGGAAAGTATCCTAATGAAATAATTAAAGGCATCTTGAGTGTCTTAAAGAGACAACTGTATTACTGTTACACTTTAGTTTGCTACACAAGCTTGGAAAACCTGGAAATTTGTAAACAGACAGCCTTTGAGAGAGGAACACGAGTGTCGCTTTCAGAACACAATATTTTGGTACAGAAATTCACAAAGAGCCTCCTCCTCTTAACTCGGAAGCAACATCCTGGAGGGTTTCACTTACTTGGAATTTCAGCTGGAGTCCAACGTAATCCTTTACGGAGCCTCATTTAGGTTTGCTCGCTTTTCTTCATATTTTTTTTTTTGTTGACCGTAACTTTGTTAGTTTATCCGCACAAAATTACCCTCACACCTTTCCTGCTATGCGACCCGATTTTTTAGAACCTTTTTACGTGTTAAACGCTTCGAACTGGTTCCCTATTCTGATTAAAACAACAGACACTGTCACGTGAAACATTTTCAATGGGGTTCCTTCCAGTCGCACTCAACTGATGTACGGAATTTGTAAATAATCTTGCTTATTTTCTTCTTAAGAATTAAGTAAGGCAGATAATTCACAGCTTCCGTATAACAGCTCCACTTCGGATTATGACTTCACCGTGAGATGGCAGCAGAGGCGTTCGTCGTGTGGCCGGGATTTTGCTCGAGACTCCGTAAAATAATATGTAATATAACTTGATGTGATTAATAACGTGACTTGTGAAGTGTAAAACACAGTTTGTAATTTTAAAACTTCTTGAAATTATAATGAACAGGAATAATAACAACAACAACGGTCTCTTCAGTGTGAACTGAACGAAGAACGCTTGAATGCTAAAAAAAATGAACTGCGAGAATGGTACAGCTCAACTGTTTGTCATCAACAGTAGAATACAATTAATAAAGTCTCTTTGACCATCGTGTTTACTCCGGGCGATCGAATATCTTCTTCTCTTTGTCGTCAAAGCCACACACAGCTGGGGGATTAGACGCAGGCCAGCGATGCTAGTAGAGAAGTTCACAGTGGCCCAAAACGTCGTGTAGAATGGTTGCGCTCACTCAGTCGACTATGGGAATGTGAACGTCGGGAAAACCTACGTTCAGGGATATGTGAGCTATTCCTTTCTAATTATAACTCTTAAAATTACATGGTTGATTTATATAAAAGTCCAGGTTATACAAGTTTAAATATTCAGTGTAGAAGTATTCATATATTAGGTGTTTCGTCCGCATATTGAAAAAATAATCCCTAAAACTGTTATAAAAATTTTCTTTTAACTCACACACAACTGTTTAAACGTAAAATATGAGATGTCTACATATTCTGTCTGTAATATAAACCGGTAAGGGTCGTATAGGGTTAGAAATGATACAGGGTAATACAGTCGCAAGAGTCGTCATGGCTCTAAAAATAAAACCTTCACTGATATACGTTTTTTAATACGCCATTAATTACTTATGAAAAGTCACATGTACAAATTATTGTTTATATCATCATATGAAATGTAGATTAGGAAAAAAAAAACATTTTGTACGTTCTCCAGCATACTAAATATGTTACAAAAATTAACATTAGATAAATAAATTGTAAGAAGACTTTTGAAATATAAAAATATTAACTAATTGGCAATATTTCGTTTTGACGTTACGTCATCAAATTGTCAGGGCTGATTTTGTCCAGAGAAAAAAAAACAATGTGCTTAATACAGATTATGTTTAAAATTATTGCCTAACGTCCATGCATGGGGGGGAAACCTAAGAATATTAATGGAAAGATATTATTCCACAACTCACTGACTAATTGGCATTATTTCGGGCTGAATTTATTTCCAGAAAATAAATTGTGGTCAATAAAAAGAATTTTTTAAATTATTGCCTAACGTCCATGCATTGAGGGGAGGGTGGAAATTTAAGAATATTAATAGAAAGATATTTTTCCACAACTCACTGACTAATTAACATTATTTCTGGCTGACTTTGTTCCAAGAAAAAAAATTGTGCTCAATAAAGATACTGTTTAAAATTATTGCCTAACGTCCATGCATGGAGGGGAACCTAAGAATATTAATGGAAAGATATTTTTCAACAACTCACTGACAAATTAGCATTATTTCGGGCTGACTTTGTTCCAAGAAAAAAAATTGTTTTCAATAAAGATAATGTTTAAAATTATTGCCTAACGTCGATGCATTGAGGGGAGGGTGGAAATCTAAGAATATTAATAGAAAGATATTTTTCCACAGCTCACTGACTCATTAACATTATTTCAGGCTGACTTTGTTCCGAGAAAAAAAATTGTTTTCAATAAAGATAATGTTTAAAATTATTGCCTAACGTCCATGCATTGAGGGGAGGGTGGAAATCTAAGAATATTAATAGAAAGATATTTTTCCACAACACACTGACTAATTAGCATTATTTCGGGCTGACTTTGTTCCAAGAAAAAAAAATTGTTTTCAATAAAGATAATGTTTAAAATTATTGCCTAACGTCCATGCATTGGGGGAGGGTGGAAATCTAAGAATATTAATAGAAAGATATTTTTCCACAACTCACTGACTAATTAACATTATTTCGGCCTGACTTTGTTCCGATAAATAAAATTGTTCTCAATAAAGATAATGTTTAAAATTATTGCCTAACGTCCATGCATTGAGCGGAGGGTGGAAATCTAAGAATATTAATAGAAAGATATTTTTTCACAATTAACTGACTAATTAACATTATTTCGGGCTGACTTTGTTCCAAGAAAAAAAAATTGTGCTCAATAAAGATTATGTTTAAAATTATTGCCTAACGTCCATGCATGGGGAGGAACCTAAGAATATTAATGGAAAGATATTTTTCCACAACTCGCTGACTAATTAGCATTATTTCGGGCTGACTTTGTTTCCAGAAAAAAAAATTGTTTTCAATAAAGATAATGTTTAAAATTATTGCCTAACGTCCATGCATTGGGGGAGGGTGGAAATCTAAGAATATTAATAGAAAGATATTTTTCCACAACTCACTGACTAATTAACATTATTTCGGCCTGACTTTGTTCCGATAAATAAAATTGTTCTCAATAAAGATAATGTTTAAAATTATTGCCTAACGTCCATGCATGGGGGGGGAACCTAAGAATATTAATGGAAAGATATTCTTTCAAAACTCACAGACTAATTAGCATTATTTCGGGCTGACTTTGTTTCCAGAAAAAAAAATTGTTTTCAATAAAGATAATGTTTAAAATTATTGCCTAACGTCCATGCATTGGGGGAGGGTGGAAATCTAAGAATATTAATATAAAGATATTTTTCCACAACTCACTGACTAATTAACATTATTTCGGCCTGACTTTGTTCCGATAAATAAAAAGTTCTCAATAAAGATAATGTTTAAAATTATTGCCTAACGTCCATGCATGGGGGGGGAACCTAAGAAAATTAATGGAAAGATATTCTTTCAAAACTCACAGACTAATTAACATTATTTCGGGCGGACTTTATTTCCAGAAAATAAATTGTGGTCAATAAAGATAATTTTTAAAATTATTGCCTAACGTCTATGCATTGGGGGGAGGGTGGAAATCTAAGAATATTAATGAAAAGATAGTTTTCCCCAACCCATTGACTAATTAACATTATTTCGGGCTGAGTTTGTTCCGAGAAAAAAAATTGTGCTCAATAAAGATAATGTTTAAAATTATTGCCTAATGTCCATGCATGGGCGGGGGGGGGGGGGAATCTAAGAATATTAATATAAAGATATTTTTCCACAACTCACTGACTAATTAACATTATTTCGGGCTGACTTTGTTTCCAGAAAATAAATTGTGGTCAATAAAGATAATTTTTAAAATTATTTCCTAACGTCCATGCATTGAGGGGAGGGTGGAAATCTAAGAATATTAATAGAAAGATATTTTTCCACAACTCACTGACTAATTAACATTATTTCTGGCTGACTTTGTTCCAAGAAAAAAAATTGTGCTCAATAAAGATTATGTTTAAAATTATTGCCTAACGTTCATGCATGGGGGAACCTAAGAATATTAATGGAAAGATATTCTTCCACAACTCACTGACTAATTAGCATTATTTCGGGCTGACTTTATTACCAGAAAATAAATTGTGGTCAATAAAGAGAATTATTTAAATTATTGCCTAACGTCCATGAATGGGACAGGGGGGAAGGGGAATCTAAGAATATTAATGGAAAGTTATTCTTCCACAACTGACCGAAGTTGTTTTCTCATAATGAATCTTGGCACTATTAGACAAAGCTAATGAAATCGTGACAGGAATAAAAATAATGTTTCTTAATATTTTCCGTACATAGAATTTATTTTCCGTATTTTTAGGTTGCAAAAGAAAATTGTATTTTTTTTTTCAAGAAGGCCAGTATCATGTAAACGTCATCCTGTATAATTATTCTTCGCTCAACTCCTTGTACTCGTTCAGGTAGTTTTGACTGGAGGAGGTTGAAGAACCCCCGTGGCAGAGTTACTAATGCGCACGTTTTGCTCTACATGTCCGGAAGCTTATGAGGTACATTAAAATTTAGTTTTGTTCGGTACACGGACGCTTGTAGAGAGAGCATGAACCTGGTCCATACATCACAACGCGCCCGCGGTTCCTCTCACACACACAAAAGCAATTACCAACTCAAGAGTCGCTCCTTAACATTACGTATGCATACGAGAGGGAACATTGCCGTCATATTACGTTACGGAATAAATTATCTACACTAAGCTACAGAGCATTAGTACTCTAGAGGAGGAACTTCTCCTTGTCTCACATGGACAGACAGTTGTTTTGCTGCCTTTACACATTGACTTTACTGTTGATAATCCTCTTCTCCTTCTGCTTTCCAGGATTAGGCTTTTAGCATGTTCCAGCTTCACCTCAGCCTTGGTCTTCCAACACTCCTTTTGGCCTAATGGTTTATATTCCAAATCTGTCTCTAGGCATTCGCAATACCTTTCTATATACCTGTTAACTAATCTGTGACACTTATGGAAGTACTCTTTATTTTTATACATCCATGTACACCCCTTCATTACTCTATTTGTTTGAGCTCTTTATGATTTGTTACCCACCATTCTGACATTGTAGGAACTTGCCATTACCTTATAAAATTTAATTTGTGTTTCTTTTCTGGTTTTTACCTTTTAACGTTCTTCTTAATGTCCCACATGTCCTCTGAAAATTGTATATTTTATTTGTGATATCTTTATCCCTCTTCAAATATTATTTCACATCCTAAATATTGGAAATGAACGAGGTTTTTTTCCCTTCTATGACAATTTTTGTTCTTATTGAATTGTTTCCTATGAACGTCATGGTTTTGTTTTACTTATTGAAATTTTCAAGTTATTATTTTACTCCGTTGGTGTAATTTATAAAACGCCATTTGTGATTTATTTAGATATTCAGACTGTCCCAGTTTTATGCCCTGCTGCTACATTATCTCTCTTTCATTTCCTTACCAGATCACCTACTGTATAATTTAAACAGAGTTGGTGACATCCTGCAACCCTGCCTTACACCAAATATCACACAAAAGTTTCGATTGTGCTAATATTTGAATCAAGCTGACCTGAAATTTCGCACCCCCTCATTCCCCTACACATTAATTAAATTAATTTACCATTTAATTCGTATTTAGTGTGTTACAGATTTAGCGGCCGCCATTGTTATACGCCATAATTAATTACTCGAATTACGGTTTTCCCAGAATAGGAACGTCACTGATCCAGTCCACAGGACACTACGCTGGGTACTTTGTAAGTAGTGAAATAAATCAAGCAAACTGGTTAATATTTTTCTTTTAGGGTAACAGGCTACATGAGGGTGATCCACATGGCGGCAACTCCCCTTTAATAGCATAGGTAAGGATCTGAAACGTGGGGGGGATGCGGAAGGGTAGAGGAAGGTAGCCAAGGAGGGTTAACTTGGGGCCCCCGGGCTATAGTTTAAGGATCCTACCAGGCATTCGCCTAAAAGTAATGCAGAGAAAACCCTAGAAAACCTGCATCAGGTAGGTCGGACATTGGGTACTTGTCCCACGCCCTTCCGATAGCGGGAGAGGAGTTTGCTGTGGGGAATAGCGGACAACTCTTACCGTATGCCCAAGGTCTGTGACCCACGAACATACACCTCTGGTGTAATCGTAAAATGTTAATTTACACGTGATACAGTCCCAGATTAAGGACGAAACGTCATGACGTCATTTTTTAGTTTTATTTGTCATTTATTGCTACGTCAGTATTTTTTTCTCACTTACGGCGAGTGCAATTTTTTTTAATATATACTGCTGTCATAATTAATAGTTACAGGTGAGTAACTGCGAGGGATGTTCTCTCGCAGGTAGAACCTTTTAGGAGAGACCTTTGGGGATGCCTTTTCCTCTCCGATTTTGAACTAAGGTTTCCACAAGCCGAGGCACCTCGGCCTGTTCTGAGAGGTGTATGTTCCGGGATCACAGACCTTTGGCATACGGTAAGAGTTGTCCGCTATTCCCTTTGGAATAGTCGGCCAGCTGCCTCCTAAACTGTTCGAGACACGGAGAAGGGAATGCTGCGTCCCCACAGCAAACTTCTCTCCCGCTATCAAGTACCCAATGCCCGACCTACCTGATGCAGGTTTTTATAGGGTTTGCCCTGCATTTATTTAAGCGAATGCCGGGTAGGATCCTTAAAATATAGCCCGGGGGCCGTAGTTAACCCTTTGCTACCTTCCTCTACCCTTCCGCATCCCCTCTTTCAAATCCCTTCCTATGCTATTAAAGGAGAGTTGTCACCATGTGGATTACCCTCATGTAGCCTGTTACCGAAAAATAATAATAATAATTACAGTTATATAAATTCATTTTGTCTGAGTGTCGCATTTATTTAATGTTTACGAGTTTTAATTGTATTACAATTTTCTTTCGCGGCTTCGTGTTACGCAACATGCTGTGTAAATTTATCGTTTCCGTCATCTACTTTGATCGCTGAATGTCCCCCATAATTCTGTGCCCGTCGTCGACTGTACCTTCCATCACACAGTCTTTTGTTTCTAATGTGTTCTGCTCCTCCTATTCTAAGCTTTCTTGTGAAAACGTTTTTTCAAAAGACTCGTGTATTTCGAAAACAATTTCATCCATTATTTCGTCCCTTCAAATCCAACCTCCAGCGTCCTCCTTTGTAACTACACTGTAAATGGCTCTATTTTTAGCTTCTACGGCTATTCATTTTTTTTCTAAATAAATCTGTACTTTATATTTTCCCTTTTTTACAATCCTATTTAATGTTGGAAAGAATTACGTTTCCGTTGATGTTGCTGCCTTCTTTGTCCTGTGCTCAAATTTACTTATTTCGACAGTTAATGCCTCTCCTCTTGTCCTGTTCATTAAGTGTTGATCCGGACTCTTAAAAACGTTCCAATATTTTGTTATAAAATACTATTGCTGTAATTTAAATTCACCTATATTTTCCTATAACACCAGTTTAATTGATTCTAAGTGTACGTCAGTTTCGTAAAGCTTTCTTTAATTTATTTAGATCTATTTATTTTTTGTGTTGTTTCTCATTTTTTTACTTCCAAGTTGAGACATTGGATAAAATCATATCTACCTGAAAATTTAAATTTATTAAATTGCCTTTCAACCTCTAGAACTTCTTATTCGTGTTTTAATGTGGAGTCGCTACCTCGTTTTACGTACACGACGCATTTACCTTGGAAAGAGTGAACCAATGACGTAGTTCGCGAGATCGCCCTCCGGCTGGTCCGTGTTGAGATCTGACACCAGATTACGAGGAACAAGTTCTTCCTCGTGTGCAGCGCGTACGTCTTCCGACATGAGTAACGAACTCGGTTCACAACCTGCCGCAACACTCATTTTCCAGAGATAGAGATAGAGAGAGAGAGAGAGAGAGAGAGAGAGAGAGAGAGAGAGAGAGAGAGAGAGAGAGAGAGAGAGAGAGAGAAAGAGAAAGAATAAGAAAGTGCAAAGTTCCACGCTGGAGATAAATAACAGCTGATTCTGCGAATCTGATAAGTCGAAAAGTTCATCAGTTCGGTTCGCGATCAGTGATCAGAAAACTTTGTGGCAAAGCCCCGTCAGGGTCAAGGGTCTGACATGAGGAACGATGTTGCTCCATTACTCATTACGAGGAGGAGAAGAAGTTTTCACCCCATCCAGACTGGAATATGCGATTGTGGTATTTTTATTCATCATCATCAATAGCACGACAGCCCTTTGTGAAGAAGTTTTCGCAATTCCCCTTAATTTCGCACTGCATTTCTCTTCAATTCTTGATTCCGATTATCCTTACATCCTCTCTCTCGCAGCCATGGTCTTCCGGCTTGCCTTTTTTTTATTTTATTTTTTATTTTTTTTTATTTTAGGGCAACAGGCTACATGAGGGTGATCCACATTGGGCAACTCCCCTTAAATAGCATAGGAAGGGATTTGAAAGGGGGGATGCGGAAGGGTAGAGGAAGGTAGCCAAGGGTTAACTAGGGCCCCCAGGCTATGGTTTAAAGATCCTACCCGGCATTCGTCTAAAGAAATGCAGGACAAACCCTAGAAAAACCTGCATTAGGTAGGTCGGGCATTGGGTACTTGTCCCACGCCCTTCCGATAGCGGGAGAGGAGTTTGCTGTGGGGACGCAGCATTCCCTTCTCCGTGCCTCGACCAGTTTAGAAGGCAGCTGGCCGACTATTCCAATGGGAATAGCGGACAACTCTTACCGTATGCCCAAGGTCTGTGACCCCGGAACATACACCTCTCAAAACCCTTCTGGGGATGTCTTCAATATCCTGCGAGGAGAAGCCAGCGAGAGTATTCTCTCGCGGGTAACCTGCGAGGGATTTTCTCTCGCAGGCAGAACCTTGTTGGAGAGATACGAAGGGGCTACCTTTGGGGATGCCTTTTCCTCTCTCCGTTTTTGAACTAAGGTTCCCACAAGCCGAGGCACCTCGGCCTGTTCTGAGAGGTGTATGTTCCGGGGTTACAGACCTTGGCCATACGGTAAGAGTTGTCCGCTATTCCCATTGGAATATCGGCCAGCTGCCTCCTAAACTGGTCGAGGCACGGAGAAGGGAATGCTGCGTCCCCACAGCAAACTCCTCTCCCGCAATTGGAAGGAAAGTACTCAAATGCCCGACCTACCTGATGCAGGTTATTAGGGTTTGTCCAGCATCACTTTAAGGCGAATTGCCGGGTAGGATCTTTAAATCATAGCCCGGGAGCCCTAGTTAACCCTTGGCTACCTTCCTCTACCCTTCGGAAACCCCCTTTCAGATCCCTTCCTATGCTATTAAAGGGCAGTTGCCACTATGTGGATTACCCTCATGTAGCCTGTTGCTCCGAAAAAAATCAATATCCTGCCTATCATTTCCCCGTAGCACATGTCTAGCCCATTCTAGCCTTGATAAACTTCACGATGTCTGGTTCATTATACAAATCGTATAGTTCATTATTATATCTTCGTCTCTCCATTCACCTTTCATTTCCACCGTGACCAAAAAAAAATAATCCTCATAATCTTTCCTTTAAATGTGGTGAGTTGCCTCTCATCAGATTCAGAAATTGTCGCATGTCTCAGCACGTTTCGATGAAGAAACATTTTTGTGTTCAAATATCAGAATAATAGTTTAAATAGAGAACCTCCACCACTGAACCCCGTAGCTCACCACAACCTCTTGACAACAACTTTTCCTATAAATTTAAAATTAACGACAAGTCTGGCAAGAAAAATTCTTTAGAATATAATAAATTATTCTTTGTGTTTTAAAATAAAACGGCAGCAGTTAAACAAGTATTTGTATAGGAAACTTTCCCCTAATTTTCTCGTCATTGAGCATAGTTTTTAAAAAATAAAGCAAGTATTAAAATTTAAAAAGTGGTATTTTTATGAACTAAATTAAATAACACTTTTATATGCATGAAAATATCTCATAAACAGGATAATCACAACGCTAATCCTCATGGAAACCTCTAACAGTGGAAATAGCTCATTCAACGATCTTAACATAGAAAGAGTTAACAGTACTTAGGAGTGAAACAATAACAACTCCATAGAAGCTAATCACAGAATTAAACAAGGCAATAAACGCTATTATGGTGTTCAAAAAGATAAAAAAATAAAGACAGACTAAAACAAAAATATACACAACGCTAATAAAAACCTATAGTCTCTCTATGGGGGTGAGAGAGTTGGACACTAACCTAAGGCCGACGAAGAAAAAAATTGAAATATATTTGAAAGAACGATCCTGAGAAAAATCCAAGCTGTGTTGATAGAATATGGAGAATAAAATACAACGACGAGTTATACAGACTATTACAAAAAAAAATACTAACACCTCAAAAATATATAGGCTGAAATAGTTAGGGACACGTGATAAAAGATGGAGGATATTAACCCCCCATGTAAGAAGCTAAACCTTCACAAAGGAAGAAGAAAGGCTAGGCCCAAGTTAAGATGGCTAGACGGAGCCTTGAAGGACCTACAAACACTTAAAAGGTAAAGCATGGTGGATTGAGGCGCAAGATAGGAATAGATGGAAGGATATCATTAAGGAGGCTAAGGGCTGTAACGCCGGTCAAGGAGAAGAAGAACTGAATAATCCGTAAAAATAACCTACGTAGAATGAATTTAATCGAGGACGAAGGAAATACGAGCCCGGAATCGAACAGCCAAATCCAGAATAAGGCATAAAAATCGTTTATTCGTGCCTGTCGAGCCGATTCATTTGTACCACTTTCACTTCCATTGTCCTGAGCAGATGAAAGACGCCTCCTCCTTCCTCCTCCCCCCCCCTCCTCCTCCTCCTATGTTTGAAAAAGGTGCATTTCTTTCAGTTTCGGATCCAGAGGCCTCTCTATTATTTTCAATTGCCTACAGGCTCCAAGGTTCGGCGGGGGAAAAAAAAATATATAATGAAAAACGCGATTGCTCCGGAATCGATTCGAAGCTGGCGTCGCTAAAGGAAAAAAAAAATGAGGACATAATATACATGTCTCAACACTGCACTACTGGTATATATATATATATATATATATAGAGAGAGAGAGAGAGAGAGAGAGAGAGGGGGGGGGAGGGAGAGTTGCAGATCACGTTCGAAGAAAATGATTTAGAAGAAATTAACAACGGGAATAAAATTATTTATAACGTCTCTTCAATGGTAAGAAACAATATGTAATTATTTTTATTTAATACATGATATTCAAAAAAAGCCACACCGTTTCATCTCTGTTTGTGAGCGTCTTCAGGTTGAACAGTTGCAATTAAATTCAGTCATAATTAATTATACGAAAAAAATAGATTAACAAATTTCTTAAGTGCTTAGTTTTTCATTCACACGTTCCGGCTGAAATAAATTGTAATGAGGTTCCAATAGGGGATGAAACGTCGTGTTTTTAAATATTATATTATATATAATTTTTCTGATATTTTTAACAGTTAATTAAAAGGAAGTCAATTATTATAATTGTAAATATGTACTTAATTTTTTTTTAAAAAAAAATTCAACCCCCGGTTTTACTCATTAAAAATTTTTGAATCTCCAACATGTACTGACATTATGAAATTAATTTTTTTTAAAAAAAAACGTTACGCTTCAGATTATTTTACATTCAACAACAATACTTTATTTTGATGTCAACATGTGTTACCGTCAATATTTTGTCTAACCGCATATCTTTTATTCTACCTTAAACAAATTTAAGACTATTAAAATCGTACATAAATATAAAAATTAATCCCAGGTTACCTTTTAAAAATTTTTTTTAACATAATACAATTGATGAACTTATACAGGCACTTTTTATATTTTTTTTTATATTATGACGACGTTTCGATACCTTTTTTTTTTGCTTCAATCTTGTTATCGAATAAGTGAACAGCGTGCCTCGGGTCCCCTTTTCAAATCTGTGTGAATTTGATAATTTATTTGTCCTAGTTTATTGTGTTAATTTGGTAAATACCCGAAGAAGATACACAAAAGGTATCGAAACGTCGTCGTAATATAAAAAATAAAAAGTGACGTCTGTATAAGGTCATCAATTGTTTTTATTAACCCTAAACAAGACCTTAAATTAAAACTTTTAATTTTTTTAATCACCTCAGAGACCGTAATAATCCACTTTGCTACTGTTACGTATTAAATTATGTACCGTAAACAACAGAGAAGCACAATTCCTGAAACTACTGCTGGTAGTAACGTCGTTAAATAAATAAATAAACGGCCTTGCGTCGGAAATTTTTTTGTTATTAACGAAAAAATTTAATATGCCGACGTTTCGTCCTTGTTTGATGACCTCTTCAGGTTTATTCTACCCTTCATAAATTAATAACTTACGTGCATAAACTTTTCAAGAATAATTACAAAATTTAATTGCTGCTACATAGGACGAACAAAACGTTCCCTTAGTAAATACATGTATCAAGGAACATGTGTCTAATATCAAAGACAATCTGTTAGTCTCCAAACATATCATCAATTCTAATCGCACATTTGATTGCTAAGATTTTAGACACCAGGTACAATTCCAGAGATGCTTCATATTAAATCAAACATCACTTCTATTAATGTCAAACAGACACTGTGAAACTCAACAATTGCTACGATCACTTATTGTTACGCAAAGCCTTCGGCTCTGCCAGTGTCGTCGATTTTGAGTGCTGTCAACTGACCAGTGCAGTTGTGTCGCTCTAGGCTCTTCTTAGCACCTGATGAAAGGGAACAAGGATCCCCCAGAAACGTTGTGTGGTATTTGTATTATCATTTTTTTTGTCTGAATTGGCTATCTTCCTTATTCAATATATTAATTTAATTATACTTACCATAAAATATAATTTTTCGTAAATACTCTGATTCACAGCAGAGTATTATTAATTTATTGATAATATTATAAATTTTCAGAGTTTTTTTTTCCTGGAGGGAATAAATACTTTAATTGTATAATTATGTTACGTCATTTATTTTTCTGTCTCTCTGCCTTAATTACAGTTTCCTGCGGCTACTGGAAATCCACGCTCCAGCAGGTTTTGACAGTTTTGGCAAATTCAGTGACGTAACAACCCCACCATATTGATTATTCATAGGGTGGGTTGGAGTACGAGTAGCGAAGTGCGAGTTAGAAAGAGAGGGTTTTTGTAGGGGTTTTTTTGGACGGACAAGGGGAGGGGGGGGGAGAATAGTGAAGGTAGACAGACACTGTAATAAATACGGACGGCTTGCGCATCTCGAGGCGCTAAAAGTTTCATTTGCATTGCACGGACCAGCGTGTTTTTATGGCCATCGTGAGCTGTGTATGTATGGTTGGTAAATCTTTTACGTGAAAAATCTGCAGTTTTCCAACAGTAGAATAATAAAAAAAAATTATATGTATAGTTTGTAACACTGTAAATGTGCAGACACTCTTCCACAGTCCAACAAGTAGTAATAATTACACACTTATATTAAAGGTACACGACTCGCTGCTGGCAACTTCACAGCGTCAAATTTATTGTACGTTAATGCACGTAAAACATTAATTCCCTCCAGTAAAAAAAACTCTGAAAATTTATAATATTATCAATAAATTAATAAATCAGAAAATTGTATTTACGGAAAATTATATTTTATAGTTTGTATAATTAAATTAATATAATGAACAAGAAAGATAGCCATTACAGATAAAAAAGGGTAATATAAATACCACACAACTTTTCTGGGGGATCCTTGTTCCCTTTCATCAGGTGGTAAGAAGAGCCTAGAGCGACACAACTGCACTGGTCAGTTGACAGCACTCAAAAGCGACGACACTGGCAGAGCCGAAGGCTTTGCGTAACAATAAGGGATAGTAACAATTGTTGAGTTTCACAGTGTCTGTTTGCACATTAACAGCTGTGATGTTTGATTTAATATGAAGCATCTCTGGAATTGTACCTGGTGTCTAAAATCTTAGCAATCAAATGTACGATTAGAATTGATGATATGTTTGGAGTCTAACAGATTGTCTTTGATATTAGACCCATGTTCCTTGATACGTGTAATTTATTAAGGGAACGTTTAGTTCGTCCTATGTAGCAGCAATTATATTTTGTAATTATTCTTAATAAGTTCATGCACGTAAGTTATTAATTTATGAAGGGTAGAATAAACCTGAAGAGGGTCGTCAAACAAGGACGAAACGTCATCATATTAAATTTTTTCGTTAATAAAAAAAAATTTCCGACGCAAGGCCGTTTATTTATTTATTTAACGACGCGACTACCAGCAGTAGTTTCAGGAATTGTGCTTCTCTCTTGTTTACGGTACATAATTTAATACGTAACAGTAGCAAAGTGGATTATTACGGTCTCTGAGGTGATTAAAAAAATTAAAAGTTTTAATTTAAGGCCTTGTTTATAGTTAATAAAAACAATTGATGACCTTATACAGACGTCACTTTTTATTTTTTATATTTCGACGACGTTTCGATACCTTTCGTGTATCTTCTTCGGGTATTTACCAAACTAACACAGTAAACTAGGACAAATAAATTATTAAATTCACACAGATTTGAAAAGGGGATCCGAGGCACGCTGTTCACTTATTCGATAACAAGATTGAAGCAAAAAAAGGTATTGAAACGTCGTCATAATATAAAAAATATATATATAAAAAGTGTCTGTATAAGTTCGTCAATTCTTTTTTATTAAAAAAAATAAACTTAAAAGGTAACCTTGTGCGTCAATCAATGATCTGCAGTTACACTTAAAAATAAATAAAGGGTTTGACTTTCCTCTGAATTCCACTATTTATTTGAAATATTTGAAAGGAGAAAAACCAATTTCCAAATTTTTTGAAAAATTGTTCAGCTCTTTTTCGACTTTATTCCGTTTAAACACAGGGATAAATAAATACGTTTGCGTTATTTTCACCCCCTTAGACATAATTAGGGCCGCAAGGCTGATCTTCAGTCTGTGAAAAATTGAAGTCATTTAGTTATAAAATATTTCCAAATACTTTTGAAAAAGTGATGACAATTGATAACCACATCCAGAAAATTTCTATTTTTAATTTTTAACTATGACGACGTTTCAGTACCTTTTTCTACCATCTTCAGGTATTTTCCATACAGAAGCGTTTTTTTTCAAAATATTAAGATTTTTAAAGTATGATTGTACAAAGTAAACAAAGGTGAGCTAAAGTACACAAATAAAAAATTAAGGAAAATACCCGAAGAAGATACAAAAAGGTATCGAAACGTAGTCATATATATATATATATATATATATAAATTAAAATTAAAAACTTGTCCGTATAACGTCAGTGATTAATTCAAAACAGACGTTAAGTTAAAATTTGTAACTTTTAAAAAGATTAACTATAATACTAAATCCTTCAATGAAAAAATTTCCTTTAATTTAAAGAAACTTTATAAAGCTCATTTGTTTGAACATGGGACACTGTGGAAAGATGAGTGAAAAAAATGTGGGATATTTAGAATCTAATATGTGGCAGTTTGCAACCAAGCAGTAAAATCATCCTTAAAGATAGGCTACACCACGGCACACAGAAAAATTTAATAAAATAATTACACGACGACGAATGAGAACTATAAAACCACGTTAAAATACTTTTTTAAAATAAAATATATTTTCAAATAGATTCAACAAATCGGTAAAAATAAATATTAAAATGTAAATTAGTTTCTGACTGTATTTATTAAACGAATTTTAATATGTAACAGATTACTGGTGCCCGGCGTTGCCACGTGTACTTATTTAAATAAACTCAAAAAAGGATTTAATTCTATATTAATCTTCTGTCATGGAGTGTTTTAACCTAGATCTAACTGTTCCTAGATCCCTACACACTTTAGACCTGATAGTGCATTAATTCAACAGCTGTGAATTTTATTCCATCAGTCGCAACAAACATACCTCCGGATTTCTTCTTAAATATACTCCTTGAGTACTGCAGGATATAATTGTCCCTCAGTCCTCAGACATTACCAAAGAATTAAATGCTTAGCTGGTTTCGCAATGTAAACAAATAGTCGCCATATTGGAGTCACTAAACATGGCGGCGAAAATTAAACTTACATTTTACGCGCAAGGATCGTAAAGTATTTCCCATAGTTTTTTTTTATCATCATTTGATGGAGTATCACTGGAAAATATTTCTGCTTTATTTCATTACTGGGAAAAGGAACTATTTCCTTTGTTCGTTGCGTAGTGACGTCTCTCTCTCTCTCTCGCGTGACGTCACGGTCTCTTGGCGCGCAGTAATTTAACAACAAAATGATCACGTTTTTCAATTATAATTAATTTCCTATTTATGCTAGGGGGTTTCTCACCCCCACACTACCGTTTCTCGTGAGTTGAAGAATATGTGTACCAATTTTTGTTGCAATCTGTCCACGCGTTTAAATTTGTATAAATAATAACGTAAATACATACAAACAAACATACATCCTTTTTTTATTATATAGGTATCTATTTCTAAAGGCATAAAATCGCGAAAATTTTTAATATGTTTACGTAATTTGTCCGAGTCGTTGAAACATTAAAATAGGAAAATGTCACGAAGGTTCGAATGTCCGTGTGACAATATTCTTGGTTCGTATCCATGGTAACACGTTTGTTGTTATTCCGCGTGAGCATGTGTCGCTGTTTCCCCAAAGTGAATGAATGTCATCTTTTGACCCCGCTCGTCAATATTCTGAGGTTAACTGGAGCACGCAAGGCAAATCAGCTTTCATTGCTCCCTAAACAGTATGCAACCCGCTTTCTTGTATCCGCTTGATTTACAAAGGGCGCCGGCCGTCGTCTGGTCCATGGATAAGATGGTCCACGAGTGCTTATGGAGTGGTATCAGGTAAGCAAAGGGAACGGGATGATATCAAATTAATACGCTTAAGGGGAAATTTTAGCCTTTAATGCGTCAATCATCCAAAAAGTTCCACGAAAGGAAACAGTCGCCCTCGAGGAGGAGCGCGGGAAGGATTAAAGCGATGTGTCGGCAGGAACACAGCATCTCTAAAATGTAACAGAAACGAGAACTCGGCGATAGAGAGAGAGAGAGAGAGAGAGAGAGAGAAAGGGTGTGTTCGGGGGAAGCGGAGGCAGAAAGAGAATGGAAACGAACTGGCGGACGAGCTTTGAGATGTGTTGCTGGAGATGGATGGAAAAGTTAAATGGAACGACACGGTGACTAATGAGGCTGTCTTTTTAACAGTGGGAAAAGTAGAGGTTAATATTCAGCTCTCAGAAAATTGTAAAGGGGGGAAGGCAAAACACGTAGTATTAAATTTCGACGAGGAATATGTGTAATAAATGTAATGTGAGAGTCAGTTATGAAACGAATAACTTGGAAATGATTTGTAAAATGATGTACCAGCGGCAGGATAAACCAATATGAGGCTCAACCACTGATGTATCACACAACCAATGACAAGAAATAAAAATATATTTATTATTATTATTATTATAATCATAATTATAAGTGTAATATTTATATCTTTGGTGATTTTTAAATTTTCATTTTTACAACACTGTTTTCTGTTGAAAATTGAAATATTTCTAGAGTCAAGTTGAATTTCAACGCTAAAATAAGCTACAATTATTTTAAAAAACCAATTAAATATTTTTTCAAAGAAAACTGAAAGAAAACATTTATGGTATAACTAGACTAAAACACTCTATTGTATTAAAATAAAGCTTACTAAAAATTTAGGAGCAAAGTAATACAAATACTGTCTCTAACGGGATGAATTGTGGAAGAGTAATTCTGAAACTAAAAATATGGAGTTACAGAGAATTTTTTTTTAAATTTTAAATAAAACCCTTATACAATTTTAATTAGTTTAATAATAATGCATATAGTGTAAAAAAAATTAAATTAATAAATATTATGCCCAAATAAGTCACAAGACGTTTTATTGAAATTAATACCGTGGTTTTTATACAATTTAATGTACCCTTTTTTTCTCATCACCTGTTTAAAAGTTCAATTTTTAACTTGAAAGAATTCAAAATCAACGAAGAAATTTTTTCACTACAATTAATTATTTTTCAACAATTATTATTTTCACCTGAAGAAGTCCCGGGTTAGGGACGAAACGTATCGAATTTTTTTTTTCTGTTTCTGTACTTCTTTTCATTTTAAATGTCAATGAAACCATTGAAGTAAATATTTAATATTAAACGTATTCTGATTTAGCAGCCATTATACTTATTTATTTCGTTATTCTTCTTCTTATTCTATGGTTCCACTGCCCGATATCGGGCCTCGACCTCCAAGTAGTAGCTTCCTCCAAACTTCTCTGTCTAAAGCTATTCGCCTCCAGTTCCCCAACGTATTCTGATTTAACAGCCATTATACTTATTTATTTCGTTCTTCTTCTTCTTCTTCTTCTTCTATGGTTCCACTGCCCGATATCGGGCCTCGACCTCCAAGTAGTAGCTTCCTCCAAACTTCTCTGTCTAAAGCTATTCTCCTCCAGTTCCCCAACGTATTCCGATTTAACAGCCATTATACTTATTTATTTTGTTCTTCTTCTTCTTCTTCTATGGTTCCACTGCCCGATATCGGGCCTCGACCTCCAAGTAGTAGCTTCCTCCAAAACTTCTCTGTCTAAATCTATTCTCCTCCAGTTCCTCAAATCCATCATCCTTTTTATTTCCTCTACTTCGCCTGTTCCTAGGTTTTCCTGCCTTTCTTTTACCTCCCATATCATTGTATAATGCCTTTTCCCTTTCCTTTCCCATGCGTTGCACGTGTCCTGTCCATTCAATTCTCTTTAATCCAATAGCTGTTGCGATGCTTGGTTCTTTATATAGGGTCATATATTTCCTTATTATATCCTTGCGTCTCCATATGCCCATTTTCCTTTTTTTTGGGGGGCGCCCCAAAATTCTTCTTAGGATCTTTCGTTCAAAGATGTTAATCGCTATCTCCTCTTCCTTATTCAGTGTCCAGCCTTTCACTTTTATAATATAGTATTTGGCCTAATCAAAGATTTTATATATCATCCTCATTGTTATTCTTAGTTTGAAAGCTGGTAGTAGTGAGAAATTATTTCGTTATTATACGTCAGATAAAAAAATTATTGACCTAGAGTCAATAGTTATTTATTTATATTATCAATGGAATGACTGACAACTAATAATACGAACCAGAGGAAACTACCAACTGGAACTCAAGTCAAAGTTCAATTAAAACATACTTTTTGTGGTTTAAAATATTTGTTTTCTCTACACAAAGTTGCCCACACGTGTGTGAGTATTTGTGTGTGTGTGTGTGTGGACTGCCGGGAAAAAAAATACTGAAGAAAAAAAATATCACAGAATTAATATTCACGCGTAACTGACGACAAAGAGTTATGAAGTTGTACGAAAAAAAAAAAAGTTTCTCCTCGTAGGTGTTTGTCTGTCAGGTGGAGTTGTCTAAGAGCTGCAGGCAACAGGAATTCCACACACTCGTATGCTGCAACATTCCTGAGACCCTTGTGTGCAGTCCAATACCAGCGACAAGAATTTCCACGGGCGGTCCTCAACCGTCGCAATAAAAACACAGCTCGTACGTGCGAGGCAGAAGAACCTTGCTTGGAACAGCCGCGCGCTTCTCTTATTGGCAATTTTTTTTTCTTTCGAATCAGTTGAAAATGTGTCATCTGGAGTCTCTTAAGTGGATGGTAAAAAAAAAGCGATGTCGCGGAGACTGAGACGTGAAAAAGGTTTTTCGTGGTGTGGTTGTTGAACACGCTGAGGAGGAACGTTGCTGAAACGCAAGGGGACGGTCTATAATAAGTTCTTGTAAATTGAGCATTCTTACCTCGTAGTAAGAGAGACAAGGGACGACATGGAGGAACTGAGTCTTCGACCCAACCCTACATAGAAATTACCATCGGTTGGTAGCTTAACCACGGTTGGGAGACATTCAATAATAAAAGGTGTAGTGGGTAAATCTTCGATATATCGTTGGTCAAATTCTGGAAGCGTCATAAATATCAATAGGCAAGCTTGTTGCGAAAAAATAGAAACTTGAACATAATTTATTTACAGACAATAATATTGTAAATATTGTACAGACCAAACTTATTATTGACATTAATCGGTTGTTCCATTTTCTGGGAGTTGATAAACTTGAGTAAGGAAAAGGAAAATTAAAAGAATGAAAAGTCAGGAAAAGAGAAAAAAATGAAAGAAAGAAGCAGGTCAAAGAGATGGCGCAAAAGATCGTCTAGAATAATTATTCTTGACATTAATCGGGAATTCCATTGTCCTGGGAGTTGAAAAAAATTGAGAAAGAAAAAGGAGAATAAAAGGAATGAAATGCCAAGGAAACAAGAAAAATATCAGAAAGACAGAGACAGATCAAAGAGACGACGAAAAAGATGGTCTAGAACGATTATTATCGAGATTAATAGGGTATTCCATTGTCTTGGAGTAGAAAAAATTGATAAAGAAGTATAAAAGGAATGAAAAGCCAAGAAACGGGAAAAGGGCAGAAAGAAAGAGGCAGGCCACAGAGACGACGAGAAAGATCGTCTAGAATAATTATTGATGAGATTAATCGGGAATTCCATTGTCTTGAATAGAAAAAATTGAGAAAGTAAAAGGAGAGTAAACGGAATGAAAAGCCAAGGAAACAAGATTATTATTGGGATTAATCGGGAATTCCATTGTCTGGATGTTGAAAAAATTGAGAAAGTAAAAGTAAAATAAAAGGAATGAAAAGCAAAGAAAAAACAGAATAAAATATGCGGGTCAGAGGAACGACGAGAAAGATCGTTAAGAATCGTCTGAAATGATTATTATTGAGATTAATCGGGTATTCCATTGTCTTGAAGTAAAAAACAATTGAGAAAGAAAAAGCATTAAGAAAGAGGCAGGTCAAAGAGACGATGACAAAAATGATAATTATTGGGATTAATCAGAAATTCTCTTGTCTTGGAGTAGAAAAAAATTGAGAAAGTAAAAGTAAAATAAAAGGAATGAAAAGCCAAGAAAAATTAGAAAGAAAAACACAGGTCAAATAGACGAGAAAGATCGTCTAGTATGATTATTATTGAGATTATTCATTCTATTGTCATGTTATTGAAAAAAATTGAGAAAGAAAAATGAATGAAAAGCCTAGAAACAATAAAAAATAGATAGAAAGAGACAGGTCAAAGAGACGACGAAAAAGATCGTCTACAATAGTTTTTTTTTGTGATTATTCAGATATTCCATTTTCTTGAGGTTAAAAAAATTGAGCAAGTAATAGTAAAATAAAAGGCATGGAAAGCCAAGAAAACACAGAAAAAAAAATAGGCGGGTCAGAGAAACGACGAGAAAGATCGTTAAGAATCGTCTAGTATGATTATTATTGAGATTATTCAGGTATTCCATTTTTTGGAGTTGAGAAAATTGAGAAAGAAAAAGGAAAAGAAAAGGAAAGAAAAGCAAAGAAAAAACAGAAAAAAATAAGCGGGTCTGAGAAACGACGAGAAAGATCGTTAAGAATCGTCTAGAGTGATTATTATTGAGATTAATCGGGTATTCCATTGTCTTGGAGTAGAAATAATTGAGAAAGAAAAAGGAAAATAAAAGGAATGAAAAGCCAAGAAACAAGAATAAAAGAGAAAGAAAGAGGCAGGTAAAAGAGATGACGATAAAGTGACATTTTTGACAACCATTCTGATATTTTTTACTCATATCTTGGGACTTCATTTATTTTATTACGAAAAGATAGTATATATATATTCTATTTTTACCCTTAATTTATATATGACCGTAAATTCCTCTTTATGCACTAAACTGTTTGACTATTTTTATACACTTGCAGATTCTTCTTCGTAAATCTATTCCATTTCCGCAGGACCACGACTAATTATTATTATTATTATTCTGACAGCCCCCTGACGACTTATTCTTCCCTGCAGCACCTCGTATCCCGTGAAATAAGAAACGGAGATTTGTGTTGGCTGTTGGACGCTGCAAAAGCACGGGAAATTTAGCAACAGCGGACGCGACGGTCGCTTCCTCATTGCCAGGACCCAAACCGAAAGGGACGACGCGGCTCGCATTTTTAACAAAAGCAACACAACATTGCTCAAGATAAACCAAAGGATTTATAGAGAGAGAGAAAAAAAACCTCTACATGAATAATCTGTTTCGTTACCAAGCATACACACATATATATAAAAATACTAAATCACCAATGGCGTCAGTACTGCCGCTACAGACGTTTGAAAAATTGGATATTTGTAGCCTTAACCACTTAGAAGTTAATACAATCAGTTATTAATTAAGAAACACAGTCTCGTAGATGATAATATATATTCCTATTTATTTATTATTCAACTAGTGAGTCTAATAAGTTATGTATGTTTAAATCTAAACGCGTCGTTTACATGGCGGTCTACGATTGGTGCTTCCCTTCCGTGACGTCACACCAGAATTTTAAAATACCAAAAAACTACCCTTGACCGACTTGAAGTTTCGCTTAAAAGACGAAAGCATATAAAAATGAAAAACCTAAAAATAATTACGTCTCATTCTGATGCATTTCTGTAATTTAATAAAATTCTAAAACATCAAAAATAGCAGAAAATGATAATATTAAAGTCATTTACAGACATTTATAATGGTGAATAAGGTTTTTAAAGATGAGGAAAGAGCCAAAGAATTTCTAGATGACTTTAATAAATATTCTATTACAGACTATAAAAGCTCATGAGAAAGTGGTGTGATATATAAAAATAAATAGGCATTTATTAATTTCTACTTACAATTATACGACGAAAATAATTAATTAGAAATTAATAAAGGTATAATTTTACTTATAGGTAATAGATTATTAACACTGTTATTACCACGTTTACTAATGTGAATAAAAAGAGTGGCTAAGAAAAATTTAATTTATTAAGATGACTGTTTAATTTATTAATTCTCAAATATTAATTAATTGTGACGTTCTTTATGTTTACATTGCCGCTTTTCCTACAGTTTTTAGGGTAAATACTTTCACATTTATGACAATCTACTTCGTAAAATTTTTTATTCATTATAAGGTCGTGTTTTCTGGGTTTCCTTAAAATTTATTTCAGTTAAATAATTCTTACATAAGTTGTTGCACCTTTATAAAAAAAAATTATCTATTTTTATTGTTTTGATTCCATTTTTCTTGGTTTAATTTAACATATTGTTATTTTAAATCGCATGTATTTTTATTTATATATATTCTACAGGAAGATTCTGAATGAACCTGCCCTTAAACCTGTTGTATATAAACAGAGAATAAAAATAAATTTAATTTGATTGGATGGTAGCCAGAGAGGCTGGATATTATCATCCACTTTGTGTGGCGGATTCAGACAGTTTTACCTGTGACGGACAGATGTCGCTAGTGACGCGTGCGAGGACACGCAAACACTAAATCAAATTGTCTGAAAGTGGTAGAGAGAGAGGGGAAAAAAATTAATTTGTGGATTAATCAGGTGCGATAAATATATCGAATTTATCTGGGGGTTGGGGGGGGGGAGGTTTTTGTTTTTCTGTATACAATAATCGTAAAAACAGATGCTTACTTCGTTTAAGGGGATCTGCACGTCAACTGCTTTAGGGTTGTTTGCAACCGAGACTTTTAAATTGACTTTCCTCAGGAACTGTAGAACATTTTATTGTGAACTAAACATTTCTTGAGAACTTCAAAATGATTTTGTGTTATTATTATATATATATAGCACTCCTTATAGCACATTATGTAGACGATAATTAAATATTATATTTCTTGAAAATAAATTTTTATAATGTACGTGAAGTTTGAAAGTAATGACTATTGCCTATTCACACAAGTTAAGTTTGGTATAATTTTGCTAAATAATGAAAAAAGAAAGCTACTTATAATTTTGAATTTTATATAAACTTAAAGGGAAGTTTAGTATTTGCTTACCATAACTGAAGTAAGCAATAAGAATAGTAGAAATAAGGTAATTAATCTCGCAAGAATATATAGAACAATAAGTGAAAACCCTAAAAATGAAATACAAAGGTTTTTAGCTAATCAAAAAGATAGTCTTTCGCATAAACTATAAACCAATTATCGACTCTATAAAAATTGATCAAATAAATATAAACGTATTAATATATCTACGATTATGTTTCAAAAGATCCGTCGTATTTATGTAAAATAATTTCTTGCACGATCTTCAGGTCCTTTTACAATATATTTTTTCATATATCCTTGGAATTTAATTTTTGTTTAACTTTTTAATGGTGTTGGCAATATTTTTAATATACTAAATGGAGCACGTTAGTACTGTTAAAATTTAAGACTAATAAAATTGAATTCAAACCTGTTAAACTAAAAATTATGGGGGTTTAAATATTTAAATTTGAATATATGGCCGTTAACTTCCATAACATCATGCAAATTTAGTTTTAAATATATATATATATTGTGAGAGAATCGACACACTAACCAGGTGTCACTCCTAAATCCTGAATGTGTCATGTAAGATGACAGCCTGGCAGCCGCCTGGTAGGCCAAGGCCCTTCATGGGCTGTCGAGCCAAAGGAGTTGGTTATAGTTATATATATATACATATATATATATATATATATATATTACCTTCGCTTGCTTCTACTGTTATAATTGGAAAATACACACGAATTTATATACGAAGATTGTATTTTCTGACTGTTGCGTATATATACTTATATATATATATACAATTAATACCGATTAAACAGGCTATTAATTGTTTTTAATATAATTTAATTGTTGGCGGTACGGGGGCTTAAAGACGACAATCAAGGCTAGTTTTTCTTTGTTAACAATCGAGACTGCAGACCGTGCGCTTAGAGAACTCAGTCTGCGGCGAGAACTGGGACATGGCAGTTCGGTCCACATAGAGAAATAAAAACAGTAAAAGTATGCGGATCCAGAATTATAAATAGGGCTATCCAGGAAGTCCAACAGCAAGATATAATAGTTTACATACAACGCAAGTAAACAGTTTTGACGGAGGGACTCGTAAAATCGCAGTTTGAAAGCAAGAGTTTTGCTTCACAAACTGAACTAATTTTCGCATAGAGAGACTTTGAGGAGATCTACGTCTGGCAACTGGCTGAGGGGGCGGCTAATCCAGGTTCCAGGATAGCAGAGATCCAGAGCAACTACCGTGTGTGTAGAATCAGTGTATAACGGCCTGTTTAGTGAGTGTTGACTTCAAGCTACAAGAGTCCGAACTGGTACCAGTTGCACTGTCGTGAGTACACAACAATTATTAATGACTGTTAACGATAATTAAAGGGTATGGTCAGATTTCGTTCGCGTTTTTCTTTTCATTCGTTTTCTTTTACCTTTTGTATTTAATATTGTATTCCGTTAACTTCAATGAGTTTGGATTGTTAATGTTTTAGTTCATTGTATTTGTTCTTCCTATCAAACCCAGTGATGACCCAGGTGAGATAATGAGAAATTCAACGTAATTAATTGTAAAATTATAAAGCTGTATTTTTATAGAACGCCACGAATTAATAAAATAAAAAATTGAAATATTTGTTTGTTAAATTGACGGAATTCGGCAGGGCAAAGCAGGGCTTATAAGGTGTAATTACCATCAAGTAATTTTTAAATACATAATAATTTTGTTAATTATTCCTATTAATTTAGACCACCTCGTTAATTATTACAATACATATATATATATATATATATATAAGACGAAATGTCAGAGGGAAGACCGTAGTTTCCGCACGTCTTGCCCAGGTATCGACCCTGTGGCACAAAGGAACAGCACCTGTGGCCTTTTCCATCTCGGCATTTACTCGGGTAAATCGTGACATCACCGGAATTGATGTGAAGAAAGGCTTAAAACGTCAAATAAGCCTCTCTCGCTAATTTAATCAACACACAGAGAGAGATGGGGAGGGGGAGGTTATAAATTTTTATGATCAAAGGGAAGATGGCGACAAAAATTGAAAGAATTCTCATCGCGATTTTTTAAAGTTGCATGGAAATACGCAATCGCTCTAAATAATTATCAAATCCCTGAAAAATATCTATTTAAATTTAAGTGATGAAAATAATACTCTAATGTTAATTTTTTCCCCACTAAATATATATTATGTAAAAGACAACGAACCTATTCTGGTATTCACTTCAAATAATAATTAATCCATTATCAATATCCCCAAAATATTAATGGAGAGGTTTTTTTTTTCAGTCATAGCATAATTTAAAATAATTTCTACGGCACACGAAATTAGTTGAAGCATAGGAGTTGGTACTTAATTAATTATAAAGATTTTTATCTCCCCTTTTACTTCACCACTGTAGATATTTCTACTACTCACCACTAAAGCGGACTGTGTATTAAAGTGCTGACGTCACATACCTGAAACAAAACCAGACGATTTTAATATAAGTCATCCTTATTAAGTACTATTTTAATCTAAAATAGAAACCTGAAATAAAGCATGTAATGTTATTAAATTTTTTTTTTAAAAAAAATAATTGTGCAGAAAAATATACAACATGAAGAAAAATTACATAAGTAGACATTTCAAAAAAAAAAATTAAAATTAAACTGTCGTAAAAAAAGGATAGAAAATCAAACCCCTTAAATGGTACGGTCACGTAAAAAGAGAATGGAAAATGGATGGTGGCCAAACGAAATATAACACAATGGTAACCTCCTTGGAAAAAATAAACGAGGCAGACCCATATTAAAGTGGAAAACCCCATGTGAAAAACAATAATAGAGGCTAGGAGTTTGTGAAGATGGAGATTGGAACGTCAGACAGAAATGGAAATTGAAGACGAAAAACCTATAAAAGGGAGACAGGCAGAACCTGCGAGGGATGTTCTCTCGCAGGCAGAACCTTGTAGGAGAGACAGGAAGGGGCTACATTCGGGGATGCCTTTTCCTCTCTCCGTTTTTGAACTAAGGTTCCCACAAGCCGAGGCACCTCGGCCTGTTTTAAGAGGTGTATGTTCCGGGGTTCACAGACCTTGGGCATACGGTAACAGTTGTTCGCTGTTCCCATTGGAACAGTCGGCCAGCTGATTTCTAAACTGGTCGAGGAACCGAGAAGGGAATGCTGCGTCCCCACAGCAAACTCCTCTCCCGCTATTGGAATGGCGTGGGACAAGTACCCAATGCCCGACCTACGTGATGCAGGTTTTTCTAGGGTTTTCTCTGCAGTACTTTTAGACGAATGCCCCGGGGTAGGATCCTTAAACCATAGCTCGGGGGCCCCTAGTTAACCCCTGGCTACCTTCCTCTACCCTTCCGCATTCCCCCCTTTCAAATCCCTTCCTGTGCTATTAAAGGGGAGTTGCCACCATATGTATTACCCTCATGTAGTCTGTTACCCTAAAAAAAGCCGAAGCAGAAGAAGAAGAAAATTAAACTCATCCCTATCTAATTAGTATTGCTACATAAAACGTACAGTATTTTCCTGTGAATGTTTAATATTAAGGATCATCCGTTTCATTACTATTTTTCCTTACAAAAGTATATTTAAGTTTCATGTAATGATGTGGTTATTAAATAATAATTTATAAAATATTATATAAGGGAAATTTTTTATGTATTTATGTTACATTTAAATGTTACACTATTTAAAAATAAATATTTTTATTTAAAATTATTCCCAGAAATTTGGTTTCATTTGAAAATTAATTCCCCTGAAAAAATCAAAAATGCAGTGGCCATTTTTTTGTCATCCTGAAGTACCACATTGTTCGTTTACTGGTTTTAAAAATATTTTCCTGAATGTAATGGCTTTAATTGCATTAGATTTATAACATAAAATTACATTAATTTTTATAAGACACTGGAAAAACATTTATTTTATTCTTAAAAATATTTTAAAGTGTCTTCACAATTATGAATTACTATTTTTTTTTGGAAACCATTGTGAAAATAGTTTTATTTAAAATCGCTAGTTTTAAAAAAAATGAGTGGTCTTTCTGAGGCTCAAATGTTATTAAAAGTACTAAGGTGTGATGTTGTAATCAAATCATGTGTTAAAATCCTCTTTTTATAAAGTCAACATTCGCAGTTCTCCCAAAAAAAATATTTTATCCGTTCTACGAGATCAAAAAAATAATTTGTGTGTGTGTGTGTTAAATAAATCATTATTTTCCTGCTAGTTGTTTCTAACAAAAAAAAAGGGATATAAAAACTTTTCTCCCTCGTCCTCTTCTGGAGACATAACTGAAACGTCGCTTCCACTAACAAAGCTAATTAGAATGCGAGGCGGACTCTTAGAGTGACTGTCTCATTAAAAACTAATTAGGCTTCGAAAAGGACCTGAACAATTGCAATTGCAAGTGAATTCGTGCAACTACGGAATTGTATTAGGGCAAATTACGGTTCGGTGCAAATGTGCAAGCTGCTGCTGCTGCCGTCGCGGCTTTACCCTTGTAGGTCTCGGAAGCGAATCCGCCCAGGGAAATATTCTCCATACTACTGTCATATATATTGTGGTAATTGAAAGGAAATAATTGATTAATGAACAAAATTTGGACTCGTATTTTTGGCGGCGTTAAAACCACACGAGTTGTTTACAAGAATATCTGGCAATAATACAGGCTTGCTGGTATTGTCGAAGTTCAATTTTACGAGACGCGGAGCTCCAGATTGTATGGCAGGAGACGGTAGAGAAAGGACATACATTCAGAAAGCGTGTTGCGTAACTACGACGATCCCACGCCGACTATTAAAGTGCGCAGTCCAGCTTACATTGCATGACTTAGACATTTTTATCTTCAATTACTGGGAGCTCCCAGGTTGTCGCATCCAGCAGATAACAAACTTTGGAGTGTGGTGGTAGGATTTTGATAGAAGGAACAGCGAAGCAAGTGAAGTGAGTCATTTTAGCAAGCAAAAAGTGTTGAGTATTAAACTCAGTGTATAAATGGCCTGTCTATAAAGTGTGTGTGTACGAGCCCATGTCCTTGGTACCAGAGAACATTAAGGTTAAAACTGCAAAACTTACTATCTGTAAAACCCGCAAGTAAATGATATTATCCTCAGATTTTAAATTTCATATCTATTGATTGTTTGAATTAACGCCTTGATAGCTTTGTCAATTTGATTGTTTATTAAGTATTCTTTATTTATCGGGCCCTGAGAAACAGAAGTGGAATTATTCTAAAGTATTAACATGTAATGTGATTTAAATAATTAGCTATAATAAAATAATTTAGTTTGTATATTTTAAATCTTGATTCGTTTTTAAATTAAAACATCCGATCATTTCAATTGTTTTTAATACAAAATTGGCGTCGTCAACGTGTGGATTTTTCTTAGTAAAAATTTTAATTGTTTTGGTAATTATTTTATTGGACGCCCGATTTTGCAATTTGTAATTACAAAATTAGAAACACGACAAATTGGCAAAATTTTCTTTTGCATTTTAAAGTAAATACTAGCTGGGATTGTCGAAGTTTGTTTTGATAGACGCAGAGCTCGAATTTGTGGTGTGCGCAGTTCCAGAGTGTATGGCAGGAGATGGTAGAGAAAGGACATACATTTTATTAAATTGTTTAAAAAGAAATCAGTACTATATATATATGCGTTATACAGGCGTGAAAAATAAAGTAAGGGTTAAATGAAGCAAACCAATTTCATAGGATGAGTAAGTTCCCGGATTTTTTATTTTAGGGAACAGGCTACACGAGGGTAATCCACATGGTGGCAACTCCCCTTTAATAGCATAGGAAGGAATTTGAAAGGGGGGATGAGGAAGAGTAGAGGAAGGTAGCCAAGGGTTAACTAGGGGCCCCCGGGATATAGTTTAAGGATCCTACCCGGCAATTCGCCTAAAAATAATGCAGGGAAAAGCCTAGAAAAACCTGCATCAGGTAGGTCGGGCATTGGGTACTTGTCCCACAGCCTTCCGATAGCGGGAGAAGAGTAACAGAGAAGGCGGCGATCCAAGTTAAAGAGGAATGGAAAGAACATGTACAAAGGATTCCCAAACAAATAATGGAATATAATCCAATAGGAAGAAGGGATGTGGGATGACTGTGGAAGAGATGGTGAAACCGGAACAGGCCTAATCCTGGATTTTTAGAAGAAGAACAAGAAGTACAAGAAGAACAAGAACAAGAACAAGGAGAAGAAGGAGAAGGAGGATGAGGAGAAAAGGAGCATTAGGTTTACCTCTTCAGGTAATCGAACATAACATAGAGTTAAGTATTCAAAAGCTTAGTAACCGTGGTAAAATAAAGGAGCTCGTTAAGGTTTCGTCCTAGGTGGTAAGGAATCACAGAGGCTAGGCGCGACGAAGAACAACAAACCCTACCGCATAGTAATTCTAATAATTAATGTTGACGGTAGCAACGTTCAGAGTAACTGCTTTTGGTGATTTATTTCCGAAGTTTGCGACCCTGACAGCCACCTGGAGCAAGAGCAGCAGACAAACTCTCTTTTCCACGGCGACTTAAATGTAATAACAAAGTTTTGCGATTGCGTCTTTTCCGCAGCAGTCCGGGAAAATATAAAGTTACCGTTTCATTAAAGTTGACTCCACAAGTAGCGAGTAGGAATTAGCCTACGTGAAACAGCTCCGTTTTATTGCCCCCCTCCCCCCCCTCCCCCGCGCTTTCTTCCTCGCATTAATGAGGATGGCAAAACGACGTCCGTACCTTTTTTGTAATTTGGTTAATGCAAATCTTTCGTACTTCGCGTGGAACCGAGCAAACGTTATTTTTGGATTCTGACGGGAAAAGCTCTCTTCAAATCGAATTTTTCCCGTTTCCGTAATTCCATTAAAAAGGGGGAAAAATCATAAACCGCGTGACTATCGATATTTTAATATAATTTCTACAAAAGGCTCTCAACGTGAGATGGAAACGAAATTTGTGCGTACTGATGACAAAAACTCGGGGTACTTTACCGACGTTTGTTACTTAATTGTTGCCTTTTCGACGCCTGAAGACAGCAACAAAGGTTGCATGAATGTTGCGATTTTTAGAATTTAATTATCAATACTAAAACTACAATTAAGCTTTAACTGAATTTTACTAGCGTTTTATTCAATTAAACAGCGTGCGTTCTATTTTAGAAATGTCAATTATTTTGTGTATAAGACACAGATTAAATTAAAACTATACGTACAATAAGATAAAACAATACCAAAAAAAAAGGTGAAAACAGAATGAAATAAATGAAAGATTAAAAAAATTATTTCCTTTATTTATATTGTGATGGGTTTTGGTGTAAATGCGTCATAAATTATGTACTAAAATGAATTTATTTATAAATCCCTTTTAAATTACTATTTAACATTACTTAACAAATTACTTTTACTATATTTATTGAATGTATGTATTTTACTATTAAAAATCCTATTCTTTTTCTTCTTCTTCTTTTTTAGGATTAGGCTTTTAGCCTCACCATCTCAACCTTAGGTCTTCCAACACTCCTTTTGGCCTAATGGTTTATATTCCACAGATATCTGTCTCTAGGCATTCGCAATACTTTTCTTTATACCCCTGTTCACTTATCTATGATCGCCTCAACACTTATGGAAGTACTCCTTATTTTATCCATCCTTGTACACACCCCCTTCACTGCTCTAAGAAATTTCACTTCAGCTGCCTCCTCTATTTGTTTGAGCTCTCTTTATGTTTTGTTACCCCAGCATTCTGACAACATCGTCGGAACTCCCATCACCTTATAAAATTTAATTTGTGTTTCTTTTCTGGTTTTTGCCTTTTAACGTTCTCCTTATAATCCCACATATCCTTCTAAAAATTGTATATTTTCTTTGTGATATCTTTATCCCTCTTCAAATATTATTTCACATCCTAAATATTGTAAATGTTCGAGTGTTTTCCCTGCAATGACAATTTTTGGTTCTCATTGGATTGTTTCCTATGAACGCCGTGGTTTTTGTTTTACTTATGGAAATTTTCATGTTATATATTTTCCTCCGTTGGTTTACCTGGTCAGCTAGAGGTCATCTGTCTCTCATTGACTATATAATAGTTAATCAGAAGCTAGCTGCAAGGTAAACAGATGTTCATGTATATATAGGAGCAAATATCTACACAGATCATTTCCTTGTACAAACTAAAATACAATTACGGGCAAGATAGAAAAAAAGAAGAAAACCTAAAAGAAAAAACCGATAAACAAATAAAATAAGATTTTCAAATCATACCTTCTGAAGGAAGACAGTATTCGGAATCGATATCAACGCAGACTATCAATGAAAAATATTAACCGTATTCAAGGGCTCAATTGAATTCAATTCCATTTCATACGAAACATAAAGAAGGAATTTGCTTGCATAACCTAGGAATAATATCCGTTGATTGCAGACTTTATAAAAAAAATAGTATGCGGTTTCCTCTGCTCTGTTGTTCCTCTAGTTTGGTAGTTTACAGCCTCCCTTCCTTCATAACATCTATGGGAAATATACTTCAGTCTACTGTTTCTCTACAATGTGTTACTATACGTGTAAGAAGAACAATGGTAACATGTCTAAGAAGAAGAAGAAGCCACCTAAGACTTTGTCTCTAGCTTTTCCCCCCAACCTTGTAAACGTCATCCCCTTTACAGAGGACGTTTAGATGGTTTTACGATACTAGACACTTTACATCACTTTTTAAGTCAACTCTGAACCTTTAGTTAACAAAATTATACAGTTGTTACTCTATAATACCACAATATACAGGCATCTATTATTTGAATTTAAAAATAAAATATTAATAATGTCATATATATTGTAACATGATTATGTTACATTGTCAAGTTATGAATTGATGGCCTTTGTCGGCGTCCCTTTGCCGCGCCGCGCGTAGAGCATTGTTGTTGTAAGGCGCTCCCGAGACGTGGCGAGGCAATGCTTCAGTTCCGCTCAGGACACGACAAGGGACGGAGTGTCGCAGTGGTTTAACAAACAAAAATGTAATAAACAGCCACGCCCTGCAGATAGTAAACGTTCTCAATGCTCGTGAAATTAAAATTAATCCTATCAAAAAATTACCTGGCGTCCATATTTTAAATGGAGGCTATAAGCGCATGGACGAAAGGGCTTTTGCTACAATATATAGATAGATAGATACATATAAAAGAATCTCAAAAAGTGCAGTTCTAGTGATAGCCAGCGTACCACCGATCGAGTTATTACTTAGGGAACGGCAAGAACTAAACCGCGAAATAAAGGATACGAAAGCAGATTCCAAGACGGTTCGGGAGAAACTAAAGGTCGAGGCAAGAGCGAAACTCATGGAGCGCTGGCAACGCTTGTGGGACTCTGAAGAAACAGGCAGATGGACGCACAGATTAATACCTAATGTTTCACCATGGGTCAATAGGAAGCACGGGGAAGTATCATTCTTCCTCACCCAGGTGCTAACCGGACACGGTTTTTTCAAATCATAATTATATAGATTTAAAAAGACCGAAGACGAAAAATGCTGCAATAATCCGAGGGACGACGTGGAAAATACAGTATTCCACTGCGATGCATGGAGTAAACAACGAGACACATTAAATTTTTATCTCAAGGGAAAAAATAAGACCAGAAAACCTGGGTAAACTCCTTCTAAAATCGGAGAAAACATATAGAAAATTACGCAAAGGAAATAATGGACGCTAAGGAAAAACTTGGGAGAGATTAATATTACATAAATAATCGGAGAACATAGTGCAAAATAGACACCACCCTGAAGTAATACGCAAGTAGTTCCAGGGTGGATAAATGTCAGGAGGAAAGGGTTTGTGACTTTTAGACGGTAAATATTCGGCACCGTTGAGGAGTGCTGCACCCTCCTCCTCGTCTTTCGAAGATTTCCACAGTATCCCTCGAAAAAAAAAGAAGATAGATAGATAGATAGAGAGAGAGATAGAGAGATAGAGAGAGATAGAGAGAGATAGAGAGAGATAGAGAGAGATAGAGAGAGATAGAGAGAGATAGAGAGAGATAGAGAGAGATAGAGAGAGATAGAGAGAGATAGAGAGAGATAGAGAGAGATAGAGAGAGATAGAGAGAGATAGAGAGAGATAGAGATAGAGAGATAGAGATAGAGAGATAGAAATAGAGAGATAGAGAGATAGAGATAGAGATAGAGAGATAGAGATAAAGAGATAGAGATAGAGAGATAGAGATAGAGAGATAGAGATAGAGAGATAGAGATAGAGAGATAGAGATAGAGAGATAGATATAGAGAGATAGAGAGCGATAGAGAGAGATAGAGATAGAGAGATAGAAATAGAGAGATAGAGAGATAGAGATAGAGATAGAGAGATAGAGATAGAGAGATAGAGATAGAGAGATAGAGATAGAGAGATAGAGATAGAGAGATAGAGATAGAGAGATAGAGATAGAGAGATAGAGAGAGAGAGAGAGAGAGATAGAGAGATACAGAGAGAGAGAGAGAGAGAGAGAGAGAGAGAGAGAGAGAGAGAGAGATTTCATAACCGCGGCAGAATTAAAGAGTCACGACTTTGTTTCTTACCACAGAATTAAACAGTATATTGCATATTTAAAAAATCAGGGCGACATGTTGGCAATCCCTGCTTATTTCTCTGCGTGACGTGAATTATTTCCTGCTGTGTAAATCTGCAACGTTGGCAGCGATGGAGAGAACTGCAGCAGCCCGCTTGACCACTCGGAAATCATGAATCGCAGATATTTGCGGTATGACATGATGCATATGCGTTCGTTCGTTCGTTGGTCGATCACAAATATAATAGCCATAGACGGAATCGGAATTTACGAATCACGGAACAACCACTCCATTCCCGACAACCGGCCACTGTTGTGCGTCTGCGTGGGTGTTCCGCATTAATTAGTAATTGTGCTCTGCCGGAAGGAAAAACATACCAAACTAATAGGAAAATTAAATTATCACCTTCCAATTTATGTTCTCCTATATCGGTTTCTTTATCCGTCCCAAACTATACATAATATAACACTTACTAAACTATATGTACATTATTTCTACTGTTATTGTCACCGGAAACAACAACCCCTAAATTACTCGAATTTACTTAGCGGTGTTCTCTGTTTTCTAGTCACGTTCAAGCGAGAAAAGTTCGATGAAATGCTTTGTTAATCTTTTATTACAGTTGAAGCCTCCTACATAAAGAAAAAAAAATATCACCCCTTAGACCAAGATCGATTCATTATTTCAGTTCGTAGTTTGAGGACAGTTGTTACTTTTAAATTTAGAGGATGTATTTTTAAGTCTATTTATATGAAAGACATACTGCAGTTTTCTGACCAATTACAGTCAATATTTATTTATTTATTGAATTAAAACAACGTTTCGTTACGTGTTTGCTCCTTCATCAGGTCTTTCCAGTGGAGATATTGTATTGAAAGAAATTTTTGTTATCAAAAAGCTTCAGACATTACCAAAGATTAAATTCTTAGCTAGATTCACAATGTAAACAAACAGCCGCCATATTGGAGTCACTAGACATAGCGACGAAAATTTACTGCGCAAGGATCGTCAAGTATTTCGTATTGTTTTTTTATTATCATTTCAATGGAGTATCACTGGATAAATTTGTACTATTTATTCAATTAAAATATTTCTGCTTTATTACATTACCGGAAAAAGGAACTATTTCCTTTGTGCGTCACGTAGTAACGTCGATCTGTCTCTCTCTCTACCGCGTGACGTCACGGTCTCATGAAGCGCAGTAATTTAACACAAAATGATCACGTTTTGCAATTATAATTCTTTCCACCTTTATGCTAGGGGTTTCTCACACAAAAGCTCGCCATATTGAAGTTACTAATATGGCGACGAAATTTTCTTACATTTTCCGCAAGCATCGTAAAGTATTTCGTATTGTTTTTTTATTATCATTTGAATGGAGTATCACTGGATAAAATTGTAGTATTTATTCGTTTCATTTCATTAACGGGAAAAGGAACTATTTCCTTTGTTCGTCGCGTAGTAACGCCTTATTCTATCGTGTGACGTCACGGTCTCGTGGCGCGCTGTAGTTTAACACAAAATTATCACGTTTTTCAATTATAATTCTTCCTACCTTTATGCTAGGGGTTTCTCACCCCCCACAATAAAGTTTCTCTTGTTTCTAAGAATATGTGTACTAAGATTTGTTGCAATCTGCCCACGTGTTTAAATTTGTATAGAGATTAACGTAAATACATTCATATATATATATATATATATATATATATATACATCCTTATTTATTTTAAAGAAGATTCATTATAAATATTTACGATGAGTCAAAAAGCAATGCTATATTTTTAAAATAAAATCCTTCGTATATTTTCAACTTAATCGTCCGTTGTCAGATACGTAATCAATTTACTTGTTTCTTTAATGCCATTAGTACAATCCACGTTATTATTGGTCAATAAGAATTACACGGCTCGATATAAATAACATGGGAGTACTATTTATTCAATAAAATATTTGTGCATTATTTCATTACCGGAAAAAGGAACTATTTCCTTTGTTCGTCGCGTAGTAACGTCTCTCTCTCGTTCTCTCTCTAGCGTGACGTCACGGTCTCATGGCGCTCAGTGATTTAGCACAAAATGATCACGTTTTGCAATAATAATTCTTTCCACCTTTATGCTAGGGGTTTCTCACACAAAAGGTCGCCATATTGAAGTCACTAATATACCACGAAAATTAACTTACATTTTCCCGCAAGGATCGTAAAGTATTTCGTATTATTTTTTTTATTATCATTTCAATGGAGTATTTCTCGATAAAATTGTACTATTTATTCAATAATAAAATATTTCTGCTTCGTTTCATTACCCGTAAAAGGAACTATTTCCTTTGTTCGTCACGTAGTAACGTCTCTCTCTCTCTCACTCTCTCTCTCTCTACCGCGTGACGTCACGGTCTCTTGGCGCGTAGTAATTTAACACATAATGATCACGTTTTTAAATTATAATTCTTTCCACATTTATGCTAGGGGCTTCTCACACAAAAGGTCGCCATATTGAAGTCACTAATATACCACGAAAATTAACTTACATTTTCCCGCAAGAATCGTAAAGTATTTCGTATTGTTTTCCATTATCATTTCAGTGGAGTATCACTGGATAAAATTGTAGTATTTATTCAATGAAAATATTTCTGCTTTATTTCATTACCGGAAAAAGGAACTATTTCCTTTGTTCGTCACGTAGTAACGTCTCTTTCTCTCTCTCTATGTCTCGTGACGTCACGGTCTCTTGGTGCGAAGTAGTTCAACACTAAATTATCACGCTTTACAATTATATTTCTTTCTAGGGGTTTCTACACCCCCCCCCCACCCCCAACAGTACCGTTTCTCGTGTTTTGAAGAATAAGTGTACCAAGTTTTGTTGAAATCTGCCCTCACCTTTAAATTTGTATAAGGATTGAAGTTAATACATACATACAGATATACAACTTTGTTTATTATATAGAAGATATGTACACGTATATGACTAATTGTCGTTAATTTTCCGTATTGAATAATTTATTTTGCAACGCCCACTTGAAGTTCTGTCGCGTGTAATTTTTCCGCTGACAATAAAACTTTTCTGTAGCCAGTGGAAACGTAAATTGAGAAGGTTTACTTTAACAAACTTGTCGTTTCAAATAAGAACCCTTCGGTTAAGGTAAACATGTTTCCAATTGATAGACCTCACGAGAGGTCCTTCACTTACCTACAGTTATTATTATTTTTTTTGCTACCTGTTTCGCTAATGAGTAGGCAGAAGTTTTAACGATCTATAGCGATTGCTGCTGGACCGAAAATGAGCGGTATGAGAAGCGAGAAGATTTTTTTTGATTTTTTTTTGGTAAAAGTTTGGGTGAACGTTTGCCCCGGCCGGCTTACGGAGGTGACAGGAAGGCAATTAAAACTTTGAAGTTTAATAGCGACATGCGCTCGCTCGCTCGCAATTTAGGGAAAGCAGCAGCGCAGTGAACAGCTGTGCCACCACACTCGTGGAGGACACGTGTCAGGGGGTCGAAACCTCGCCGTCAATCCATCAATCCGTCCGTCCGTCCCACGCTGTCCCGTACAGCTGGCCACTGTGTCCGGCTTCATCAACACTCTGGTCGGAATTAATTGCAAGGCGGTGAGTGGTCTCATTTAACGCGGTCAATCAACTTCTTATAGTTCGATATATAATGACGTGGACTGTTAATTTAATTCTTATTCGTCATTAACGTAGGGAGAAAAAAAAATATTCTTCTCCCTCTGCCTTAGTATCAGATCCCATGATTGAACCTGAATCATGCAAGGTAGTTCTAGAAGCAGCTGTGAAGAAACGTCTTCAGTGTCTTACCATAACTACATCTCTCATTAACGAATAAAACTATTATAAAATAATATTTGTTAATTTATATCTCACATTTCCAAGCATTGTAACTTTGCCTGTATCACTTCACCCTGGCGGTAGTATTCATAAAGGTCACAACAATCATCGATCGAAACGTCTTCCATTTAACTTTTATCACTCCAAATTTATTTATGACTAGCTGGGTGGTGCCCGGCGTTGCCCGTGTACTTATTTATATAAACTCGAAAAAGTATTTAATTGAATACTTAAATATATTCCTTGAGTATTTCAGGATATAATCGTCACTCAGTCTTCATACATTACGAAATATTACATTGATGAAATTGTTAGCTAGACTCACAACTTACATTTTCCGCAAGGATGGTAAAGTAATTCGTATTCTTCTTTATTACCACTCGATGGAATATTGCTGTATAAAATTATACTTTTTATTTAAAGAACATATTTTTGCTTTATTTCATTCCTAATAAAGGAAATATTTCCTTTGTTCGTTGCGTAGTAACGTCTCTCTGTCGCGTGACGTCATTGTCTCTTGGCGCGCAGTAATTTAATATTTAATGATCACGGTTTTTAATTATAATTCTTTCCACATGTATGCTAGGCGTTTCTCACCCTCACAGTACCGTTTCTCGTATTTTGAAGAATATGTGTACCAATTTTTGTTGCATTCTGTCCACGCGATAAAATTTGTATAAAGAACATTGTAAATACATACATACATACATACAAATATACATCCTTTTTTATTATATAGATATGTTCAGTTAAACGAATCCTTAATTTATGGTTTTCCTATATCAGTTATTACCGTCACAACTGTGTTACTGTCTTTCACCAAAACTAGAAAACATAAAAAAAAATATGTTTTACTTCTCTAAAAGTTAGAAATAAAAAATTATCAATCAGACGTAAATTTTTAATTTATAAATAAATAATAAAATGTGAGATAATTTTTTTTTTTAAAAAAAACTTATGTAACGTTTCGGTACATTTTTTTACCATCCTCAGGGTTAAAAATTCGTTAATTTATTGAGTTCCTATATCAGTTATTACCGTCACAACTGTGTTTGTGTCTTTCACCAAAACTAGAAAACATAAAAAAAATATGTTCACATCAATAAAAGTTACAAATGATAATAAAAAAGAGAGCCTAATTTCTTATTATTAATTTTCTATCAGACGTAAATATTTAATTTTATAAATAAATAATTCAATGTGACAATAATTTTTTAAACAAACTTTAGGCTACGTTTCGGTATATTTTGTTACCATCCTCAGGTTTTAAATTCTTTAATTTATTGTCTTCCAATATATGTTATTACCTTAAAAAATGTGTTACTGTCATTCAAAAAAAACCCTCGAAATCATACCAAATATGTTTACGTCGATAAAAGTTACAAATAAAAAAAAGAGAGAGCCTAATTTATTATTATAAATTTTCTATCAGGTGTAAATTTTTCATTTTATAAATAAATAATCAAATGTGAGAATAATTAAAAAAACGTTACCTTTCGGTATATTTTGTTACCATCCTCTGGTTTGAAATTCGTTACTTTATTGTGTTCCTATATATGTCTTATTACAGTCATAACTGTGTTACTGTCTTTCACAAAAACTAGAAAACTTCTCTAAAAGTAAGAAATAAAAGATTATTAATCAGTTGTAAATTTTTAATTAATAAATAAACAATAAAATGTGAGATAACTTTATAAAAAAACTTTATGCTACGTTTCGGTATATTTTGTTACCATCCTCAGGTTTGAAATTACTGTCTTTCACAAAAACTAGAAAACATAAAAAAATATGTCTACGTCGATAAACGTTAGAAATGTGAGAATAATTTTTTTTAAAAAAACTTTACGTAACGTTTCGGTACATTTTTTTTACCATCCTCAGGTTTGAAAATCCTTAATTTTCTCTGTTCATATATCTGTTATTACCGTCACAACTGTGTTACTGTTTTTCACAAAAACTAGAAAACATAAAAAAATATGTTTACGTCGATAGAAGATATATATAAAAAATTAAGACAAATTTCTTGTTATTAATTATCAATCGGACGTAAATTTTTCATTATATAAATAAATAAGAAAACGAGAGAATAATTTTTTTTAAAAAAAAATAACATTACGTTTCGGTATATTTTGTGACCATCCTCAGGTTCAAAAAATTCTAGTGATATATATAATACTTTTTTTTCAAATACTAGCGGCACAATTAAACGAAATAATTATTTTATAAAGAATTAAAATAACATTAATCGAATAAAAATCATTACGCTAATTTTTTGTTCAAAATATCTTGATTATAAAAAACATTACAAAGTTTAGTTTCGACATTGAAGGGGTCGTAGACAACTTTCCCCCCCCCCCCCCAATTTCAGACCGTTAAAAAGAATTATTCAGATAAAATGTTACGTTGTTGCTTTAAGTTCGGTTAAGAGAATATTTTCATTATTATTTATTTATTTTGAGAAGCATCAACGACTTGTTCTACAGAAGATTTATTATGTGGGTTGGTTGTTTGCGGGTAGTAAAATTTTAATAAAGTGGAAGAGATAAATAATTTGAGAAGAGGAAATGCTTATACGGAATATTTAAAGGGATCGTTGAGAGTTTGTGACGTGCTCCGTGGAAATATGGAATAATATTAAACTGCGGTACCACCTTTTTCTTTAGGGTAACAGGCTACATGATGGTAATCCACATGGTGGTAACTCCCCTTTAATAGCATTAGAAACGGATTAGAAAGGAGGGATGCGGAAGGGTAGAGGAAGGTGGCCCCGGACTGTAGTTTAAGGATCCTACCCGGCATTCGCGTAAAAGTAATGCAGGGAAAACCCTAGAAAAACCTGCATCAGGTAGGTCTGGCATTGAGTACTTGTCCCACGCCCTTCCGATAGCGGGAGAGGAGTTTGCTGTGGGGACGCAGCATTCCCTTCTCCGTGCCTCGACCAGTTTAGGAGGCAGCTGGTCGACTATTACAATGGGAACAGCGGACAACTCTTACCGTATGTCCAAGGTCTGTGACCCCGGAACATACACCTCTCAGAACAGACCGTGGTGCCTCGGCTTGTGGGAACCTTAGTTCAAAAACGGAGAGAGGAGAAAACATCCCCAAAGGTAGCCCCTTCCTGTCTCTCCTACAAGGTTCTGCCTGCCAAGGGGGGGGGATCTTTTTTTAAATTTTTTTTTGGGCAACAGGCTACATGAGGGTAATCCACGTTGGGCAACTCCCCTTTAATAGCATAGGAAGGGATTTGAAAGGGGATGCGGAAGGGTAGAGGAAGGTAGCCAAGGGTTAACAAGGGACCCCGGGCTATATTTTAAGGATCCTACCCGGCATTCGCCTAAAGAAATGCAGGGAAAACCCTAGAAAAACATGCATCAGGTAGGTCGGGCATTGGGTACTTGTCCCACGCCCTTCCGATAGCGGGAGAGGAGTTTGGTTTTTTTTAGGGCAACAGGCTACATGAGGGTAATCCACTTAGGGCAACTCCTCTTTAATAGCATAGGAAGGGATTTGAAAGGGGTGATGCGGAAGGGTAGAGGAAGGTAGCCAAGGGTTAACTAGGGGCCCCTGGGCTATATTTTAAGGATCCTACCCGGCATTCGTCTAAAGGAATGCAGGTTTTTTTTTTTTTTTTAGGGCAACAGGCTACATGAGGGTGATCCACATTGGGCAACTCCCCTTTAATAGCATAGGAAGGGATTTGAAAGGGGGGATGCGGAAGGGTAGAGGAAGGTAGCCAAGGGTTAACTAGGGCCCCCGGGCTATGGTTTAAGGATCCTACCCGGCATTCGCCTAAAGAAATGCAGGGAAAACCCTAGAAAAACCTGCATCGGGTAGGTCGGGCATTGGGTACTTGTCCCACGCCCTTCCGATAGCGGGAGAGGAGTTTGCTGTGGGGACGCAGCTTACCCCTCGCCATGCCTTGGCCAGTTTAGGAGGCAGCTGGCCGACTATTCCAATAGGAATAGCGGACAACTATGGCCGTATGCCCAAGGTCTGCGACCCCGGAACATACACCTCTCAAAACAGACCGAGGTGCCTCGGCATGTGAGAACCTTAGTTCAAAAAAAACCAGAGAGATGTGAAGGCATCCCCAAAGGTAGCCTCCGCCAGAGCTCTCTGGGAAGGTTCACCTGCGAGAAATCCTCTCGCAGGCTTCTCCCACGTTAAGGAATGCAGGGTTTTCGAATACTGATTTACCACTATGAAGATAGAGTTGTCACTGTGAGAGAAACTGAGTTACCACTAAAATTAACGACAACAAATTAAAAGTAACTTAAATTGGTTTTAAATTAGTCGGACGCAAATTCTCAAGATCAATGTAGAATGTTTAAATATTGAAATAACAATAATTAAATGTCTGAACACTCAATGAAACTGATTCGACAAAGCAAGGAATAATCCTTGATTATTAAGGTTTCCGTTCAACTGGAAAACAAAAGAAACTTTGAATAAATTAAATAGACCAATCGAGGCAAGAAATGGACACTTTGAAGAGGTAAATATTATATTTTTTTGGTGGAGAACCTTACAGCAGTGAAATAAGACGTGCCAGACACCTCCTGGTGTCTTCGGAGTCGTTACGAAGAAGTCATTGAAGCAAGTTCCCTTCATAAGCCACACGTGGCTCCCTCGGTCACGTCCTGAAGGGAGAAAGGCCTTATTGAGGTGCCTGGCAGCGCCTTTTAAATATTTAAACTGAATATGTGACTTGATTCCGAACGGGAACATCAGTTGGGCGTGACACAACCGTACGAAAAAAAAAATATATATTTTTAAAATGAAATTTAAAATAAAAACAAATTGGATTTATGCATGTTTTGAAAGAAAAAAATTCAGGGGAGCCGAGTAAATGTTCTGCAAAGATGTAGAATTACACGTTAGACTCTTTGTAATGTGAAATGCTATTTTGTGTTATAGACAATCCGAAGCAAATAATTCTTCCACACAAAACGTGTATCGCGTGTTGCATTCAAGACAACAGGGGCCCGATGCGTTTATGCATACTTATTTAACTTCAATTCGAATCCAGGGTTATGGATGTCGCTGAGTTTAATTATGACCTTAAATTGGCGATTTAATTCCCCCAGAGTCGAGGGTGGAATTTTTCAAACATTTTAAGTGGTCGATATTTGCGTGGAATAAATAATTGTCGAGGTCAACGACGTTGTTAATGTTTCTACCGATTTTGTCTCTAAAACTTCAATTTATTTTTATGCATACTTATTTACCTTCAATTCGAATCCAGGGTTATGGATGTCGCTGAGTTTAATTATGACCTTAAATTGGCGATTTAATTCCCCCAGAGTCGAGGGTGGAATTTTTCAAACATTTTAAGTGGTCGATATTTGCGTGGAATAAATAATTGTCGAGGTCAACGACGTTGATAATGTATCTACCGATGTTGTCTGTTAAATTTCAATTCAAACAACGTTATATCAACGACTTCCATGATTCCTGGTGTTAATGTTATTTACCCTTTCTATTATATTCTCATGCTATGGATCCTCATACTCTTTATACGTTTGTTAAATATGGAAAAAACAAAATACGCTTCGTCAGTTTCCTCTTGTGACCATCTAATTTTAGGAAACGTGTAATTGATTGTACGCGAAGTTTTCACCGCCCAAGTTGATGATGGACGAATCGCCGGAGTCATCCTTGAACAGCGTTGTGCTGCGTTGCGTTGCGAAGTGCTGCGTCACGGCTTCCGGCCAGACAACCTTTGATCCTTCGCAATTGGCACCGACCTTGCCTCTGACGTCACCACTGCCCGCAAATTGCCCGCTTAGAACATTTTGGTTTCGTTGTCCATTAAGAGCTCATTTAATTACGCCCCCTCCCCCCACCCCTGACAATTGCCCACGCATCGCGCGACTTCGACAACCGAGTCTCTCTTTGAGTTACAACCATCATCGTAATTACGGACCATTAATCAATCGAAAAATAAATTGCTGGAGTCTATTCATGTACCAGTGAACTTGCTCTCGTGACGTAATCAACCTACGTTTTCCTGGAAGTTGTAGAAAATTTCATTTAGAGCCGGATCGACGGTGACACTGGTCGAGTTATTTTGTCATACATGTGAGGAGAAGAAGAAGAAGATAAATTCAGCATAATAGATTATTAATAATATTCTGATTAATATTAGCTTAGAAAATATGATGTAGCATCCGTAGCGATAGTAATAAAAGATGAACTGCTGCTTTATTAATCTAACTAGCTAGCTGCTCAGCGTTGCCCGGGTTATCATTCTTTACACATTTACTATAAAATATGTGAAATTATAATAATAAACACATGTAACCAAAATTTTTTCCAAGAATTTCACTTGAAATAATTCGTCAGTTTTAGAACAATAAAAACATATTAAATTATAATGATTAATTAATATTATGTATTGATTTTACCGTCACTCTTTGTCTCCTCCCACTACATACAAAATTGGGCGAAATCTTGATTCGCGCCATATTTAAGTCATGTCAGTCATTTAAAAGTCAAAGTAATTAAAAGAAAATTAGTACCAAGAGATCTTTTTTGATTCTTTCGTATTATTCCATGGAGTATTCTTCTTCTTCTTTGGCACTACAGCCCTGGATGGGCCCTCAGCCTCCTTCAAGAACTTTCCGCTAGTGATCTCTATTACGAGCGACTTTACTCCAATTTCTGCATCAAACTCTTGCAGCTGCTTCTTGGATCTCCTGTTGCCAACGTAGCTTGGGGGTTTCCTCCTGGTGCTGTAAGGAGTACTTTCAGTGCAGGGTCGGTCGATGGAGTATAACTGGATAAAATTATACTTTTTATTCAATCAAAATAATCCTGCTTCATTTCGTTACGAAAACAGGAACTGTTTACTTTCTTGTGCAGCATCGTCGCGTAGTAACGTCTCTCTCTCTCTCTCTGTCTCTCTATATCTCTCTCTCTCTCTCTCTGTCTGTCTGTCTGTCTCTCTGTCTCTGTCTCTGTCTCTCTGTCTCTCTGTCTCTCTGTCTCTCTGTCTCTCTGTCTCTCTGTCTCTCTGTCTCTCTGTCTCTCTCTGTCTCTCTGTCTCTCTCTGTCTCTGTCTCTCTGCCTCTCTCTGTCTCTCTGTCTTTCTCTGCCTCTCTCTCTGTCTCTCTCTCTCTGTCTGTCTCCCTCTCTGTCTCTCTGGCGTGTGCTGTGACGTGCATGATTTCATGACGCGCAAGTAATTTGACACAAAAAGTAATCACATTTTTTAATTATAATTGTTTACATCGTTGTGCTAGTACTGTTTCTCGTCGTTTGAAGAATGTGTGTACCAATTTTTGTTGCAATCTGTCCACGCGTTTAAATATGTATAGAGATTGACGTAAATACGTACATACATACATACATACATATATCCTTTTTGATTATATATAGATTAAGTCAAAATAAAAGCTAGTCAAACTACGTTGAAATTCAACATCTTCGCTGACAATGATATATACATATCGACAAGTCACTTTTGTTTGTTATATACAGCATTAAATAATTTTTTTCACCCAAAAAAAAGTTAAATGATTAAAAATACTGTTTTAAAATGTGTCTCAGTAATCTCAAATATTTACCTGTAAAAAACCTTAAAAATAAATAATTTAATAACTAATAAAAATAAGCTGTGGTAAGGTGACGTCATTCTCTTCTACGAAAATCCGTCAATAGTTTTTTTTACGAATCTATGGCAATTTGAGTCTTAATAACAAACAATTAAAATTGATAAGAGACGAACTATTCCTGTTTTCTAGAACCGAGGTGAATTTACGAAATTTTAATATTAAAATGAAAAATTTACGTGTGCTTGAAAATAATAAATAAGAAAGGTAGCCTATACAGACAAAAAAAGGGGTAATATAAATACCACACAACAACAACATTTCTGGGATCCTTTGTCCCCTTTCGTCAGGTTCTAAGAACAGCCTAGAGCGACACAACTGCACTGGTCAGTTGACAAACACTCAAAAGCCTTATTTAATTATAAAATAATATTTAATTATATATATATATATATATATATATATATATATTATATAAAATTATAACAAACAGGTTTTTTAAAAAAATAACTTATATTATAATAAAAAAAAGGCTTTAGAGATTTGTAATTTTATATTTAGTAATTATTTATTTTCCATATAATTTTTTAAAATAATTATTATTTTATAATAAAAGAAGGCTTTTGAGTGTTTGTCAAACTTACCAGTTTGTAGTTTTGTCGCTCTCGGCTCTTGTTAGCACGTGACGAAAGGGAACAAGGAGCCCAGAAAAGGTTGTTGTGTGGTATTTATATTAACCTCTTTTTTTGTCTATATTGGCGATATTTCTTATTCATGATAATTTTGTGTTAAATTACTGCGCGCGCCAAGGGAAAGTGACGTCACGCGAGAGAGAGAGAGAGAGAGAGAGAGAGAGAGAGAGAGAGAGAGAGAGAGAGAGAGAGAGAGAGAGAGAGAGAGAGAGACGTCACGCGAGAGAGACAGAGACAGAGAGACAGACAGAGAGAGAGACAGAGAGAGATAGAGATAGAGATAGAGGGAGAGAGAGAGAGAGAGACGTTACTACGCGACGAAAAAAGGAAATAGTTCCTTTTTCCGGTAATGAAATAAAGCAGAAATATTTTCATTCAATAAACAGTACAATTTTATCCAGTGATACTCCATTGAAATGATAATAAAAAACAATAGGAAATACTTAACGATCCTTGCGTGAAATTGTAAGTTAATATTCGTGGTATATTAGTGACTTCAATATGGCGACCATTGGTGTGAGAAACCCCTAGAATAAATGTGGAAAGAATTATAATCGAAACACGTGATAAATTTGTGTTAAATTACTGCGCGTGCCAAGAGACCGTGACGTCACGCTGGTGAGAGAGAGAGAGAGAGACGTTACTTGGCTCTCTTTTTTTTTCGATATAAATTGGGGGGAAAAATAATAATATTTACTTAATGAAACAGATTATTAGTGCTTGATAATTCTCATCTATTTATTTTCTCTTGAAATAAAATTTTAAAAAAAACAACGCTTCACTGCCGAGGACTTCCAAAAATAAATACCAGTACATTGATGATATGATCCTTAATTTAAAAACTGAAAAAAAATAATAGATGAAAAACATTTATTAATATAATGAGGCATAATTACAGTAGAACTGGCAGGATCGTTATCGAACGACGCGTACGTGAGAAGGTATTGAAGGACTCTGTCAGCCATAAGTGATCACTCGTCAGTCCAAGGATTTGAATACGAGTCTTTTATTGTATGCAAAGAGGATCAACAGTTATTCTGAATTGCGAAAGACGTCAATGATGTAAGACGTATTGCTTATTGTTCCATGCACTGCGTCAAGGATATTCACCAACATGGGGAAGCGAACTCCTACTCGTGAAAATAATGGGGGGTTGGGAGGGGGGAGGAAAGAGTTTCCAATTAGAAAAAAAACACATGTTATACCACTGTGAACAAAAAGTAAGGTGAATTTATTTATATAATATAAATTCTTTATTTATTCTTCCAAATGAATTTCATCCCCTATCAAAGTAATCCCCGTCCCTATTAAACGCACTTTTTCCAACGCTTTTTCCAGTCCTCGAAACAGTCAGAATAGTCTTTTTCCCCCGGTATAGCCTTCAAGACCTTCTTCGATTCGGTTTTTATCTCCTCAATCGTGTCAAAACGGCGTCCCCGCATTGGCCTTTTGGGTTTGCTGAATAGCCAGAAGTCGCATACGGTGGTTGCGGAACGATGGGAATCGCGAAGAACCAATGCAGTGTGACGTGGTGCATCATCGTGATGAAGGAACCAAGATAATATTCTTTGTTGACAGTTTGGCCAAGGGGGAAGGAATTCACAGTGCACCACACCACGACTGTCAACATGACCTTGATATTCGCTGGTTCCAGGGTCTCGTCTCCAGTGATGATGCATTTCAAGTGGTCCTGACAGTCAGACAGCAAAGTTTCACACACATCAACGCCACGCTTTTGGCACCAATCGAGTGACTTGACGCGTTTGAGACACAAAACATTCTTCAAAATGGTTTGGGCAGAGCCAAATGATATTCCAACACCATCAGCGAGATCTCTAATTGTCCATCGACAATTTTCAAGCTCCAAATCTTTGATATTTGGGACGTGGCCCTCGTCGGTAGACGTTGATGGTCGCCCAGAGCGCGGGCGGTTCGTCTTTGAACTCGTTGTTCCACTTATAAACGTTTCCTTTGTGCCATAGTTTGATCACCAAAGGCCTTCAACGTGTCCCCGCACAAGAATATTCGTTCCGCAAACAAAATTTGATGCAAGTTCTTTGCTCAACAAAATCACCCCCATTGCAAAAATCAAAAAATTCACGTTTGGTTGTTTACAAAAAAACACACACACACACACGTGTAACTCTGAGATAATTAAACCTTTTAACAAACAGACGCTTGTCAAATATTATAGACAGTCCTACCAACCTAGGAAAAAAAATTATCTGCCTTCCTAATACCCGGGAGGTTTAAATGACAATTTCCCCTTACTTTTTGATCACAGTGTTATGTCGTAATGTCAAGTTCATATAAAAATCACCACACACTTGCAAGGAAGCCACCGGCCTTCACTTTAACCGCAGTCAGTACCATTGCAGTCAATAAGAAGCATTCCAAGGGTACAGCGGTTTTCCTCGGAACTCGAAAGGGGCCATTTTGTAAATCAATTTTCCTTTTATTATTTTAATCCAAACCCCAGGTATAATCAGTGACGGTTTAAACTATTTTACTTCCCTCAGTCTATTCGCCTCAATCATCTTCTGTAGGTCCACATTTAATATTGAAAAGGTTGATGACCTTCATCGATGATAAATGATTCTTAATATATTCCGAATTGTTAATCATTCCGATTACCAAAATGAGTTATTGACCATAAAAAAATAATGTCTCCATCTTCCAAATAACTGATTTAAACCATGGACTGCGATAATATAAATTAAAACATCTTCATTAAAATAAGTCAAAATTCTATTTTTTATTATGAGATTCTTACTAGTGATATTAGTTTTAAAAAAATATATAAAACAATCACGGAACCTTAGTATCAGAGGAAAATCATCTAATAACATCAGAAAAGATAAAAGGAAAGTCACACGTAAAAAAAAGTATTAGCAACAAATTAAAGAAAAATAACGTGAAAAACATAGAGTGAAAGACCAAAAAAAATTATCCAACAACATTAAACAGGAGCCAATATTAAAATCGGGAGAAAATTTATAGATTATTTAACTCTGATAATACGGCATGAAATACGTAGAATCAAAAGGTCATGTGTGGATATCCGGAAGAAGAAAAAAAATTAAGAAGCTAACGGAAATAGTTAGAATAAAAATACCTTTCGTATCGAAGGACAATAAGGAAAGAGGAAGCCGAATGACAAAAAAGCGAGTAACACATTTTATTTCAAATTATTTAAAACCTGAAGAAGATACAGAAAGGTATCGAAACGTCGTCGATATATAAATAAAAATTGTAAATGAAGGCATCAATTGTTTTATAGCATAATTTTATTAATGTATAATTTTTTAAGTGGTTCGAAAAATAATCTTAGGTGAAATATCTGAAGAAGATACAGAAAGAGATCGAAACGTCGTCATATGATAAATTAAAATTAAAAATGAAGTCATCAATTGTTTGATTACTTAATTTTAATACTATATATTTTTTAAGTGGTTCGTGAATAATCGTAGGTGAAATACCTGAAGAAGGTACAGAAAGGAAACGAAACGTCGTCGTAATATAAATTAAAATTTTAAATGAAGTCATCAATTGTTTTATTATATAATTTTAATATGATATAATTTTTTAAGTGTTTCCTGAAATAATCGTAGGTGAAATACCTGAATAAGATACAGAAAGTGATCGAAACGTCGGCGAAATATAAATTAAAAATTAAATTAAAGTCATCATTTTTTTATTATATGTTTTTATTGTTATATAATTTTTTTAAGTGGATCCTGAAAAAATAGTAGGTCATATACCTGAAGAAGACAGAGAAAGGGATCGAAACGTCGTCGTAATAGAAATTAAAATTAAAAATGAAGTCATCAATTGGTTTATTACATAATTTTTTTAAGTGGTTCGTGAATAATCGTAGGTGAAATACCTGAAGAAGGTACAGAAAGGAAACGAAACGTCGTCGTAATATAAATTAAAATTTTAAATGAAATATTATTTGTTTTATTATATAATTTTAATATGATATAATTTTTTAAGTGTTTCCTGAAATAATCGTAGATGAAATACCTGAATAAGATACAGAAAGTGATCGAAACGTCGGCGAAATATAAATTAAAAATTAAATTAAAGTCATCATTTTTTTATTATATATTTTTATTGTTATATAATTTTTTTAAGTGGATCGTGAAAAAATAGTAGGTCATATACCTGAAGAAGACAGAGAAAGGGATCGAAACGTCGTCGAAATATAAATTAAAAATTAAATTAAAGTCATTATTTTTTTATTATATATTTTTATTGTTTTTAATTTTTTTAAGTGGATCGTGAAAAAATAGTAGGTCATATACCTGTAGAAGATACAGAAGGGTATCGAAACGTCGTCGTAATATAAATTAAAATTAAAATGAAGTCATCAATTGTTTTACTACATAATTTTATTTCCACAATTTTTTTAAGTGGTTCGTGAAATAATCCTGGGGGTAAATACCTGAACAAGATACAGAAGGGTATCGAAACGTCGTCGTAATAGAAATTAAAATTAAAAATGAAGTCTTCAATCGTTTTATTATATAATTTTATTATCATTTAATTGTTTGTAAGCGGTTCGTGAATGATTGTAGTGGAAATACCTGAAGAAGATACAGAAGGGTATCGAAACGTCGTCGTAATAGAAATTAAAATTAAAAATGAAGTCTTCAATCGTTTTGTTATATAATTTTATTATCATTTAATTGTTTGTAAGCGGTTCGTGATTGATTGTAGTGGAAATACCTGAAGAAGATACAGAAGGGTATCGAAACGTCGTCGTAATAGAAATTAAAATTAAAAATGAAGTCTTCAATCGTTTTATTATATAATTTTATCATAATTTAATTGTTCGTAAGCGATTCGTGATTTATTGTAGTGGAAATACGTGAAGAAGATACAGAAAGGTATCGAAACGTCGTCATAAAATAATTTAAAATTAAAAAGTTCAAGTATTTTAAGAAGGTTTTTCACTGAAAAGTGAAGTCAATTTGAAACCAATTATATTTAGGAGTGTTAACTGCGTCATTTGGAAATTCTAACATAAACATAACGTAACGGAAAACTACATTTTAATCATAAATGACGTTGTTTGATAATCATCGTGGACGTAACTTGATTGATTATGATGTTTTTATAAAGATGTTACGTGTTAGAGGCCGCTGTGATTTCTAAGAGCACCAAACATACTTCTTGGGGTGTTCCTCGGCCGAGTAGATGAATAGAGACTGGCGCCTTGAGCACTTCCTAGTTTTTATCGTCTTCCCGAGCGTCGAGCACAGTTTTATTACCCACATCCTTTTAAACACAGTAATATTTCCCGTCCTCCTCTTCCTCAGGGATGGAAGCAGCAACACTGCTCTTTAATTGATTACATCGTGGTCGGTGAAAGGAAGCGGGTTGTCCTGTTGCACTCTTGTCCGACCTGTGCACAGCAGATGAACTATTAATAGAATCGCAAACCAGGCTCGCAGAATCGATCGACGAGGTCACTGGTTCAGGAAACTAGCAAATTCTCCCAGAAATTTCCCTCCCCGTCAGCAGTCTGCAGGCCACTGCGTTGCTTACGAATTCAAAGGCGGGTTTCGTGAAAGGCGTGTGGAACCGTATTAGAGTGAGGCCGCTTCGAGTCCCAGTGACGCGGCGAACGTTTAAAAGAACCACGAGTAGGGCCGGAAATTAAAGGGGACTAAAATATATGAAATTCTCTATTGTAAAATTAATTTATGTGGGGCAAAATTTATCTATCTTTTTATGTTCAACAATACTCGTAAGACAAAAAAATAATAATAAAAGTTGTAATTTAACGTCTGTTTAGAATTAATAAAACAATTCATGACTTCATACAGGCACCTTTTAATTTTAATTTATATTACGACGACGTTTCGATACCTTTCTGTATCTTCTTCAGGTATTTCACCTACGATTATTTCAGAAACCAGTTAAAATAATTATACAATAATAAAACTATATAATAAAACAACTGATTACTTCAGTTTTAATTTTAATATATATTATGACGACGTTTCGATACCTTACTGTAACTTCTTCAGGTATTTAACCTACGATTATTTCACGAACCACTTAAAATAATTATACAATAATATAATTATATAATAAAACAATTGATGACTTCATTTTTAATTTTAATTTATATTACGACGACGTTTCGGTACCTTTGTGGATCTTCTTCAGGTATTTCCTCTACGATTATTTCACGAACCATTTAAAAAATTATATAATAAACCAATTGATGACTTCATGCGGACACTTTTTAATTTTAATTTATATTGTGACGACGTTTCGATACCTTTGCGGATCTTCTTCAGGTATTTCCTCTACGATTACTTCACCAACCATTTTAAAAAAATTATATAATAAACCAATTGATGACTTCATACGGAGACTTTTTAATTTTAATTTATATTGTGACGACGTTTCGATACTTTTCTGTATCTTCTTCAGGTTTTCCTCTACGATTATTTCACGAACCATTTAAAAAAAATTATATAATAAACCGATTGATGACTTCATACGGACACTTTTTAATTTTATTTTATATTATGACGACGTTTCTATACCTTTCTGTATCTTCTTCAGGTATTTCCTCTAAGATTATTTCACGAACCATTTTAAAAAAAATTATATAATAAACCAATTGATTACTTCATACGGACACTTTTTAATTTTAATTTATATTATGCCGATGTTTCGATACCTTTGTGGATCTTCTTCAGGTATTTCCTCTACGATTATTTCACGAACCATTTAAAAAAATTATATAGTAAACCAATTGATGACTTCATACGGAAACTTTTTAATTTTAATTTATATTATAACGACGTTTCGATACTTTTGTGGATATCCTTCAGGTATTTCCTCTAAGATTATTTCACGAACCATTTAAAAAAAATATATAGTAAACCAATTGATGACTTCATACGGAAACTTTTTAATTTTAATTTATATTATGACGACGTTTCGCTACCTTTGTGGATCTTCTTCAGGTATTTCCTCTACGATTATTTCACGAACCATTATAAAAAAAATTATATAGTAAACCAATTGATTACTTCATACGGAGACTTTTGAATTTTAATTTATATTGTGACGACGTTTCGATACATTTGTGGATCTTCTTCAGGTATTTCCTCTACGTTTATTCACGAAAAACTTTAAAAACTATACAATAATAAAATTATATAATAAAACAATTGATTACTTCATTTTTAATTTTAATATATATTATGACGACGTTTCGATACCTTACTGTAACTTCTTCAGGTATTTAACAAACGATTATTTCACGAAGTAATTAAAAAAAATTCAATAATATAATTATATAATAAAAAAATGATGACTTAATTTTTACTTTTAATTTATGTTATGACCACGTTTCGATACCTTTCTGTATCGTCTTCAGGTATTTCCTCTACGATTATTCACGTACCACTTAAAAAAAAATAATAGGAAACTACAAATATTAAATAGATGGAAGACGAGGGAACACATCAACGTAACTGGATTTTTTTTACGTAAATAAAGAGCTAAATTAAGAAGAAACAATTAATTTGTTGACATAAATGATTATTTATTGTATTTTAAAAAACTATTTATGAGGTGTATTGAACGAAGAGTTTCGCTGAAGACTAGCCGGGGATGGATGTGGGGGGAAGGGGGGCGTTGGATTGTAAAGTAAAACCCGTGTCAAAGGTTTGTCAAGATTTATCTTTCAGTAAATAAAAGCGAGCGAATTTTAATTAAAACTGGACCATTCTCTCTCTGGGGATGAAAGTAGAGCAACGCTGAGCAGAAATTGTCTTCACGGTAAATTCGTTGAATTAGTTCTATAAAGGGGGAGGAGGGGGTTGTGAAGTCGTCCTTTGTGAAGGCTGCGTCACCTTTGTTTGTCCACGTCTCATTTCGTTTCGGAAATTCTATTTCATAAGCTCTCACTGTGTGGAACGTTTAAGAGCGATCTGATGAGTTCGAGGACACGTCCACGGGGTTTTTCACGACGTCCCGAGGAGGCTCCAAATAGCTATCGTGGACAGGACAATTCCGTTTCGTGTATATAAAATTAATTTCGTGTATATTAAACTAGAAAGTAAAGAATTCTCTCGCAGGTGAAACTTCCCATAGAGCTACCTTTGTGGGTGCCTTCACAACTCTCTGGTTTTTTGAACTAAGGTTTCCACAAGCCGAGGCACCTCGGTCTGTTTTCAGAGGTGTATGTTCCGGGGTCACAGACCTTGGGCATGAGGTAAGAGTTGTCTGCTGGTCCCATTGGAATCGTCGGCCAGCTGCCTCCTAAACTGGCCAAGGCATGGCGAGGGGAATTCTGCGACCCCACAGGAAACTCCTCTCCCGCTATCGGAAGGGCGTGGGACAAGTATCCAATGCCCGACCTACCCGATGCAGGTTTTTCTAAGGTTTTCCCTTCATTTCTTTAGGCGAATGCTTGGTAGGATCCTTAAACCATAGCCCGGGGGCCCTAGTTAACCCTTGGCTACGTTCCTCTATCCATCCGATTCCCCAATTTCAAATCCCTTCCTATGCTATTTAAGGGTAGTTGCCACTATGTGCATTACCCTCAAGTAGCCTGTTACCCTAAAAAAAATTAAAACAGTATATATAGGGTCTAATCGTAATGCATATATTATAAAATTAATAGTCTGTCTATTTCACATCACGAAAATTTATTATCGATTGTAGAATTATTTGGGAAATTAAATAAAAATATTAGACAATCAGAAACCAGATAAATAATTATTTTTCAAATTATATGGAAATAAATGGAAAAAAAATTATATTATATATTTTTTATATATATTAAAATATTATTTTATAATTAAATACGGCTTTCGTGTGTTGTCAACTGACCAGTGCAGTTGTGTCGCTCTAGGCTCTTCTTAGCAACTTGAAGAAAGGGAACCAAGATCCCTGAAAACGTTGTTGTGTGGTACTTATATTACCCTATTTTTTTCGTCTATATTGGGCTACCTTTCTTATTCATTAATTCACATGTTGTGTTCAAAACTATTTTGACAGACTCCGCGTGTTGTGACAGTGGTTGATTTTTACAGCGAGTCACGTTACAATCATCATTCATAATCGATTCTTTTTTTTTTGCAACAACTATTAAAGCACTGAATAGGTCTTTCATAGATCGGACGGTGTGACTCCATTTTTTTAGGGTAACAGGCTACATGAGGGTAATTTACGTTGGGCAATTCACCTTTAATAGCATAGGAAGGGATTTGAAAGGCAGGATGCGGAAGGGTGTAGGAAGGTAGCCAATGGTTAACTAGGGCCCCCGGGCTATGGTTTAAGGATCCTACCCGGCATTCGCCTAAAGAAATGCAGGGAAAACCCTAGAAAAACCTGCATCAGGTAGGTCGGGCATTGGGTACTTGTCCCACGCCCTTCCAATGGCGGGAGAGGGGTTAGTTGTGAGGTCGCAGCATTCCCTTCTCCGTGCCTCGACCAGTTTAGGAGGCAGCTGGCCGAATATTCCTTTTTTTAGGGCAACAGACTACATGAGGGTAATCCACATGGAGACAACTCCCCTTTAATAGCACAGGAAGGGATTTGAAAGGCAGGATGCGGAAGGGTGTAGGAAGGTAGCCAATGGTTAACTAGGGCCCCCGGGCTATGGTTTAAGGATCCTACCCGGCATTCGCCTAAAGAAATGCAGGGAAAACCCTAGAAAAACCTGCATCAGGTAGGTCGGGCATTGGGTACTTGTCCCACGCCCTTCCAATGGCGGGAGAGGAGTTTGCTGCGGGGACGCAGCATTCCCTTCTCCGTGCCTCGACCAGTTTAGGAGGCAGCTGGCCGAATATTCCTTTTTTTAGGGCAACAGACTACATGAGGGTAATCCACATGGAGACAACTCCCCTTTAATAGCACAGGAAGGGATTTGAAAGGCAGGATGCGGAAGGGTGTAGGAAGGTAGCCAATGGTTAACTAGGGCCCCCGGGCTATGGTTTAAGGATCCTACCCGGCATTCGCCTAAAGAAATGCAGGGAAAACCCTAGAAAAACCTGCATCAGGTAGATCGGGCATTGGGTACTTGTCCCACGCCCTTCCGATAGCAGGAGAAGAGTTTGCTGTGGCGACGCAGCATTCCCCTCGCCATGCCTTGGCCAGTTTAGGAGGCAGCTGGCTGACTATTCCAATGGGAACAGCGGACAACTCTTACCGTATGCCCAAGGTCTATGACCCCCAAGGAACATACACCTCTCAAAACAGGCGGAGGTGCTTCGGCTTGTGGGAACCTTAGTTCAAAAACGAAGAGAGGAAAAGGCATCCCCAAAGGTAGCCCCTTCGTATCTCTCCTACAACGTTCTGCCTCAAAAATGCGAGCTCGCATGTGTGACTCATATAAGAAGTGTGAGTTTCAACGGGAGAAAAAAAAATTGGCCGCAGGTGTCAGTCACATTTTTGAGGTCAACAGCCTCCTGAAGAGTTGGCGTGGGCGGCGACCAACAAACGCACCTGCGAAGGAAAAATGAGAAATTTAAAAAACATGTTTCGCGAGCGCAAGTAATGAATGCAGCAGGTCAGCTTAATTTGAGCCTGTAAATTTTACGCTGGAAGATTGGCTGCTGCCTTGCAAGGGACGCCCGCTAATTGGATATTTTTGGCGTAAAGAGAGAGAGAGAGAGAGAGAGAGAGAAGCTTGCAAGAAAGACGGCAACACTGTGTGTCGCAAAACTCTCGTCAGGGCGTTTCATTAGTTTAGACGGACATTGCAGGGAAACAAATGCTGAAAGCCACCCTGAAGTTAACGAAATTACCGTAGAGGTTGAATGGAAAATGAAACTATGAAGGACCACGAATCCGCAATGGAACGCCTAAGGAACAGTTGAAGAACTTAATAAACCCTCCTCATGAACAACGTCCCCCGAGGGAAATTGCCAGAAGGATGTCCAGTTCTACACAAGCACACATCAACAAAAAAATACTGTTGTCGAAAAAATTGACTTTGTGGGCGGATGAAACCAAGCCAAAAAAAAATTGCCAGGCAAACTTCTTCTTCTTCTTCTTCTTCTTCTTCTTCTTCTTCTTCTACGGTTCCACAGTCCGACATCATCACCTATTTAAAAGCTGAATTTTTAACTCGAAAGAGTTCAAAATCATTGAAAAAATTTTTCACTACAATTAATTATTTTTCAATAATTATTATTTTCACCTGAAGAAGTCACGGATTAGGAACGAAACGTATCGAGTTTTTTGTTTTCTGTTTATGTATTTCTTTTTAGTTTAATGTCAATGAAACCATTCAAGTAAATATTTAATATTAAACGTATTCTGTTTTAGCAGCCATTATATTTATTTATTTCGTTATTATTGTTCTTCTTCTATGGTTCCATTGCCCGATATCAGGCCTCGACCACCATGTAGTAGCTTCCTCCAAATTTCTCTGTCTAAATCTATTCTCGTCCAGTTCTGATTTATTCTGATTTAGCAGCCATTAAACTTATTTATTTCGTTATGATTCTTCTTCTTCTTCTATGGTTCCACAGCCCCCGATATCGGGCCTCGACCTCCAAGTAGTAGCTTCCTCCAAACTTCTCTGTCTAAAGCTATTCTCCTCCAGTTCCTCAAATCCATCATCCTTTTCATGTCCGACTCTACTTCGTCTGTTCCTTGCATTTCCTGCCTTTCTTTCACCTCTCATATCATTGTATAATGGCTTTCCTTTCCCATGCGTTGCGCGTGTCCTGTCTATTCCATTCTGTTTTAACCTAATAGCTGTTGTGATGCTCGGTTTTTTATATAGGTGATATATTTTCTTTATTATATCCGTGTGTCTCCATAGACAGGCAAACTTAACCAGGTGGAAAAACAGGGGGAAAAAACACTAATAATTATATAAATTTCATACGAATTATTTTGCAGAATGATTAATTAAGCCGAGAAAACTAATGAACAAAAGAAAATTGTAAAGATAAATTATATTAAGAAATTTGACAAGAATCAGATTGACAGACGGAGAAATTGTTAAATGATTTAATTACCTACGAAGTTCAATAGTTTTTTTTAGGTGTAGACAGGCTATGTATAGGTTAATCCACATAGTGGATTAATAGCATAGGAAGGGTTTTGAAAACGGGGGGATGCGGAAGCGTAGAGGAAAATAGCCAAGGGTTAACTAGGGGCCCCCTGGCTATAGTTTAAGGATCCTAGCTGGCAATTCGCCTAAAAGTAATGCAGGGGTAACCCTAGAAAAACATGCATTAGGTAGGTCGGGCATTGGGTACTTGTCCCACGCCCTTCCCTGGATGGCGGGAGAGGAGTTTGCTGTGCGGTCGCAGCATTCCCTTCTCTGTGCCCTCTACCAGTTTAGGAGGCTGCTGGCAGCCTGTTCCAATGGTAACAGCGAACAACTCTTACCGTATGCCGAAAGTCTACGACCCCGGAACATCATACTCCTGTCTAAACAGGTCAAGGTGTCTCGGCTTGTGGGAACCTTAGTTCTTTTATTTAGGCAAACAGGCTAAATGAGGTTAATCCACATAGTGGCAACTCCCCTTTAATAGCATAGGAAGGGATTTGAAAGTGGGAAGGCGGAAGGGTAGAGGAAGGTAGCCAAGGGTTAAATCGGGCCCCCGGGCTATATTTTAAGGATCCTACCTGGCATTCACCTAAAGAAATGCAGGGGAAACCCTCGAAAAACCTGCATCAGGTAGGTCGGGCATTGGGTACTTGTCCCACGCCCTTCCGATAGCGGGAGAGGAGTTTGCTGTGGGGACGCAGCTTCAGTTAAAATAATTTATAAATAATAGGCATTACTGTCCAGCTACGAGAACCATTATTTTACTTTACAGAAGACAAAATGAGGTAAACGATTAATTAAAAGTCCCCATAAAATAAGCCGTTAAGGTTCCAGTTACGAAAGACTAACGATGGGGAATTAAAACTCACGAGAAGAGCTGCTAAAAGAACTTATGGAAGATGTGGAAAGTTTCCTGTAACAGTTCGTAATGTAACATTCCCTCGTAGAGGTTCAACGAGAGCTTCCGTATTATTAATAATAAACTTTTTTTACGAATAAAAAGGGCGTGGGACAAGTACCTAGGGCCCGACCTACGTGATGCAGGTTTTCTAGCGTTTGTCCTGCATTACTTTTAGGCAGGGTAGGATATTTAAACCATAGCCCGGGGGCTATAAATTCAGAGCTTGGATTTTATGTTCCTCAAAAAAATGGCGTCTGCCTCGTCCTCATCACTCACTGGGTGTGTGTGCTTTCTTTCGAAGTGAAAGTATTTTTATGACCTCCCATCTCTAAGTAGAGTAAATCGCCTTAATTAAGTAATAGAAATCTTTTTACCATTGCTACATCCGCGTTTCACCACAGTCCCACCTCATTCCCTTTCCTCCAATCACTTTTAATGCATCGAAAAGCCCTCAATATTTCATCTCACTCAGATCTGCAGACCACACACACACACACACACACCACGTGAAAATTAAAAGCTGAGAACAGATCTCTCCATTTCTCCGTTTAATTTTCTTTTATCCCTTGCGTAGGCAATAAGAGAGCTACTAGAGATTACAGAACTAATGGAAAAGTCATGTCAAAGGCGAATGAGAAGCTCATCTAATATTTATAAAAGTGAAAACGCACCCGCGAGGGGTTCGGGGGGGGGGGGGGCGTGGAAAAAATCAGGACTCGGGCAAGAGAGTCTGACAACGTTTCACGCAACTTCTACACGGCAAAAATGTAATTCTCTAAGGGACCAACGTCCTGTTTTGGAGAGCCGACTTCGAACACCAAGGAAAGACGTATCCGGCAAATGTGGTCACGTCTAGTTCTGAATGAATGGAACAGCCGTTGAGGATCAATCTTCTCACTTCTCCCTACCCCGAAAAGAATCTGTCAGTCTTGTTGGGATTCGTATTCACGCTCCGTAGTCCTTAACAATGAAATAACAATAACAATGTTAAATATTAAATTATTAGTAAATTAAATACAGACTTCAACAGCTACATCGACATTGCAATCAATGCAGATATAAAAATCCGCTACGTTTCATCCCTAATTTAGGTCATCTTCATGTGAAAATAATAAAATAAGACTTTATTAATTAATTTCTGTGATATTTTCTCTACAATGATGTTAATTTCATTTTTAAACGCACAATTACTGAGTTCAAAAATATTTAAAATGGTAGAAATTAATTTTTAATAAAATTTAAAATGCATCGTCTTGGATTTAATGAGTTTTTCTTGTGTGTGTGAAACGTTTTCAGAGGCAGGAATGTTACAATTCGTGGAAAAGGTAAAGGAAAATCATCACCACGTGCTAAGAAGAGCCTAGAGAAACACAACTGCACTGTTCGGTTGACAATACTCAAGTGACTAAGAAGAGCCTAGAGAAACACAACTGCACTGTTCAGTTGACAACACTCAAGTGACTAAGAAGAGCCTAGAGAAACACAACTGCACTGTTCAGTTGACAACACTCAAGTGACTAAGAACAGCCTAGAGAAACACAACTGCACTGTTCAGTTGACAACACTCAAGTGACTAAGAAGAGCCTGGAGAAACACAACTGCACTGTTCAGTTGAAAACACTCAAGAGACTAAGAAGAGCCTAGAGAAACACAACTGCACTGTTCAGTTGACAACACTCAAGTGACTAAGAACAGCCTAGAGAAACACAACTGCACTGTTCAGTTGACAACACTCAAGTGACTAAGAAGAGCCTGGAGAAACACAACTGCACTGTTCAGTGGACAACACTCAAATGACTAAGAAGAGCCTGGAGAAACACAACTGCACTGTTCAGTTGACAACATTCAAGTGACTAAGAAGAGACTAGAGAAACACAACTGCGCTCTTCAGTTGACAACACTCAAATGACTAAGAAGAGCCTAGAGAAACACAACTGCACTGTTCAGTTGACAACACTCAAGTGACTAAGAAGAGCCTAGAGAAACACAACTGCACTGTTCAGTTGACAACACTCAAGTGACTAAGAACAGCCTAGAGAAACACAACTGCACTGTTCAGTTGACAACACTCAAGTGACTAAGAAGAGCCTACAGAAACCCAACTTCACTGTTCAGTTGACAACACTCAAGAGACTAAGAAGAGCCTAGAGAAACACAACTGCACTGTTCAGTTGACAATACTCAAGTGACTAAGAAGAGCCTACAGAAACACAACTGCACTGTTCAGTTGACAACACTCAAGAGACTAAGAAGAGCCTGGAGAAACCCAACTGGACTGTTCAGTTGACAACACTCAAGTGACTAAGAAGAGCCTGGAGAAACCCAACTGGACTGTTCAGTTGACAACACTCAAGTGACTAAGAAGAGCCTAGAGAAACACAACTGCACTGTTCAGTTGACAACACTCAAGTGACTCAGAAGAGCCTAGACTAACACAACTGCAGTGTTCAGTTGACAACACTCAAGTGACTAAGAAGAGCCTAGAGAACCCAACTACACTGTTCAGTTGACAACACTCAAGAGACTAAGAAGAGCCTAGAGAAACACAACTGCACTGTTCAGTTGACAACACTCAAGTGACTAAGAAGAGCCTGGAGAAACACAACTGCACTGTTCAGTTGACAGCACTCAAATGACTCTGAAGAGCCTTGAGAAACACAACTGCACTGTTCAGTTGACAACACTCAACTGGCCAGTGCAGTTGTGTTTCTCTAGGCTCATCTTAGCACCTCACGAATATAGTTTTTTATTGCCTGTCTTCCAACACAAGATAAAGGAAGATAGAGCACATATACAGTTCATAAATGTAGACATAAAGATAGAAAAGTACTGTTCCAAAAATATTCACAAAAATACATACGTCGAATTAAAAAAATATATCTTTGGATATCTACAGAAATTTTAATAATTCTCAGAGCGCTTGTGTGCCACAACGTACGCATAGTCAACGTATTTTTGAAAAAAAAATAAAGAGAACCATTTAAAATATAATAATCAATCTTTTAATAGTTTTAAACGAGGGAAGGTCCATGTGTGACATGTCTGAGGAAGTTTATCCTGTGAGGATAAATGAATTAAATGTCAATATGAAGTTGAGGAAGAAATGTGACATCCTGAAATAACTCGAGGAACTGGCTGTTATAAGAAAATTAAAATTATTCCACGCTATAAATAACGTATAGCTTTCCTTTTCGGAGGGGGGGGGGAAACAACACAAAGCAATTAAATAAAACTGATTTATTTTTTTATCCCTCTTAAAAGAAATATTATTTGCGAAAAGTTGGTAGATAAGGCGGGCGGCACTAAAAAGATTACTCCGTCGACGGAAAGAAATCACGGGCTCATCTCCTTGGAGCGGAATTCGATTTGGAAGCGCAATTTTCCGGCAGCGACGTTCAACGGGGCCTCTTCGACGCTGCAATGGCCCCATTGATAACTTCTGCGAGGCCTTTCAAAACTAAGAACGAACAATAGCAAGTGTGGTCGTTGTTTTCGTGCACTTCCGAATTTGTCTTAAATTCGTATGAGGAAAGCAGCGACGTTTTTGGACAACCGTCGGGGAACGAAGAACAACAACATCATGTGACAAGCTGGAAAAATTACTTCTCCAAGATTGTAACTTGGTTATTGGTTTGAAAAGACAAACTGAGAAATTTTTAATTGAATCAAGAAACAATTTAACTGGTCCGCACAGTGATTAAAAAACTGTTAAATGTCGAGATCGGTGACCGTTTCCTACTGTCTTAAACCAAATTTGTAACAGCTCGTAAAATAGCAAACGGTTAAGTTACTTAAAAGTGAAAAGTGATCCATCAACCACATTGTTTTTTAAATCTATAAGGATAATGAAAATTTGATTGCATAAAAATCCATTTAAATAAAAACTGCAATACTAAAATTATTTACCCATTACATAATCTGTGAAAAAACCACTAATAGTGTAATCATTTTATTATTAATTCGAAAATACTTGCAAATAATTATTTTAATCATGATTAGATTAAATGAAAATTAATTATAAGTTTCACATTATTTATAAGCCGAATGTAGTAGCTTCAGCACGGAGAATGCCTGCGAATGTAGGTTATGCAACCCAACGGACAGCAGCGTACGTTTGGTTGCCTACACTGACGCCATTTGAAGATTTCGTATTATTTCATTGAAAAATGCCCAAATGACAAGATATGTAAATCGGTAATCAAATAAGCGCGGTATAAGTATTAGAATATTTATACAAATATTATTTTAAAAACTAAAATCGTATAAATTTTAATTTGTTAAATGTAAGGTTCAATATAGTATGTTACTACTCCGTTGTGTCGTAATGCATTTTTAGAACCAATATTTTGAGATATTAAAAATAAATTCATAAATATAATCTTATAATTATTTAGCAAGATGCCCTTTTAGTTTATCACAGCAACGATTCCAACAGAAAATATAGAATTCGGTAACAATCGTCTTACTGAAACTAATTTCTTGACAATTGTAATATTTTTGATAAAGAACTTTTAAGTAGTTCGAAAATCAATTAACGGAATGCGAATTTCTTAGTATTCAATATATACAAATTTGAATCTCAGAATTAACCGTACATCGAAAACCGATCCCTTTCCAACGTCATAAATGACTTAGCGCGTGACAGACTGTTTGACCTTTGATTCCGAGAATCAAACACAGTGCAGCAGGATCGGAGAACCGAGGCGGGGAAAAGACGAGCCTCGCTAATAAATTAATGGGAGGCAGAGAGATGCGGCTTTATGCATTTAGCAAGGAACCACAGCGCAGGGCCTCGCTACAGGGAAGCCGCATTCACGCCCCCGCACGCCTGATGAAGTATTTGTGCGTCGAAAAGGTCAGCCCAATATTCACGCCTCTCTGGCCCGATAATCTTCGTCAGACGCTCCTCACAGGGAGAGAGGCATCAACGTCCTTACAAACATTCACCATAAAATGATCCGTGAATATTAAGCATAATGACAATAATATTGAAACATAAGGACGATTAAGATTCTACATCTCCCAATAATTTACTTTAAAAGGTTAAATGATCTTATAGAAGAAAAAAATTATTAGAGCCAAAAATTTAATGCCAATCGTGTTTATGTGTAAATGAAGAAGTATCTATTTAATTAACTCTAACCTAACAAAATTAACTACCAACCATTCTGCTTATTAAACTAACCTGTCAATATTCATACATGCGTCACTAAATTAAGTACAATATTCTCAATCACGTCTTTAGTCACTTAGTCAACGTAAAACTCAGACAGTAAGTTTGAATAAACTATAACTTAACATTTAGTCGAGCTGTAGTACTAAACCGAAGTGTCGCGATAAAGATAAAAAAATATTTATTATTCAGTAGAAGACGAAACTGTTTGGCTTAATATGATGTATAAGTTTATTCATATTTTTTTATCATTTATCGTTAAGTTACATTCAGAAACTCGTGAAGATCATGCAATTTTTGTAATAAATTAAATGGACTATAGCCCGCGTCAGTCGCGAAGACGTGAGGCGTAGCTTTAGTGAGGGAGAGAAAATGAGGAATAAACACTACAACTCTCTAACGGGATCAAATTGCGAGGCGCTTAATGAAGATGATTGTCACGGAGAGTGGTGGCACCTGCGAAGAAATACACTAACTACCCTGGGCCGTCAGATATGTGGCACGCACTATAGTAGAAATATATATATATATATATATATATATATATATATATATATATGATTAGGAAAGAAAATATGGTGAAAACACTGACGTAACAAATATAAAAACGGGCACAACGTTTCTTCCACATATTTGTCGTGATTCTCAAGTACACAAACTAGAAACCGGGAAACTTTGGCGTGCTGGTATATAAAACTACCCAAAGATGACAAATCTATGGGGAAAAAAACGTTGTTTCCGTTTTTTTTGTTAGATCTATTTCGTGGACATTTTTTTTCCTAATTACAACGTGATATAAAACAAGGCTTTTCGAAAACAGAAATATCAAGGTAACAAGCATTGAAAATCGATAAACTAGAAGCCATGAAGGAATTTTTCATAGACGAGAAAATCGTAATCAAACCTATAAAACTACTTAAGTTGACAATACTGAAGTCAAATTTTTAGAAACGTTTAAAACTTCGGTACATCAGTCTGACATTTTGCTATCAGACGAGCGTTCTGCCATTTAACAAAAAATAAAACCCAGATGAACGCGTGAAATAATTAACAGCCTTTAAAATAATCTTTGTGAAAAAATAATACGACGTGAAATAATTAACAGCCTTTAAAATTATCTTTGTAAAAAAAGAATAAGAATTCATCAATGTTAATATCTGTTTAATTGACAACTGAAATTTAAATTTAGTCATATGCAGAAAGAATAAAGAAAAATGATATTTAAAAAAATAAAACTACAACGTTTTCTCATTGCTGAGATTGTACTAGAAACTTATAAACAGGATATTTTTCCAAGTCTATGCAAAACAATATTTTGTACTTGATGGAGACTTCCTCCTTGGTTACCGAGAAGATCGATATTGTGTTTGTGGAGAGAAGGAAGTTTGAAACAGACGTTTTTTTTATATATATTCCGTAATAAAAACTCTTTTCGCCTTCATAAACAGAAGGTTAAGAAGGATCAGAACTTCGTGAGATTCTGAACAAGAAATGTCGGATTAATTCTACCTAACTTTAGAGACTTTGCTATAAGGGCTTTGGCATTTTCTCATAAAAAAAAATCGGGCTCCTGATGAATATCTCATTAACATCATAAACAACAGAAAGGCCATCCGCCTTTCGGGCATTATTAAACATATTATTTATTCAAGTTTTTTTTAAGGGCAACAGGCTACATGAGGGTGATCCACGTTGGGCAACTCCCCTTTAATAGCATAGGAAGGGATTTGAAAGGGGGGATGCAGAAGGGTAGAGGATCGTAGCCAAGGGCTAACTAGGGGCCCCCGGGCTATATTTTAAGTATCCTACCCGGCATTCGCCTAAAGAAATGCAGGGAAAACCCTAGAAAAACCTGCATCAGGTAGGTTAGGCATCGGGTACATGTCCCACGCCTTTCCGATAGCGGGAGAGGAGTTTTCTGTGGGGACGCAGCATTCCCTTCTCCGTGCCTCGACCAGTTTAGGAGGCAGCTGGCCGACTATTCCAATGGGAACAGCAAACAACTCTTACCGTATGCCCAAGGTCTGGGACCCCCAGGAACATACACCTCTCAGAACAGGCCGAGGTGCCTCGGCTTGTGGGAACCTTAGTTCAAAAACGGAGAGGAAAAGGCATCCTTTTTTTTTTAGGGCAACAGGCTACATGAGGGTAATCCACTTTTAGCAACTCCCCTTTAATAGCATAGGAAGGGATTTGAAAGGGGGGATGTGGAAGGGTAGAGGAAGGTAGCCAAGGGTTACTAGGGCCCCCGGGCTATGGTTAAGGATCCTACCCGGCATTCGCCTAAAGAAAAATGCAGGGAAAACCCTAGAAAAACCTGCATCAGGTAGGCATCCCCAAAGGTAGCCCCTTCGTATCTCTCCTACAAGGTTCTGCCTGCGAGAGAACATCCCTTTATTTATTCAAGTAATTTTTTTACACTTAAGTTAATTGATGTTTCCTGAACAAACTTAAACGATAAACAGCTGATAGCTTTTGGAAAATGTCTTTGATTGGTTAATTCATGAACGTTCGTGGTTTCTACGTCGGAAATTGAAATAACGTGATTTTACCGTTATTTATTTATTTATAGATCATATTTTTTCATGATAATAATTTAGCAGTAGTCAAGGAGTATATTTAAGAAGAAATTCTGAGGTATGTTTGTTGCGACTTATGCAATAAAGTTAAATGTATCTTCTTCTTCTTCTTTTATTGGCGCTATAACCCAAGTTGAGTTTTGGCCTTATTAACAATTTTTCTTCCATTCCGCCCTCTTCCTGTGTCAGTCTCCGCCATCCTCTTACTTTCATGGTTTGTATATCCTTCTCAATGTCATCTATCCCCATCTTGTCCGGGGTCTCCCCCTTTTCCTCCTCCCAATTGGCTTCCTGTTCATAATCCGTCTATGTTGTTCTGCTTTCATCCTTCCTAAGTACGTGTCCCATCTCAATGTATTTTACAGCTGTTGAATTAATGCACTATAAGGGTGAAAAGTGTGTAAGGAACTAGGAACAGTTAGATCTAGGTTAAATGACTCCTTGACCAAAGATTAATATAGAATTAAATACTTCTTCGGGATTATATAAATAAGTAGACGTGGCAACGCCGGGCACCAAGGATAGTTCTAAATCAAGTTGTTTCTTCGTGTCAGTAATTGACGTACAGCAGCGAGAGCACCACAGTTACTTCATAATATGCAAAACACACGCGGCGTCGCATCTGCTGAAGTTTGTGGGACGTCGCAATTTACGTGAGACATTGGAAACGTCCTAACACAAAACTACGAGCCGCGCCTATTCGCCGGGATCGGATTCATTAACTTGTGTAATGGCGCATTTGCATGGATATTACTTTAATGGAGAGTGATGGCTGCTGGATAAACACCGTGGAAGGAGGCCTTTGTGAGGCCCAACAAAGACCTGCTGCCCCGGTCAATGGGCCCCAAATGCCGGAAAAGGCCTCCTCACTTACGTCAGCGGCGTCGGTTGGCTCGTAATCAAGGACGGCCGTGATTTTAAATCTGGACTGTGACGAAAAATCTCGAATAGAAAAACGTTTGATTTATCACGCGGAGACAGACTTTATAATTCAAGGCGACGACGGTATACAAAGATGGGGAGAGAGGCGACCGTGAGTAGGTCAGTGGTCAATTACGACTCCACGCAGCTTTGGACACGCTGACCAACCACGAGGTCCTGTCACACGCAATTCATAACCTGTTCTGTCTAATTCCTTGCTGTGTTGTTAATCCGTGAGTGGTCATGTGGAGGAAGCTGTTCCCATTTATTAAAAATGATTTAGTTTCAAACATGATTCCGGTCATTTCTTCACTCGATTCCCACATTACATCGCTCGTTTTCCTTCTTCCACTTTTCCCGAAAAACGAACAAGATACAATCACAGTAATTATAACGTTTCTTTCCGAATATACAATGTATCATGATGGAGATTAATAGGGTATTCCAGTTTCTTGGAGAAGAAAAAAAAATGAGAAAGGAAAATAAAAGGAATGAAAAGTCAAGAAACAAGAAAAAATAGAAATAAAGTGGCAGGTCAAAGAGATGACGAGAAATATCGTCTAGAATGATTATTATTGAGATTGATCCGGTATTCCATTGTCCTGGATTAGAAAAAAATTAAGAATGAAAATTGAAAATTAAAGGGAAATAAAAGCAAAGAAACGAGAAAAAACACAAACAAAAGAGATGACGAAAAAGATCGTCTAGAATCGTCTCGATTGATTATTATTGAGATTAATAGGATATTCCATTGTCTTGGAGAAGAAAAAATTGAGAAAGAAAAAAGGAAAAATAAATGGAATGAAAAGCCAAGAAACAAGAAAAAATAGAAAGAAAGACGCAGGTCAAGGAGACGACGAGAAAGATCGTTTAAAATGATTATTATTGAGATTAATGGGGTATTCTATTGCCTTGGAGTAGAAAAATTGGGAAAGAAAAAGGAAAATAAAAGGAAAGAAAGGCCAAGAAAAAACAAACAAAAAGACATGTCAAAGACATGACGAGAAAGATCATCTAGAATGATTATTATTGAGATTAATGATGTATTACTTTGTCTTTGTGTAGAAAAAATGGAGAAATAAAAAGGAAAATAAAAGGAATGAAAAGCCAAGAAAAACAAAGAAAAAGACAGGTCAAAGAGATGCCGAAAAAGATGGTCGAGAATGATTATTATTCAGGTTAAGCGGGTATTCCATTGTCTTGGAGTAGAAAAATATGAAGAAAAAAGGGAAATGAAAGGAATAAAAAGCCGAGAAACATAGGGAAAAAAACAGAAAGAAAAAGGCAGGTCAAAGAGATGACGATTAAGATAGTCTGGAATGATTATTACTGAGATTAATCGGATACTCCTTTGTCTTGGAGTAGAAAAAATTGAGAAAGAAAAATAAAAGGAAATCCAAGAAACGAGGAAAAAAAACAGAAACAAGAGAGTCAGGTCAAAGAGATGAATATAATGTGACATTTATGGCAACCATTCTGATACTTTGGTATTTATGCCTTGGCACTTCACTTTACTTTATTACGCAAAGACAGTATATATATATATATATATTATATTTTTACTCTCAATTAACATATTACCGTAAGTTACTAAACTGACTAAACATGTTTTCTCCATCTCCGTATTTTTTTTTTATTATCATTAAATGGAATATTGCTGGATATAATTCTACTTTTTATTCAATTAAAATACTTCTGCTTTCCTTCATTACAAAATAAGTTACTATTTTCTTGTTGCGCAGTTGCGTAGTAACGTCTCTCTCTCTCTCTCTCTCTCTCTCTCTCTCTCTCTCTCTCTCTCTCTCTCGCTCTCTCTCTCGCTCTCTCTCTCTCGCTCTCTCTCGCTCTCTCTCTCCCCCTCTCTCTGCCTCTATCGTGTGCTGTGACGTCACGGTCTCTTGTCGCGTAGTAATTTAACACAACATCATCACGTTTTTTTAATCATCTTTCTTTCCACCTTTATGCTAGAGGTTTCCACCCCGCACCCTCAAAAAGTACCGTTTCTCATGTTTGAACAATATGTGTACCATTTTTTTGCTGCAATCTGTCCACGCGATTAAATCTGTATAGAGATTAACGTAAATACATACATACATACATACAAACATACATCCTTTTTTTATTATTGTATAGAAGATGTGTCTGTAGACTCTCCAAATGTCGTTGAGATGAAGAATTTTATAGAGTTGTAGCTCATTGCACTCGCTTCTGGATGTTTTTATATCTTCTTCTAAATGAAAAACCCCGTCTTTTCCTGTCCTCTTTGGCTTCTCTGACGAAGACTTATATTTTACATCGATCCATTATTTTCTGTAGAATGACGTGATTACTGTAATTGTGAAAAACTGATTGAATATTTTTTTGAAGAATAGAATTAATTAATTTTATTTCCTTTTAATCCTCTGACCATAAAAAAAATTATTCAACCGTATCTTTGACTTGGGCATGGGCACTGAGGCCATCATCAGCTCTGATCCTCCTCATCAAAGGGGATGAGCAGCTATTTGGCCAATCATTCTCAGAGTCATCAGACGTAATGGACTCCAATTCCTATTTCAAAATATTGCTCGAAAACATCTACACAAAGAACGCAACGTAATTAAAAAACTGAATGTGTGTGTGTGTGACTGTGATTGTAGAAATCTGTCAGCAGACTGTGGAATTTTTCCGGCAATTTTCCAAGAAACTTGGGGAAAATTGAAGGATATCGGTTCAAATTTCCCCTCCCCCACCACCACCGCGCTGACGTACAAGACACCATCGAGATCATAATATTTGAATTTCAAACTGAAGATACACATGTTTCAAACAGGTTGATTACGTCATAACGATCACGAAAACTCATTAAATTTTAATTTATAGAAATTTACTTTGGCAATTAAAAATTTATTGGCTTTTTAATTGGGAATCGGGTACCGAGGTGGGGGGAGGGGGGGTTGTCAGTCGACAAACACAATACCAATAGCGTGAGCTTCTTCAACGGCTTCAGTCTACAGGAAGAGTGTTGAGTGAGCTCACCAGAGGAGTGATAAGTGATGAAGAATGCGGCGTGGGAAGGAGTCTGCAAGGAAGTCTTAACAAGATCGACAAATGAACAGGAAGAGAAGAGCACAACGAAACCGGACTGGCTAGAGACCGTTGTAGGCGTCCTTTGCTGATTTAGGAACGCATAATCACACCCCAGGAATTGTTGTGATTGTTTGTAACGAAACGCCAGGAGCGAGTGATGTCAGAAATTCCTGAGCACGCCGACAGGTGTCCGTAATTACGGCGGCAGCGTTCAAATTGATAATTACGCGTTGGCGGGATTATTTAAGCACAACCTTCACGGCTCTCAAAGACACGCCAGAGCGACAGCCACGAAGCAGTTCCGCACAAAAGAATATTAACGATTTAGCAGCAGCCTGCCCCCCCCCCCCCGCCACCCCCTCCCGGTCCATGTATGTCTATGCTTACAATTAGCATTCAGCGTAAATAAATGTGCGTATAATTACACGGGGCCATGTAAGTGAAGTGTGTGATACGATCTCGACCATTGGCGGCCATGAGGAGGATCAGAGCTGATGATGGCCTCAGTGCCCATGCTCAAGTCAAAGATACGGTTGAATAATTGTTTTATGGTCAGAGGATTGAAAGGAAATAAAATTAATTAATTCTTTTCTTTAAAAAATATTCAATCAGTTTTTCACAATTACCGTAATCACGTCATTCTACGGAAAATAATGAATCAATCTTCTATATATATAAAAATGAATTGCTGTTCGTTAGTCTCACTAAAACTCGAGAACGGCTGAACGGATTTATCTTATCTTAGTCTTGAAATGTTCGTGGAGGTCTAGGGAAGGTTTAGAAGGCGAGAAAAATTCGAATAATTTCCGGGAAAACCCTAAAAACAGCCCTTTTCTATTTCCCATACAAACGTTTTCTAAATAAAATACAAATGTACACCAGTCGAGCAATTTTCACCAAGTTTCGTACACGTGTTCTTTGCGACCAGGAAACAAACACTGTCGGGGTGAGACGCGTCTTCCACCCCCAGAAGCGGGGGTGAAAATATTTAAACATACTAAAACAGCCGACATTTGAGTCGGATTAATATTTTTAGGGGTCAAAGAAATTGATAGTGTTTCTACCAATGTCATCTGAATACAATTTTCATCCCCTACGCCCTGTGAAAAGGACACCCTTCGGGCTTTACAGTAAAATAACGTGAATACAACCGAGATTGGAGTCAAATCAAAGGTTATGGAAGTCACTGTGTTTAGTTACGACATTCAAATTGACATTTACCCCTCAGATGCAGGGGTAGCGGGGTGCAAATTTTGGAACATGCAAACACGGCTGATATTTTCGTTGAAGAAATATTTTTCATGGTTAATTATAATGATTAGGGTTCGAGTAGCGTTACATAAAAATTGCGCAAAAGCAGCCGAAATTGGAGTCATATCGGGGGTTATAGATAAATGACATCTCGGGCAACGCCGGGCACCCAGCTAGTCTAATATATATGTTCCTGGAATTTTTAAAAAATATATATTTAAATTGGATAATTTCCAGCAAGATATGTAGGCCAGTGAAACCGAATTACATTTCAACCCGGGTCAACGGTTTGTTAAATAACAACGTTTCGACGGGAAGCTCCGCCGACGTCATCAGGTTGACTGTGTTGCCGAGACCGCGGCACTCGGTGCTGTGTTGCTCCGTCATTATCTTCCAGAGCTTCTTGGACCTCAGCTGATTTACCGAACCGTGATAGCGGCTTCCTGCTGAGCAAAGCTTGGGATCCAATCATCGCCAAACACGGAAATTCTGGACCAAGAAGCCCAGTAAGAAAAGATGGAGCGGGCCAGGCGCAACACAGCACAGCTCCCAAGGGAAGGGGGAGCTCAGGATCGGTCTCGGCATCACTGTCAAGCTGATGACGGCGGCGGAGCTCGACGTCGAAACGTTGTTATGTATATATTTATATTGTATATATTTATATAGTATATATTTATATAGTATATATTTATATTATATATATTGCAGATGTGTATAATATATATTGTAGATGTATATATATATATATATGTAATGATTATAAAGCAAGGATGGCTTTAATTAAAAATAATAATTAATTAGTAAAACAAATTTATTCTTAAAAGGTACACTTTATCAGCCATACTTTGGCACGCCAAAGTAAATCAAATTTACAAACAATTTTTATTTATATACACTTTGTGTGATTTTAGGAAAATACAAACTTACCTATTTTATAAACAATTACATCTAATTTACTCTTCTTCTCAGGGTCTTTACTGGGCTTGATAGTAAGAACACTCAAATTAACAAATCCAAATTGAAATGAACGGAATATAAATTCTAAACACAAGAAAGAAAAACGAAATCTAAACACGATAACAAAATCTGACTTCTACCTTTAATCCTCGTTTACAGACTTTAAATAGTTGTGTTTGTACTGACGAATGTCTTTCTGGTACCAGATCTGATTCTTGGAGCTTGAGGACAACACTCACTAAAAAGGCCGTCATTCACTGATTCTACACATAATTTTTAATACACACTGTAGTTGTTCTCGTTTTGTTCCACCTGGAATTTGGGGTCAGTCGCTCCTTCGATCATCCGTCGGACGTAGGTCTCCTCGATGCCTTCATGCGAAATGTTATTTCGCATCTGTGTGGTGCTATCCTTTTAGCTTTCAACTTTGCGATTTTTATATAATGAGTCTCTCCGTCAAGAACTATTTACTCGCGTTTTATGTAAACTAATAGGTCTCGCAGTTGAACTTCCTGGACCACGCTGTTCCTACTCTTAGATCAGCATCCTCATTCTCCCGTAATGTTTGTCGTGCCGCTCAATTATCCTCCTCTCTCTCCCCAAAATGTTCGCCAGACCTCCTCTCTCTCTCTCTCTCTCTCTCTCAAAACTTTCGCCAGACTGCTCCCCGTATGAACGCGCGGTTTCCAACCAAGATTACCGACAAAGCTTGCACTGATTGGTTGCTTTCAAGAAATTGTACCTCTAACAATCCAATTATTTTAAAACAATTAATGGCCTCCTTAATTAGTATTACAATATATATATTAAAACCAATATATATGTATATATTTATTAAAAGCAAAAACAGAATCTGTACAGAGCTACAATCATAAGTAGACTATATATGTAAATCACTTAAATAATTCTACATATACGCACCAGGAAAAAAAATTGTTTAAAGAAAAAATAATTTTATTTTCTTATTTGATCGTGTATTTTAAATACGTATTTAGGAATAAATCACAAAATTATTTCTTTTTTGGGCTTACTTAGTAAGTAAAAGAAATGGCAAATTATATCAGTGTTATTTTTGTAAAGACTGGAGAAAGGAAACTGACTTGAGACATTTTCAAATTAATATATATACATATATATACATATATATATATATATATATATATATATATATATATATATATATCAGAGTATGCATAATAAAAAAAAATAACCTCCGTCTCCTTAAGTAATTTATTGTTCACGCATCGCCATTACCAGAACAAAGATAAAACACCTACAACAGCAAACCCAAAGACATAATCCCCCCACATCTTCTTCTTATTATTATTATTGTCAAGTAATAAGTTAGTTACAGTAGGGATACATATATTTCCTGACGTCACAGGCCCGAGTGGCAGATCGCACGTTATAATTCGCCAAGGGTGCCAAGTGGCCACGTTCTTGAGAAGTCCTCGTAACTCCTTGATGAGGCTGCCACCTCGTGGGAAGCAGTAACAACTACGAGCCTCTCTCCAGGCGCCATTGTCCGGCCTATTCTCTTCATTTATCACGGGGGAAGGGACAATGTGTAACTACTGTGGAGAACGTTCAACACCATCTGCACACCGGAACCTCCTGCGATTCGCCACCAGCAAAGCACAATGCGTTAATCACTTTCGCGCCAGTTGTTTCTCTTTATCTCTCTCTCTCTCTCTCTCTCTCTTTTTCCTCTTTCTCTCTCTCTCTCTCTCTCTCTGTCTCTCTGTTTCTCTTACTCTGTGTGTTGTTGTTGTTTTTATGAAACAGGGTTTCTGCACCTTTTTATCCCTCTACACGAGTCACTTCTTGACGCATTGCGAAATCTTAATTACATTTCCTCTCTCCTTATTTAATCGTAAAAATAAATATTTAACATCTAATGGTCATACTAAAAAAATGAGAGAAAAGCTTCCGAGAGGATTCTCTCGCAGGTAACCTGCGAGGGATTTTCTCTCGCAGGCAGAACCTTTTTTAGAGATAAGAAGGGGCTACCTTTGGGGATGCCTTTTCCTCTCCGTTTTTGAACTAAGGTTCCCACAAGCCGAGGCACCTCGGCCTGTTCTGAGAGGTGTATGTTCCAGGGTCGCAGACCTTGGGCATACGGTAAGAGTTGTTCGCTATTCCCATTGGAATAGTCGGCCAGCTGCCTCCTAAACTGGTCGAGACACGGAGAAGGGAATGCTGCGTCCCCACAGCAAACTCCTCTCCCGCTATCGGAAGGGCGTGGGACAAGTACCCAATGCCCGACCTACCCGATGCAGGTTTTTCTAGGGTTTTCCCTGCATTTCTTTAGGCGAATGTCAGGGGCCCCTAGTTAACCCTTGGCTACCTTCCTCTACCCTTCCGCTTCCCCCCTTTCAAATCCCTTCCTATGCTATTAAAGGGGAGTTGCCCAAAGTGGATCACCCTCATGTAGCCTGTTGCCCTAAAAAAAACAACTAAAAACATTGAGCTAGATCACTTTGCTATAATTACGAATAATATTTTTTTGAAATTTAAAATTGTTTCGTATCGATCTGCCTCTAGATCATCGTCAAACACAAAGTATAGATGGACTTTTTTAAGTCTCAGAAATATTACAGCTGTAAAATACATTGAACTTAATTCCATCAGTCGCAACAAACATAACCTCAGAATTTCTCCTTAAATATACTCCTTGACTACTGCAGGATATAATTGTCCCTCAGTCTTCAGAAATTACCAAAGATTAAATTCTTAGCCAAGATTCACAATGTAAACAAATAGTCGCCATACTGGGAGTCACTAAACATGGCGGCGAAAATTAACTTACATTTTCCCCGCTAGGATCGTAAAGTATTTAGTATTATTTCTTATTAGTATCATTCGATGGAGCATCACTGGATAAAATTATTCTTTTTATTCACTGAAAATATTTCTGCTTTATTTCGTTACCGGGAAGAAGGAACTGTTTCCTTTGTTCGTCGCGTAGTAACGTCCCTCTCTCTCTATATATATATATATCGCGTGACGTCACTGTCTCTTGGCTCGCAGTGATTTAACACAAAATTAACACGTTTTTCAATTACAGTTCTTTCCACATTTATGCTAGGGGTTTCTCACCCCCCTCCCCACACACACACACATTGACGTTTTCGAGGTTTTTGTTTAAAAAAAAAATAATATGTATACTAATTTTCTTTTGTAATCTGTCCCCGCGTTAAAAAATTGTATAGAGATTAACGTAAATATATACATACAAATAAATATACATCATTTTTTATTATATAGACTTACATTTAATATTCATACCATTATATGAACGGCATAAAATCGTAATTAAATATTTCTCTCTTAAGTGGAAAATTCCTTGTTGAAAGTAATTGGCTGTCTAAGTCGCGTGACGTCACGGTCCCTTGACACGCAGTAATTTAACACAAAATGATCATATTTTTCAATTATAATTCTTTACACCTTCATACTAGGGGTTTCTCACCCCCTCGCCACACCCACAGTTCCGTTTCTCGTGTTTTGAAGAATATGTGTACCAATTATTTTTTTTGCAAACTGTCCACGCCTTAAATATGTATAGAAATTAACGTTAATACATACATACATACAAACATACATCCTTTTTTATTATATAGATAGATTACATAATAATTTCCATTAGTATTTTCATCCCTGTCATTACCGTAATACTAATGAAAATGAATTCTGATGTAATGTGAAAAAGAATAATTATTTGTTGTATGTATGATTATTTTTTAAAAAAAAACAAAGGCGGGAAAAGCTCCTGTTCTTTATATATATATGTAATAAATTAAAGATATGAAGGTTTGATACATAACAAGTATTTATAACGAGGAAGTTTGTGTCACTTGACAGTGTTTTAGTAGAATATTAAATCCTGAAGATGATCCCTGCATAATAATACCAAAACACCAATTAATTTCTACTTTAACATTTCTTGAAACGTTTAACTGATTACAAAATTAATTTTATAAATTTTCCAGATTTAAATTGTTGAAAATCTCCAAGCGAAACGTCATTTTATAACAGGTTGATTTGTTATTTTTTACAAAACCTCCCCGAGTTTGCTTTATGAATCCAGCAGAGATACAGAAAAACTCATTTCAGTTGTGTGTTGACCGTGGTGAAAGCCCTGGGATGAGCGCAGAGGAGGAGGAGTGTTATCACGCGTGACATGCAGTCGTCATGTTATCCTTATCTTCCCTTTATCAAACACATGTCGCGTGCGAATTACAAGGTACTTAGTGGCAACGCCGATATTACAGTTTGTTGTCCTCGACTATGGGCGCTCTGAATCGTCAAAAAAAAACTGTACTACCACCAATGCTCAGGATCATTCTATTCCAGATATTGGTTTAGTCTCCTTTAAAGCTTAAACATTTTTCTTACTAGAGTATCCTTGACGCCAGACTGGAATATGTTCTGCTATGGATTTTCCGCCCTAAGAATCTTTGTCAATGATTCTTTAATGACCGTACGTGATACCTTTGGAAACTTACTATCAATGTTGAACTACCATTTTATAGTCATTTTAAAACAATTTATTTTGTTACTTTCAAACAAATTGTCCTTCACACTTAAATATACTATTAAATTCTGATATATATCTATATGGAGACTCAGCCAATTCAGTTGTTGCCTGACTTCGAGATGTTCCGCAATGTCCCGCTACGCAACTCTCGGCCCTAACTGACGTCAGGAAGAACACTTCCTCCGCTTAATCCCCGGCGCTTTCCTTTTCTCACAGTCGTAACTGCTTCCTAACAGTTACAACTTAAACTACTCTGGCTCGATTCTCGGTCTGTTTTGAGAGGTGTATGTTCCGGGGTCGCAGACCTTGGGCATACGGCAAGAGTTGTCCGCTATTCCTATTGGAATAGTCGGCCAGCTGCCTCCTAAACTGGTCGAGGCACGGAGAAGGGAATGCTGCGTCCCCACAGCAAACTCCTCTCCCGCTATCGGAAGGGCGTGGGACAAGTACCCAGTGCCCGACCTACCTGATGCAGGTTTTGCTAGTGTTTGTCCTGCATTTCTTTAGGCGAATGCCGGGTAGGATCCTTAAATCATAGCCCGGGGACCCCTAGCTACCCTTGGTTACCTTCCTCCACCCATCCGCATCCCCCCTTTTAAATCCCTTTCCTATGCTATAAGAGGGGAGTAGCCACTATGTGGATTATCCTATACATAGCCTGTCTACTCCCCCCCCCCCCCAAAAAAAGGCTCGATTATGGTTGTCTTGGTCTGGGACGGCTATTCTCTCTCAAGAAATACCAGCGAGGGATGTTCTCTCGCAGGCAGAACCTTATATGAGAGATACGAAGGGGCTACCTTTGGGGATGCCTTTTCCTCTCCGTTTTTGAACTAGGGTTCCCACAATCCGAGGTACCTCGGCCTGTTTTGAGAGGTGTATGTTCCGGGGTCACAGACCTTGGGACATACGGTAAGAGTTGTCCGCTATTCCCATTGGAATAGTCGGCCTGCTGCCTCTTAAACTGGTCGAGGCACGGAGAAGGGAATGCTGCGTCCCCTCAGTAAACTCCTCTCCCGCTATCGGAAGGGCGTGGGAGAAGTACCCCAATGCCCGACCTAAATAATGCAGGTTTTTAGGTTTTTCCCTGCATTACTTTTAGGCGAATGCCGGGTAGGATCCTTAAAATATAACCCGGGGGCCCTCGTTAACCCTTGGCTACCTTCCTCTACCCTGCCACATCCCCCCTTTCAAATCCCTTCCTATGCTATTGAATGGGAGTTGCCCAACGTGGATTATCGTCATGTAGCTGTTGTCCTAAAAAATCGATTATGGTTTTAAAATTTATATCAAACTGCACACACCAGACAAAAGTTTTCCGAAATAAACCAGTAAGATATTTCGCGTTGCCCAGCACCTAACAATTAACTGTTGAACCATCCTACTCTTGTGTCAACGAGGGTCATGCGCACCGCAAAGTATCTTGTGACCGAAACTTCATATGCAACTTTATTATACAGTATCCCCACAAATAAATTACACGTGAATTCATACGCAGCGTAACAACGTAAAGTTTTCATGAGATTTATTATTTATTTTTAATGCCCTCACCTCTTCCATGTTCTATGAACACCATCGAAGAGTAAAACCTCTGACCATGAACTGCAGCTCTACTTCGGCAACCGTGAAATCGGGCGTGAAGCACTACAAAGGGAATAAAAGATTCGCCACTGGCGAGTAATTAACGGATCTTGGCTTCTATTCTGTCTTTTCACTGTCCCTGTCATCCTGCGCGCTTTCCAGCCCTGTTGTTAATCTCCTGATCGAAACTTGCACAGAAAAAGGGAAAGGAACGCTGCTTTTCTTTTACGCTGTTGCCAACGAGTCGTGTGTCAAGGGATGATGCAATACTTCACTTTTCATGGTCGATTCCACACGCCCGGCGAAGCACTTGCTATAATCAACGTCGTGTAATGAAGAAGGACCACTCTTGATGGCCGCTGCAGTATCTATAGTGAGGTGGTGCGGGGGGGGGGCGGGGGGTGGAAATCAACGCGAGTAAACCGTGTCCCCACGTGGTGAAAAATGTCTTCGCCTGCGGGAAAATTTGTCAACGTTCTGGTGTAAAGCAGGTCGTCGTAAAAAAGGGGACTACCTTTGGGGATGCCTTTTCCTCTCCGTTTTTGAACTAAGGTTCCCACAAGCCGAGGCACCGCGGCCTGTTCTGAGAGGTGTATGTTCCTGGGGGTCACAGACCTTGGGCAAACGGTAAGAGTTGTTCGCTATTCCCATTGGAATAGTCGACCAGCTGCCTTCTAAACTGGTCGAGGCACGGAGAAGGGAATGCTGCGTCCCCACAGCAAACTTCTCTCCCGCTATCGGAAGGGCGTGGGACAAGTGCCCAATGCCCGACCTACCCGATGCAGGTTTTTCTAGGGTTTTCCCTGCATTTCTTTAGGCGAATGCCGGGTAGGATCCTTAAAATATAGCCCGGGGGCCCCTAGTTAACCCTTTGGCTACCTTCCACCACCCTTCCGCATCCACCCTTTCAAATCCCTTTCCTATGCTATAAGAGGGGAGTTGCCACTATGTGGATTACCCTATACATAGCCTGTCTACACCCCCCAAAAAAAACAATTAGGAACGCCCCCGGTAATAATTTAGCTTCTGAGGATCAGCCCCCTGCATCTAGAGATTTCTCTCTTTCAGCGTACTCTGGGATTTCTTGCTTTTACCCCTGCCCCTAGCTAGACGTGCGTTCATTAGAATTTACGAGCGAATGAAGTACCGCCTCGCCAGCGATGAGGAGCTGCATCGTTCGTCCTGCACCACTCACACTCGTCTATTAAATCTCGTAGCCCGAAATTAAGATAGGCAAACCGATCATGTGATGCCAAGACGATTATTAATCATCAGTAACGGAAAATAAATAAACGAATTTACAAAGTTTCTAAAAAGTCAACGTTGTCTTACGTAGTAATTGTCGTTCCCACTCCCCCCCCCCCCCAACACACACACACAACTCAAAAATGAATTAAAAAGCCTTTTAAGTTTTTCTTATATATATACGCAGAGAAAGTCAGATAATAATTTGACTATTTACAAGGGAAAATTTTAAATTAAAAATCACTGTCGTCATTACCTTTTAAAAATAAAGTGTTAAGCAACATCGTCGTGAATACCTCCTGGTATGTTCCAACCATAAATGAAGAAATAAAAAGGTGTGATTTGATTTATTTTATTCCAGTAGTCCTCGTATGAGGAAATAGGGCACGTCATCAATACATAAAATTACAATATATGGCTTATCAACATGTACCACTGTGTGATAAAAAAGTAAGGTGAAATTGTCATTTAAAATTCCTGGGTATTAGGAAGGCAGGTAAATTTTTTCCCCTAGGTTGGTAGGACTGTCTATAATATTTGCCAAGCGGCGTCTGTTTGTTAAAAGGTTTAATTATCTCTGATTACACGTGGTTTTTTTTGTAAACAACCACAAGTAATTTTTTTCGATTTTTGCAATGGGGGTGATTTTGTTGAGCAAAGAACTTGCATCAAATTTTGTTTGCGGAAGGAATATTCTTGTGCGGGGACACGTTGAAGGCCTTTGGTGATCAAACTATGGCACAATAAAAAACGTTTATAAGTGGTACAACGAGTTCAAAGACGAACCCCGCGCGCTCTGGACGACCATCAACGTCTACCGACGAGGGCCACGTCCCAAAAAATCAAAAATTTGGTGCTAGAAAATCGTCGATGCGTGTAAAGAGCAGAGGATGTATGACAGCAGGGCACAGCGCGTGAGTGAAGTGGACAAAGAAACAGAAACATCTACAAGGCAAAAAGTCCAAAAATCTGGTAAACAAAATAAATAATTAATTAACACATTAAGCAACGAGAAAGTAATTGTTTAAAAAATTAATATACATGGTCAGGGGTAAACAAATGGTTCAACCGCGTACTTTATATATCTTACATAAACAGTTTTATCAATAGTTAAGTTACCCTTAAGCTTTGCATTTCAGGTTTCAATAAGTAGTCGTTGATTAGATAATTTAAGTTTATTTTTAAGTAAATTAATCAAGCCTGAATATAAAATATTTTTAATTACGTCAGAATAAATATTATTTAAAGGAATTTTTTAAAAAATCTTCACTATAAGCAGTCGTTGAGTAAATAATTTAATATTTTTATAAGTAAATTAATCAAGCCAGAATATAAAAGAAATATATAGGAATTTTTTAAAAAAGGTTTCTAATAATAATAATATATTGCAAGCGCACACATTCCGTGCATTAAGTAGTCGTTGAGCAACTAGTTTAAGATTTTTAGAAGTAAATTAATCAACCCTGAATATAAAATATTTTTAATTACGTCAGAATAAAATATTATTTAAGGGAATTTTTTTAAAAATTTATAATAAGAAGTCGTTGAGTGAATATAAGATTTTTATAAGTAAATTAATCAACCCACAATATAAAATAATATTTAAAGGAATTTTTTAAAAAAATGTTCATAATAAGAAGTCGTTGAGTGAATAGTTTAAGATTTTTATAAGTAAATTAATCAAGGCAGAATATAAATTTTTTATAGGAATTTTTTAAAAAAGGTTTATTATAATAATAATAATATATTGGAAGCGCACACATGCCGTGCATTAAGTAGTCGTTGAGCAACTAGTTTAAGATTATTAGAAGTATAATAATCAAGCTAGAATCTAAAATATTTTTATACGACAGAATAAAATATTATTTAAGGGAATTTTTAAAAAATCATTCATAATAAGTAGTCGTCAAGTAAATAATTTAAGATTTTTAGAAGTAAATTAATCAAGCCAGAATATAAAATATTATTTAAAGGAATTTTTAAAAAAGTGTTCATAATAAGAAGTCGTTGAATGAATAGTTTAATATTTTTAGAAGGAAATTAATCAAGGCAGTATTTCAAATATTTTTTATATACGTCAGAATAAAATATTATTTAAAGGAATTTTTAAAATAATCTTCACTATAAGCAGTTGTTGAGTAAATAGTTTAATATTTTTATAAGTATATTAATCAGCCCAGAATATAAAATATTTTTAATTACGTCAGAATAAAATATTATTTAAAGGAATTTTTAAAAAAAATCTTCATAAATAGTCGTCGAGTAAATAGTTTAATATTTTTAGAAGTAAATTAATCAAGCCTAAATATAAAATATTTTTTGTTACGTCAGAATAAAATATTTCTTAAAGGAATTAAAAAAATCTTCATACACAAAATTGACGTTTCGTCCTTACGTAACGACCTCTTCACGTATTAATTAAGTGACATCTCGGAGATGCATGTCGACTAATACTCTACAAAATTGAATTACCTCAATGCAGCTCAGAGATGTGTTTTTAATTAATACCTGAAAATGTCGTAATGTAAGGACGAAACTACGTGTTTGTCTGTAAATGGTTGTCACACAGTTGCTTTTTATAAAGGGGATGAGGGGGGGGGGGAAACTGTCGTCATTGACAATTGAAGGTCGTCTTGCCAACTTTATAAGGTAAAATATCCTTGTTTTTCCACGCGCACATTATTAAACGTTATTTGCACCATTATTTCTTAACATCAGCTCGACAAAGATGTTTTCCCGTTGGCCTCTTGCCTACGTCGGGGTCTGAAGGAACATTGCAAAAGCCTCATACAATATTGTCCCCTGCCTTAACGTTTAATGGCTTCCATCAGCGTCTCTGCAAATAAGGCAACAGCACTTCGGTGCGGTGAAAGTGAGTAAGTTGTCATGTTGAGTGTAACTTATTGTTTGGTTAGGAAAGGAACTAGCGCCGTTCATCTGAGCAATTAGCCCAAGTACGCGCGTCGAAGGACGTCAGCTTACTTGCAATCATTAGCATTTCTGAATTGACAATTATCATTAGCTCCTAAGTAAATGCTATTGCACTTAGAAATTCCTGGCACATAACTTTTCATCGGATCTTAAGGTAAGGAAATAATCAGTAAATAGGTAAAAAGAAAAGAGGATATTGAAAAGAAACTGGCAAAAAAAAATAGGAATAGTCTGTAGGTTAAGAAATGTTTTGTAACTTAAAGCAGTATTTATGTCCTGAGGAGTTCCTTATACACGTTACTGTTTGGCATAAGTAGTGATATTATGAATAAATTAGAAGTAATGTGGAATAGAGGATTAAGAGCTGCTGTCATGAATGAACATAAATATTGTAAGATTCAAGGTTATGTTGAATAAAATTAGAATATTTTAAATATTAGGGACCAAATGTTGTATGATGTGTGTAATTTTTAATTATAGAAGAAATAAGGGGAAAGTTACCCGAGTATTTAAATATTTTTATTTAAAGAAAATTAGACCAGGGGAAGGTGACCATCTGACTCGAAGAAGTTCAAAAAATTCAATGTTTGACAGAGGATTAATATTGTATAATGATTTTCCTCTAGATGTAAAGAGTACAAATAGCTTAAATATATTTTAAAAAAAATTATTTTTAGAGATAAAAAAATTTATGATAATAATTGTATGTACATGTAATTATCTCTAATCTAAATTGTAAAAATAAATAATTTTTTGAGGGCAACAGGCTACATGAGGGTGATCCACATTGGGAAACTCCCCTTTAATAGCATAGGAAGGGATTTGAAAGGGGGGATGCGGAAGGGTGGAGGAAGGTAGCCAAGGGTTAACGAGGGCCCCCGGGCTATGTTTTAAGGATCCTACCCGGCATTCGCCTAAAGAAATGCAGGGATAACCCTAGAAAAACCTGCATCAGGTAGGTCGGCCATTTGGTACTTGTCCCACGCCCTTCCGATGGCGGCAGAGGAGTTTGCTGTGGGGACGCAGCATTTCCTTCTCCGTGCCTCGACCAGTTTAGGAGGCAGCTGGTCGACTATTCCAATGGGAATAGCGAACAACTCTTACCGTATGCCCAAGGTCTGTGACCCCGGAACATAAACCTCTCAAAACAGGCCGAAGTGCCTCGGCTTGTGGGAACCTTAGTTCAAAACCGGAGAGGAAAAGGCATACCCAAAGGTAGCCCCTTCGTATCTCTCCTACAAGGTTCGGCCTGCGAGAGAACATCCCTCGCAGGTTACCTGCGAGACAACATCCCTCGCAGGTTACCTGCGAGAGAACATCCCTCGCAGGTTACCTGCGAGAGAACATCCCTCGCAGGTTACCTGCGAGAGAATCCTCTCGCAGGCTTACCAGCTGTCCGACTTTTTTTTTTTTTAGGGCAACAGGCTACATGAGGGTGATCCACATTGGGCAACTCCCTTTTAATAGCATAGGAAGGGATTAGAAAGGGGGGATGCGGAAGGGTAGAGGAAGGTAGCCAAGGTTTAACTAGGGCCCCCGGGCTATGGTTTAAGGATCCTACCCGGAATTTGCCTAAAGAAATGCAGGGAAAACCCTAGAAAAACCTGCATCGGGTAGGTCGGGCATTGGGTACAGACCTTGGGTATACGGTAAGAGTTGTCCGCTATTCCCATTGGAATTGTCATCCGGCTGTCTCCTAACCTAGTCAAGGCACGGCGAGGGAGAAAGCTGCGTCTACCACAGCAAACCACTCTCTGCCGCCATCTAGGGAAGGGCGTGGGACAAGTAGTAAATGCCCCCGACCTACCTGATGCAGGTTTTACTGCATCACTTTTAGGCGAATTGCCAGGTAGGATCCTTAAACCACAGCCCAGGGCCCCTACTTTACCCTTGGATACCTTCCTCTACCCTTCCGCATCCCCCCTTTGAAATCTCTTTCCTATGCTATAAGACGGTAGTTGCCACTATGTGGATTATTACCCTATATATAGCCTGTCTACACCCAAAAAAAAACTACATATTTTGTAAAAATAAAAACACATATGGCGCTGATTGTTAAGGCCTCACATATACATATTAAGACGTAATTTAATGCCGAGATAAATATTTACTTCCTAAAACTCAACGTACGCTACAGCGAGTATCCCTGACCTAGAATGTCTAATTTTCAAAATTAATTTACGTTGTATTAAAACACACTCATTTACAAACCAGAATATAAAATATTTTTTATATACGTCAGAATAAAATTATATTTAAAATAATTTGACGTTTCGTCCTTACATAAGGACATCTTCACGTATTAATTAAGAGACATCTCTGAGATGCATGACGACTAATACTCCACCCAATTTAATTACCTTCCAAATGCAGCTCAGAGAAGTGTTTTTAATTAATATCTGAAAATGTCCTAATGTAAGGACGAAACTACGTGTTTTGTATCTGTGAATAATTTGTAATTAATTGATTAAATATTATATTCTGACCTTTTTACTCAATCATTTGTATAATGAGTGTTTCAAGGTTGGTACTTTTTAATTTAAAATATTTTTTAATGACAACAATTTTTGTCTTGTTAAATTTTCATAGTAATAAATTAATTAACAAAGTGGAAATAAATACGATAACATTTATTGAAAGCTACTGGTTTTAAATATTAACTAATTTGAATATATTGGCAATACATAAATATTTTGTATTTGTCTACAAAAAGCGATTCACTAAACAACAATACAATTATGCAGTCCGTAAACAGAATTTGTGAATTATAAATTAATATAATTAATAACAATATAATTGCCTAATTATCTTCCAGCTGGCAAGGTTCCACATGTCAGTGTCAGACTGAATGCAATTCAGAAATGAAAAATATCGTGTCGAATTCTTTTGTTTTTACACGTCTCCCAGGGATCGGAAAAATATTGTTAGCATGTCATAAATAAAGGTAAGTCGTAAGGGGATTTAATGCAGCTGACGAAGCGAGCGAGCGAACAAGCTTTGTTCTGTTCTTGCAAATATTCGGGGCACTCCAGCAAACGTGAAGGAGAGACGGAGAGGATTGGGGTGAGGGGGGGGGGTCCTGTGGACCATTACGCGACAGTAATAGCGGGGGGTGGGGGATAGGGGGATGTAAATCCAGAGGCGTGGGTGGCGAGGCAATATCGCTCTGCTCTGCTCTGCTCACCCAAGGATTTCCCACCGTAATGAGCGATTTGCCCCGCCATCAGCAACCTCGGCAGAACGCGCCTCCTCCAGTAAACTGGAAAGCGAAAGCTTACTCAGACATATATATATATATATATATACTGTAATAATTAAACTTATTACCATAGATAAAAATTTAAAAAATACATTAAAAATTTATGGGGCGTCAGCAGATAATATATATATATATATATATATATATATAGTGTGCAAAAAAATTTAACAATAATTATCTCCGGCTTGGTTAATGAAATCCTCCTCCTCTACAAGGTAATGTGGGCGGCTCGGTAGAAATTCATAAACCGAGCTTAGTTCCGTACTGTGTAAAAAAAATCTTCAACGTCTGGAGGCACTTTACATTAATGGTGACCTTTCGTAGCATCAGCCGACTTGCAGCGGATCACTGGTCTTGTAGCAGCAACCCCCAAGATCTCCTTCTTCGGCCTCCACGCGATGGACGTCTCACACTCCAAAACTTTTGTTCGGTACAGGTCGCCAAATTTTGCACCCTTTCGCCTCTCTCACTTCACTTTTAGTCTTCCTGTCTCGGTCCACTTTCAGTCCTCCCTCTCTCTCTCTCTCTCGGGTGCGGAGTATATACCCTTACTCCGCGTCCCCCACCCCAAACAATGCAAAAAAAAAGAAACGCGTATCCTCGGCTTCTTGGGGCCGCTCCGGCACACATGCAATTTTAATTAGTTCCCTCTCATACCCGCGGACAAAGGGAGGCCACTTACCGATTTTATTCACTACAATATATATATATATATATATATATATATATATATATAAATGTATTACTGAACGATCAAAAAATATAGAAAGGTTTGAGAATAATAATATAGTATGTAATGAAAAGCAAAGTACAAAATAACTGATGGTAGAAAAATACCAAATAGAAATACCTTATCTATATAATAAAAAAGCCGTGTATATTTTTATCTATGCATGTATGCTAACTTCTATACAAATTTAAACTCGTGGACAGATTGCAACGAAACTTTACATATCCATCAAAACACGAGAAACGGTACTGTGGCGGGGGTGAGAAAACCCCTAGCATGAAGGGCGAAATAATTATAATTTTAAAATGTGATCATTTTTGTGTTAAATTACTGTGCGCGCCAAGAGACCGTGACGTCACGCGATAGAGAGAGAGAGAGAGAGAGACGTTACTACGCGACGGACAAAGGAAATAGGTCCTTTTACCGTAATGAAATAAAGCAGAAATATTTTCGTTGAATAAAACGTATAATTTTATCCATCGAATTATAATAAAAAACCGTACGAAATACTTAACGATCCTTTCTGGAAAATAAAGTTAATTTTCGTGGCCATGTTTAGTGACCCCAATATGGCGACTATTTGTTTACATTGTGAATCTTAGCTAAGAATTTAATCTTTGGTAATGTCTGAAGACTGAGGGACAATTAAATCCTGCAGTACTCAATGAGTATATTTAAGTATCCTTAATAATTCACACAAATATCAGAAAACTGCAAAATAAATTCAAATATCGCGTAGATAAGGCGAGTTGATGAAAGAAGTAAGGTTGAGGGCAGTCTGGAATGATGGATTAATAAAACCAATAGGAGTTTGTAGAACACACACAAACAAATTTAAGCGACAGCGGGATAAATTGAGAGAAGCAGTGAAGGAAGTTGCACAATTACTGCGCGCCAAGAGACCGTGACGTCACACGATACATAGAGAGAGAGAGAGAGAGAGAGACGTTACTACGCGACGAACAACGGAAATAGTTCCTTTTCCCGTAATGAAATAAAGAATAAATAATTTCATTGAATAAAACGTATAAACGACAGGATCAAGAAGACGATCCCTTGGTTGGTAAAGCAGGGGGCCATGGCACTTATGCTCCTCCCCCCAGTGATGACGTAACAGTGACGTAGAGTTGTGACGAGGCCGTTTCATTTTTCTGCAGATGCAATGCGCGAGGGAATGGTCCTGGGTGTTTCCTTTTTTCTCTCCCGCCCCCACCCCCTTGGCATGCATGACCTCACCCCTGACAAAGGTGTGGTGACTGCCCCCTCGACGGGAGAGCCAGGTCTGATTTCCCTAGGGCTTCCCTCTGTTGTTAGGCACAGTTGAAACAGTCGGCTCTTTTCAGAGCCGCGAGACCGACGACTGATGGGAATCCTCCGGGGACCTTTCTCAGGACAAGTGGATGTCACGTCGACGAGTGGGGGTTGGGGGGGGGGGGAACGGCCACGTGGCTATTAACACGAGGCACTGAAACTTGTTGCAAAATAAATAATGAACCAACAAACCAGTCAATCTCCAGCTCGGAGTGCCGTATAAATATATGAGCTGGGCCATTAGAAATTCATTTGGGAACCATCGCGCTCGGGACGACTCCGATGCTTTCATATTTTTTAAAATAATATTTCTGATTTTCGACGGAATTAGTTTCGTAACCCAACAAGCGAACCACTATCCCGATTTACATAAATTCCACTTAGAAGCAATTACATAAAAACATTATTGAATGATCAATCAGCTATAATTATATTGGTCCCCGAATTTTTTAAAAAAATTAATAAAGTCACCTGAGGATTAAAACGTTTGCGGAAAATTTTCTGAAGATACCAAAAGTAATTTGGCAACATATTCTGAAAATCCTAAATAATAAATAAAAATTATTTGCCATTTAATTGACTAATAAAAAAGTCTACTGATAACTGTGGAGCAGCTCAATGATCAGAATCTATTTTAACCCTACATTAAATATACAGAATTTTTCTGACTATATTCGCGAATATTTTTTTTTAAAGGTAAGGAAATAATCAATAACACAATGTTACCACTATATATTGTTAATGGATTAATGCCGAGGCAGTTATGAAGGAAGTTGCGTGACCCCGTCCGCGAAAGCTCTGGAGGAGGCTACCTTTGGGGATGACTTCACATCTCTCTGGTTTTTTTAACTAAGGTTCCCACAAGCCGAGGCACCTCGGCCTGTTTTTGAGAGGTGTATGTTCCGGGGTCACAGACCTTGGGCATACGGTAAGAGTTGTCCGCTATTCCTATTGGAATAGTCGACCAGCTGCCTCCTAAACTGGTCGAGGCACGGAGAAGGGAATGCTGCGTCCCCACAGCAAACTCCTCTCCCGCTATCGGAAGGGCGTGGGACAAGTACCCAATGCCCGACCTACCCGATGCAGGTTTTTCTAAGGTTTTCCCTGCATTTCTTTAGACGAATGCCGGGTAGGATCCTTAAAATATAGCCCGGGGGCCCCTAGTTAACCCTTGGCTGCCTTCCTCTACCCTTCCTATGCTATTGAAGGGGAGTTTCCCAATGTGGATCACCTTCATGTAGCCTGTTGCCCTAAAAAAAAAACCGAGGCAGATCATGAAGGAAGCCTGCCAAAGACTTCTCTCGCAGGTGAACCTTCCCAGAGAGCTCTGGCGGAGGCTACTTTTGGGGATGCCTTCACATCTCTCTGGTTTTTTGAACTAAGGTTCCCACATGCTGAGGACTGTTTTGAGAGGTGTATGTTCCTAGGGGTCGCAGACCTTGGGCATACGGTAAGAGTTGTCCGCTATTCGTTTTGGAATAGTCGGCCAGCTGCCTCCTAAATAGGTCAAGGCACGGCGAGGGGAAAGCTGCGACCCCACAGCTAGCCCCTCTCCCGCCATCGGAAGGGCGTGGGACAAGTACCAAATGCCCCACTTACCTAATTCAGGCTTTTCTAGGGTTTTCCCTGCATCAATTTAAGGCGAATTGCCACGTAGGATCCTTAAACCATAGCCCGGGGGCCCCTAGTTAACCCTTGGCTACCTTCCTGATAATTTTTATCAACTTCATCAACGGAATTTCATTTGTTAATTAATTAACCCAATTGTTTACAAATAATTACTAAAATTGTTTAATAAAAAACGTTACGTAATGTGAGCGGAGTAATTACCATTTTTCCCTTTACAATTAAAGTTTGTAAACGTATAATAATATATTTATTTCTGAAATTAAGAATAAAATAGTCAGTAATTTAGACAAAAAAAATTATACAAATAAATTCCAGAATTATCTCCTGGAAGGAGTTCATCAGGCAGTAGATTAATTAGGAACGAGACCTAAAATGATAAACACAAAATAAATTAAAGTGTCATTGCTTACATGGCTGAGCTTTGATTCAAGATTCTCATGTGGGGGTTGGGGTGGAATATATAAAAAATTCCTAAACGGCCATTACTAGAGTTTTCGGGGTCACTTAATTTTTATAGTGTCATAGTAGAATTTTTAAGTGAGGGACGGAAGCACCCTGACGGTAAGGGTGGTGATTGAGGGGTAAGAGGGGGTGGGTGGTTACATAAAAGATCATGATTGGTGTCGATTCCGGCGTTATAGGAGTCGCTGAGTTTAATATTCGCCTTAACCACAGTGGTAAATAAATATCCGGGAAACGCCGGGCACTCAGACAGTCACCCTATAAAATTTTAAAAGGTATTGTTTAACTCGTTGTTTCCAGAGTTTTGGAATATTGTTACTAAAACGTATCACACACTCGCGTTACATTTTCGTGTTCGAACGGAGTCTCAAGGTTTGTTTAAAAGGGGAAAACGTACCCCGGGGTAAAGTTAAGCTTAAAGCTACGTCACTGTCGGGAAGACTCGCATAAAGAACGACTCTTCCTCGCAATGTACGCAGCTGTTTCGGAACAATGCTCTTCGTATTTCCTCCGCGTATTCTCGCTCATAACAGACCAAATTCATTGCTCCGGAATTAGACGTTGCTTGCAAAGTGCCGAGGAAGAGATGCCTACTTTTCAGAACGGATGATACTTTCCCGCTGGAAGTTATTCCACAGTTCCAACAGCAAACAACGGGCAGCACACGTGGATCACTAATGGATGAGCTTTCAGCCCGCAGTTATCTCCAGGACGCCATTACGGTACTTCGTTTCTCCATCTACTATACAGTTTCAGTGGTTAAGCGCCTGTCTAAATCACTTGACTGATTTTAATGTCAGTCGTGTCTTGCCGTGGACTTTGTTCCCCTCGGCTTAATCGTCGTGATCCTTGCCACACACATCCTTATTTTTCCCCCCATCTGGTCGTGACTCGACACCAACTTAAAAGCATTCACAGCGATATTTACTTTAATATTATTACTTATCAACTATCTGCGTGCCCGGCGTTGCCACGTGTACTTATTTATTTTAACCCCAAAAAGTATTTTTTTTTAGTCAAGGAATGATTTAACCTCAATCTAACTGTTCCTAGTTCCCTACACACTTTAGACCTGATAGTGCATTAATTCAACAGCTGTGAATTTTATTCCATCAGTCGCAACAAACATACCTCCGG